>CM032389.1:736890-1301890 GCA_019049475.1 Eueides isabella | reverse complement strand
TTCCATTTCCTGATGATCGAACCCACAATCTGTCCCGCTTACAGTCGGACGCTTGTGCCATTGCGCCACGGCATTCATTTATAACACACAGACAAACACAGTCTTAATTTTTTTACTTATAATAAATCTGTAACTGATCACTTTCTGTACATGGAAGGTATATATAAAAAAATCCCTTACGGGACGTTCATCAATTATTTAGGTACACACATTTTAAAAATAGTATTTTTTTTTAATTTTTGTCTGTCGTGTTTTGTACGCGCTAATAAAACAAATCACTATTATATGTAAGTGAACTTAACCTTCTATCCTAAATTTCTTTAGCATTTAATGTTTGTATTATTTAAATTATCATCGTAAATAAATAAAAAAGTTACGTACAAAATTTGCTACACTATAAATATTGTTAATCACATTATCAGTTTCCTCAGTTTAGTTTAGCACTCAACACGCAATGTCTCAAATTCGGCGGAAAGTGGGGAACGGAAGTGGAACGGAGTGTCTTAACACTAGGTTCCCGGATTCCCTCTGCTTACCCTGTCTCGTGCGGGATACAGCGTGAAGCTAAACACGTAACAAAGATTAAATACCACAAAAATAAACTTATCCCAAAAACACATTGCTCTGCTAATTCCACTTTCACTAATTGGAAGGAACCAAAACAATATGTGAAAGAAAATTACAAAAGTACCTTATATGAGGTGAATTTCATACGTGACTTCATAACTTTTATAGCATTGTCACGTACGAGTTGATACTGTACTATTTGTTAGTATAGCTTTTTTTTTTAGCTTCACGCTGTATCCCGCACGAGGCAGGGTAGGCAGAGGGAACCCGGGAACCTAGTGTTAAGACACTCCGTTCCACTTTCATTCCCCACTTTTAGTTAGTTAGTTCATTAGCATAGCTATATTATATTTAACAAAATAGGTCTGTTGTGGCGCAGGAACACAAGCGTGCGACCGTACTCGCGACAGGTCATGGGTTCTATCTCTACTAAAAGTATTATAAATATTTATATGTTCATATGTTCGTTTTGTGAATAAATTTAAAATAAAAGTTGAGTTCTCTCACTTCACATACAATCAATTAAATTTATAAATCCTAGTGTTAAGACACTCCGTTTAACGGAGTGGGGAATACCCACTTTTAGCTGTATTTTCGAGACATTGCAAGGTATTCAGGAGGATTCAACAATGCGCTTTGTATCGTTACCAAAACGAGAAAATAAAAAAAAATCATTCTTCCGATTGGGAATCGAACACAAAACCTTTACGTTTTAAGTTGCCGCTGCGCCATGATGACTTAGTTGTTATATAATTAACATTTTATTTTTTCTATATAAAGCTAACTAACCTAACCTAACCTAACATTAGGTGCAATATGTCCAATTATATAATTTTAGTTTCAGTAGGAAATTTTTAGTGGAGAACGGAAGTGGAAGGGAGTGTGTTATCACTAGGTTCCCAAGTTCCTCTGCCTACCCTGCCATGTGCGGGGTTCAGCGTGAAGCTGAGTAGAGTATGAGTAGTAGTCAATGTTATAAATAAATTAATTTGTTGATACATTAAAATAAAATAAAAAGTCTTCGATAAATGAAATATTGCCTTGCCGTGTGATTCCGGCTTAGAATAGGATCACCCTGGTACTGATGGTGTCGTAAGAGGCAACTAAAGTGCGTGTGGTAGAGTCACGTTGCCAGTAATGGCAACACGCATGGGCAGACTCGACCGGATTATTACCATCCCCGGCATTTAAGACCGGCGTTAAGTAGTGGCTTTGGCCACTGCGTTTCGCATTAGGTAATGCCGGGCCCCGGTGCCCTTCCACCTTAAAGGACGGCAACGCTGCTGTAGCTCCTCTGGAGTTTCTCGGGGCCGTGGGCGACGGTGATCACTTACCATCAGGTGACCCGTACGCTCGTTTGCCGTCTATTCCATAAAAAAAAAAAAAATTCTACATTTGATAGCGCAACGTTGAATTCCGCGTCTCAAAACGAAATCTTTCAAAAGTTAAGGGAACCTTGGGGAACACAGTGTCTTAATTGGGTTCCCTCTTTATACCCGCTGCTATGATAAAATGAAAGCAGCAGTTTTGTTTTAAATAGCAATAGCTAAAAGTCTGGTGAGAGCAAATAATGTGTACGTTTCGTTGTGTACAGCTTTTATTATTTGGAAGGCAATGGAAAGTCTAGACTGGATACTAAACACCTTAGTTCAAGGATAACTCTGTAAAACTGAGCATAAAATTCTAAAAGAATTTTGTTATATGCCTGTTTTGGGTGTGAAGGGTTGTAAGTTTGGGAAAAGGGTTGAAACCTTAATCGTTCTTTTCAGTTTTCAGGTAAGGGATGGGAGATAGTGTAAACAACGCCCTAAATTAAGGGCAGGGTATAGTTAATTCGGTAAAATAAAGACATGTTTTCAAGATATTTTATTGATTATACAGATTATGTTGATGTGTTCCGTTAATTTGCATATAATAATATAACAAAAAATATTAAAAATATTAGATATTTCTAAAACTATGTAAAATAATTTGCCATTGTTTAATTTCTCCCGATTTCCCCTGAAATGTCCTCCGCGAAGGTTCATTTTGCTACGTTAACAAGATGTTTCCTGTAACTGACATATTTCGGGGAACTACACGAAGGCTCGAGGCTCGCGGACAATTTTATAATTACGGCTTGCTCCGTTACAAAAGGTAATGTTGGGAAATATTCCGTCCAAAGAATAAACGTAATGTTATCAAATGAGCTACATAGCGTTTTGTAACCTTATTATGTGACTCTATTGGAATAGATCTGAATAGGTTCTTTTATATATTGTATTAGTTAATTTTCGACTGTTTTACATTTTTTTTTTCATTGAATTGTATATATCAATGTCGTTTATGTGAAATGTAATGAAGTTGCAAAGTGGTCAGTTACCGTCGTGGCGCAGCGGCATAAGCGATAGGTTGTAAGTTCGATCACCGCTCGAGAAAGAAAAATAATGAATGTTATGTTGAGGTGTTCCGTTAATTTGCATATGATAATATAAAATTTAAATTATTTTTTCCTAAATTTTCATTAAAAAGTATTAAAAATTCAACGTATTACAACCAATCTCCGGAAGCTCCTCGAGAAAAGTTGTAACTCGTAACAAAATCATCTGAAGCCAAAAAATCGAAGTTTAGTGCTTTAAATATCGGGCACCATAAAAGCTTTACATTATGACTTAACTTAGATACATTCATTTTAATAAAATTTTTTGTTTTGGTGCGAAATACTAAAAAACAAACATTAAAAAAAAAAAAAAAAACGTAAAAATTAATCTGACATATTACATATGAATGTACTCATAAAGCTTATTTAGATACATCTGACTTGGAAAAGGTGTGTATAAGCGAACCACTTCTCTTTTGTTTTTTTTTTCAGCTTCACGCTGTATCCCGCACATGGCAGGATAGGCAGAGGGAACTCCGAAACCTAGTGTTAAGACACTCCGTTCCACATTTTTCGCCGAATTTGAGACATTGCGTGTTGAGTGGCGGAACTCTACACCGCGCGTTGCCTTTTTATCACGGTGAAAAAATTAAAATGTGTATTTTTTCTATTTGAAAATATTCATTATTTTTTTTTCCCGAGCGGGGATCGAACTTACAACTTATCGCTTATGCCGCTGCGCCACGACGGTAACTGACTACCTTTTCAACTTTCTTACATTTCACATAAACGACATTGATATATTCAATTCAATGAAAAAAAAAAATGTAAAACAGTCGAAAATTAACTAATACAATATATAAAAGAACCTTTTCAGATCTATTCCAATAGAGTCATATAGTAAGGTTACAAAACGCTATGTAGCTCATTTGGTAGCATTACGTTTATTCTTTGGACGGAATATTTCCCAACATTACCTTTTGTAACGGAGCAAGCCGTAATTATAAAATTGTCCGCGAGCCTCGAGCCTTCGTGTAGTTCCCCGAAATATGTCAGTTACAGGAAACATCTTGTTAACGTAGCAAAATGAACCTTCGCATGAGAGGACAATTCATGGGAAATCGGAGTATTAAACCATGGCTATTTATTTTACATAGCACTTTTACAAATATCGTTTTTTTTTTAATGCTCCATGCTGTATCCCGCACAGGCAGGTTATGCATAGGTAACCCGAAAACCTAGTGTTAACCTCCGTTTCCACCTTCCGTTCCCCTTTCCTCCGATTCGAGCTGTGCGTGTGATTGGCGGAACTCAACGCCGCGCTTTGCCTTTATTCCATTTTTACAATAGCTAACTATTTTTTCGCTTCACGGCTGTATGTATTTGATTATCCTTGGGACCTAGTGTTACAACTATGTTCTCATTAGTCAACAACGACGCTTCCGGTTCATTCTTTCCGCTAAAGTTAAGGCATTTCCTTGTGGAAAAAAATGGCGGAAATTCAATACATCGTTTTTTGTATTTCCAAATATTTTTTTCTTCGAGTGGGGAATGAACCCACTACGGTCGCACACTTGTATCTCTTAGCCAACGACAGACTTAATCCAACACACTGCAGTAGTAGATAAAAAGCACTTGAAAATTTACTGCTAAGACAATTTATGATATTATTTTTGAGTGGCGAAACTCAATTAAAGTTTGAATTATAGCATGTTAGTGTTGGTACTCTAACGCCATGCTTTGCCTTGTTTACCAGGTGGGGTCGGAAAGGGAAAAAATAATATTATTAATAATTTCCTTGAGTGTAGATCGAAAATACAACCTGTAGCGTCCCACGCTTGTACTCCTTCACTACGTCAGTCCTCAAGATTACTTAAGTAGTTCCAGCAATCGTAAGGAAATATTCCAATAATGCTTGAATATTTTTCTGAGGCGTTTGAAAATCATCATAATTTTCCTGCCTTAGCTTATAAATTCAATCTGTATAGAGAGAGGGCCACGATCGCTATGGGAAGTCAATTTGAAGCTTCGACCGTCTCAGCGCTCTGATTAATAACTTGTTATTAAATTGTATTAGGAGTATGATTTTAATATTTTCAGTTATCGGAGTATATGTAAGGAAATATTTTATTTATTTGTAATAATGTAATTTGTTTTTTTAATATGTTTTTTGGGAAATGCATCTGTCATACTTTTTTTTAATATTTCTCTTCACGCTGTAACCCGCACGAGGCAGGATAGGCAGAGGGAACCCGAGAACCTAGTGTTAAGACACTCCGTTCCACAACCATTCCTCACTTTCCGCCGAATTTGATGCATTGCGTGTTCAGTGGCGGAACTCAACGCCGCGCTTTGCCTTATTACCAGAGCGAAGAAATGAAACATTAAATATTTAAATTGAAAATATTAAATATTTCATTTCCTCAACTGGGGATCGAACCCAGAACCTGTCGGTTACAGTCACACGCTTGTACCGCTGCGCCACGACAGGCCTATATGCTTATATGCTACGCTTTTTATTATTTCTTTCACTTATAATAGATAAATGCTTCATTCTGTTAAATTGTCCACTTTCTTTTAAATTAATCAAGGTTATTTCTTTCTTATACTTTTTTGGTCGTTATGAAGACATTTTTTATGTCTTATGTAGTAGTAACACGATGACAGCTTCATGCTGGATCTCGCATATGGCAGTGTCAACGGAGGGTACTTGGGAACCTAATGTTAATACACTACGATTCTCTCCCCACTTTCTGCCAATTTTCGTGGAAGAATTAAACATTGTGCTTTGTCTGGTCAATAGAGTGAAGAAATGAAGTATTAAACATATCATATGGAAATATTAAATATTACATTTTTTCTAATAAGGATCGAACCCATAACCGGCGTTTACACTAGCTACTAGCCTAAAAAGCCATCATCACATTTTCATCAAAATAATTTCAATGTTTAAAATATTTATTTTTTCTCAAAAAAACTACGAAACCTCCTTGTGAAGACAAATTTTTATCTATTTACTGTAAATGTAATTCAAATTTGTAGTTATACAGTTGGTCTGTTCCATCTCTTTGAAGTACAAATGATATATTCTCAACACTGCTGTCTCTATCGTTCAAGCTTTGTGAAATTTTCATACGAGCTTTTGAGGGCTGTTTTAAAAACGTTAGCAAATGTATCTCCTGTAGCATATATCCTAGGTAGCTTATAAGTGAGACAATTAAATGTTTGGGAGTGTTCAATATTGGAGTTAAATGATTTTTTTAAATAAATTATATTATAAAAGAGATTATATTATATTTTTTATATTATATCGAGGCCTGTCGTGGCGCAGCGGCACAAGAGTGACTGTAACCGACAGGTTCTGGGTTCGATCCCCAGCCGAGCAAATGAAATATTTAATATTTTCAATTTAAATATTTAATGTTTAATTTCTTCGCTCTCGTAATAAGGCAAAGCGCGGCGTTGAGTTCCGCCACTCTACACGCAATGCCTCAAATTCGGCTCATTGTTGTTATGATTAAAATATATATTGTTATGGTAATTAGGCAAAGCGCGGCGCTGTTGCGAGCGAGTTTTTACGCTGTATCCCGCACGAGGCAGGGTAGGCAGAGGGAACCCGGGGACCTAGTGCTAAGACACTCCGTTCCACTTCCGTTCCCCACTTACCGCCGAATTTGAGGCAATGCGTGTTAAGTCACGGAAAACAACGCCGCGTTTTGCCTTGTAACAGAGCGAAGAAATGAAAACATTAAACATTTCAATTGAAAGTGTTAATGTTTCATTTCCTCGAGTGAGGATCGAACCCACTACCTGTCGGTTACACGCTTGTGCCACTGCGCCAAGACAGGCCTCATCTATTTACTATACAAGAAAGTAAACAAATTAAATATTTTTTCATCCACAAATGAAACCATTTTTTTTTGGATTATAAATTGTAATATTCGCTAAATACGTATTACGGAAGGGTTGAAGACGGTTACGGATTCGAAGACATGTTGATGACAGGGGTAGCGTGACGTGTCCTGGCAACGTGACCGCTGACCAAATAGGATAAAAATGCCACGGTAATTCGGCATCTAAATTAAAATAAATTTATTCAAGTAAGGGTCTTTTTTATAAGAAAACGAAGTATTTTACCTAAAGAACCTAACCTGGGAACCTAATTTTAAGACTACGTTTTTTATTAGAAAACGAAGTATTTTACCTAAAGAACCTAACCTGGGAACCTAATTTTAAGACTACGTTCACAGTTAGGCACTACTGTACACCACTTTCCGCTGAGTTCTGGTGGTACTGAGCGTGGGTGAGTGGTGTAACTTAACGGCGCGCTTTGCTTTTGCGCTGTATCAGTGGGAAAATTAACTCACTCAGCTCCACGCTGTATCCCGCACACTGCAGGGTAGACAGAGGGAACTTGGGAACCTAGTGTTAAGACACTCCGTTCCACTTCCGTTCCCCACTTGCCGCCGAATTTGAGATATTTTTTAATTGGAACATTTTAAATATTTCAATTCCTCAAGTGGGGTCAAATTCATAACCTATCATTTGCAGTAACTCATTCGTGCCGCTGCGCCACGACAGGCCTCTACGGTTCTTTTCGCTTAGATAATGTAATGTAAATATTTCATTTCCTTGAGTAAGTATCAAACCTACAACCTGTCGCGAATACAATCGCACGCACGTGCTCTTGAGCCACGACAAGTTTTGTTCGACCCTCACTCTAAAATATTGAATATTTTCCTTTCTCCGTTCTGGTAGTAAGGCAAAGCGCAGCGTAGAGTTTCGCCACTCAGCAAGCATGGCCTTAAATTCGGCGGAAAGTGGGAAAGGCACATAATCTTAAGACTGTTTCCATTTTCCCCACTCTACATGGTGTAGGATACAGCGTCGACCAGAAAAAAATGTACTTCAGACGGGATCGAACCCACAAATACGTTTAGAATCATTAAATACCTACAATACCATGAAGGATTGTGGGTTTTTTTGGTCATAAAAAATTATTACAGTACAAAATAAAAAGATGTTTTGTATTTTAGTATGAGCTCTGAATGAAATGAATTATACGGTTGTAAACCACAACTTTTGGGTTGATTAAATACAACAGATTTCTTTTTGTTTTTGTAGCAACGTCAAGTTTTTTGTGTGACGCCAAAATGTAGTACTGACTTTGTCTACATCTTTGAGGATGAATTTCCGGAAATTGTCTAATGTCCCTTAGAGTACCTGTTCCATAGAATCCAACATCAATGAAAACACTTCTTATACATTTAACTGACCAACGTAACCTATACTTCATAACCGGTTTTTTTATAATGAAAATGGGATACAATCTAACTGATTGCATTTTAAGTTGCAGATATTATCACTTTATCTTGCCATAGCGGAGTGATTGATAAATTAATTTTGCCCAGCGGGCGTAGACATAAAAGTTAAAAATAAATAAATCGTATTTACAGTTAAATTTATATAAAACAACTATAAATACTTAAAAATTGACTTTATGGTATATTGAAAAAAAAAATTGTCTTAGTTTACAGGGAAAACATAATAAACATAGGCCTGTCGTGACGCAGTGTCACTATACGTGTGACTGTAAACGTGAAAGGTTATGGGTTCGATCCCTGGTCGAAGAAATGCAATATTTCATATTTTCAATTCTTCGCTATGGCACCAAGGCAAAGCTTGGCGTTCAGTATTGACAATTAACATGCAATGCTTAAATTTCAGCGGAAAGCGGGGGAAAGTATCTTGATAGAAACGGAGAGTCTTAACACTAGGTTCCCAGGTTCCTTCTGCACACCATAAAGAAAAGATCATGAAGCTGATTATCAACTAATAATATATTCAAGTCAAATACTCATTTTACTTTAAAGTCTAAACGATAAGCGCCAACACCTGCTCAGTAACTTCAGTTATAAATTTTATAAATGATTTTTGGTACCGCCATAATAGCTCTAATGCAGATAAACGACCCTTTCCATTAAATATCTATGAAAATATAAAATGAAATGAAAATTTTATTGACGCCGTTATCAAAGCTTTCATAAGTTATTTGGGGAAATTGTAAGTATTGAGCAGTAGCTTGTTTTAAAGTTCCCGAACACTGCTCAGCCGCACAAATGGAACTTGGGAACCTAGTTTAACCATGCTCTTTTAGTTCCGGAGTTACAGCGTTTCCGTCTGCCATTCGGGCGTAACTGGACACCGCTTATTGCCTCGCTAGTGGACCGAGTAAATAATTTATTAAATAATTTTTTTTTTTTCTGCTTCACGCTGTATCCCGCACTAGGCAGGGTAGGCGGAGGGAACGGAAGTGAAACCTAGTGTAAAGACACTCCGTTCCACTTCTGTTCCCCACTTTCCGCCCAATTTGAGGCATTGCGTGTTGAGTGGCGGAACTCAACGCCGCGCTTAGCTTTATTACCAGAGCGAAGAAATGAAAAATTAAATAGTTAAATTGAAAATTTTTGTTTAAATATTTATTTCCTCGACTGGGGATCGAACCCAGAACCTGTCGGTTACAGCCACACTCTTGTGCCGCTGCGCCACGACAGGCCTCACTTGGGTATATAATAACTAAATACGCTAGTAAAACGTTACCTTCCCAAGTACACCGGCATGTGACGTGCGTGTGATTGATGAACAGCTTGATTATTCTGTCCACAACTCAAATATGAATTATGAATGACCTCACGTCGATATATTATTACATAGTTTCCTTATGTGAGGTCGATAAGGCATAAAAGAGAAATGTATTTTTTGTTGTTATTATTTCCCTAAGAAGAAGTAGTTAGTAGATTTTAGATCAGTGGAATTTAAAATGTAGTTTTCTTGTTAGCTGGCTGTATTTTTTAGAAGAGTAGACATGAAGGCCGGCAACGCAACTGTAGTTCTTCTGGTGCTAGACGGGGCTGTGGGCGACGGTGATCACTTACCATCAGATGACCCGTACGCTCGTTTGCCTTGTCTTTTCCATAAAAAAAGAGATATGGGGTTCTAGTGTTAAGACACACACACACACACACACGATTTCATTTTCAAACAAAAGTTACCGCTTTACATCCAGACGATGTGCCATTGCGTCAACTATTTGTGCGAAATAGATAAAGATTGAATTTTAATAATCTATTTAAGTGAAACAAAACTTTTTTTAGATATATTAAATCTAAAAAAACAGCATTTGGCTGTATACGCGCTGGCAATCCTACCTGGATTTTAACTCTCTGGTGGCAAGCGATATTGAGATCCGCAAATTGTGTGTTAATTGTGGGGACGAAATTAAGTGTCTTAACACTAGGTTCCCAAGTTCCCTCTACCTAAAAGGCGCAGCATTATGTTTAATTATTACATTGAACGTTTCATATCTTTATATAGTTCCACTCTGTATCCTGCACATCGCAGGGTCGACAGAGGGAACCTGACAACCTTGTGATAAGTTAATCCGTTCCCATAGACACTTCCGTTCCCCACTTTCTCCCAAATTTGACGCATTGGGCGTTGAACGGCGGAACTCAACGCCGCGCTTTCCTTTGTTAACAAACCGAAAAAAAAATATGGAAATATTTAATTATTAGGTTCCTCAAGATTACCACGGACATACCTTATGTATCATGCGAAATAATAATATACGTACATAAAAAAACTAATTAAATATTAAAATCTCCTTATTTCCATAAAGAAAAATGTTTAAGAACTCAATATCTGACCCTTTCAGGGATCAACGATTACCATATAATATGCTTAACCTTTTGCGCGTCATAAAACTATTTTCTACTCAGTCCTTATAATTTAAAAAAAAATATTCTGGTGAACTTTTATTTTTTTAACCTCCATTGTAAAAAGGGGGGTGCTGTTGACTTGAACTGTCTGTTTGTCTGTGTGTCCTATTTGTGGCGCCGGAAGTCCTAAAGAATTAATTTGATTAATGTGCAGGTTTTTTAATAGAAAGGGAGTTATTTTAAGGGGAACGAAGAGTCATAACACTAAGTTATGCCTGCCATGTGCGGGATAGAGCGTGAAAAAGAAATTCGAAGAGAGAGAAGAGAAGGCGACGGGCGATGTTATCAGCTTAAAATCTTTAACATATAGTGTCTGCCAAGCGTTAAGCAAACTATCTGGCCGGCTTATACTTTCTTATATGATAAAACATGGTAAATAACTGTTATTGTATCTTAAACTAGACTTAGTTTTATTTAGTGTTGTAGTATATATATGGCGAAAAAAGACGAGAGCAGCCAAACATGGTAAAATAAACATAAGTAACATCGAAATTACTCGTATTTTGGAGATGAAATAATATTTGACGCCTCTTTTGGCGCCAGCCTGTGTAAAAGCAAAAGGTTCGATCTCCAATCGAGGAGCACAGGAGGCAAAAACGCGGCGTTTAGTTGCGCCACTCAACACGCAGTTCAGACGATGATGCAGAACGGAAGGTTGCGTTAATACATGTACAGGATACAGCGTAAAGCTGTAAATATAGACTGGTGAAAAAAAAATTGACGGTCACCAGATCTTGTTCAAAGAGACGAAACAATGATGCATGGCATGGTAGACGGAGGGAACCAAGGAACCTAATCAAATACCATTGCATTCCCCACTTTCCGTCAAATTTTAGAGGCATTTTGCGTGTTGAATGGCGGAACTCAACGCCCATCTTGGTTCAAGGAGCAAAGAAGTTAATTTATTACTTATATTTGAGTAGGTATCGAGCCCACAACTTATTGCCTTAACAATCCCACCATATTATACGTGTTAATATATACCAGAAATACTTTTAAATATAATATATATATATATATATATATATATATATATATATATATATATATATATATATATATATATATATATATATATATATATATATATATATATATATATATATATATATATATATATATATATATATATATATATATATATATATATATATATATATATCTAAGTGTTAAATCGTTCCCTTGTACCTATAAAGGGGACATGTGCTGAATATCGAATGATTCTCAAATGAGACGAGTTGCTACTAAGGTTAATTTGTTAATTGACTTGCTTTTCAATTATTTTTACAGTAAGAAGACACTTTGTTTTCAAATTACATCCCTAGTTTGTGACAAAAGTTTTACGTTTTAAAAGTGTTATTCCGTATTTCGAACGAAAAATATCTTTAAATACTTGGCGGTATTAAGCATCTCTGAACAACCCACACACATACACATACACACACACACACACACACACATATATATATATATATATATATATATATATATATATATATATATATATATATATATATATATATATATATATATATATTTATGTATATATATATGTATATATATACGTTTTTATCTACCTACATCGATATTACTCCAAATACAATTGTTACAACTTATTTATATTGTTAGCATGTCTGTAGGGAGATTTTGTTGCTTAGAATTACTAACTACTGAGAACTGATTGAATAAGATAGATGGTTTTAATGAGACCTGGCTGCTTTAAATCCCATTGAAATGATTATAACTTTTCAAAAAATATTTATCCTGATTGTTATCTGCTGATACTTAAAATATCAGTATATTGATAATATATTGTTATTAATAAATAATATATTGTTGTTTTTTGCTGATACTTAAAAACTAAAAATATGTTTATTTTCCCAGTTCCAGTCTATATCCCGTATATGGCAGGGAAGGTGAAGGGAACTTGGGAACCTAGTATCAAGACACTGTTTCCATTAAGAAACTTTGGTGTCACATTTTTCACCGAATTTGAGACACTGCGTTTTGAGTGGCATGACTTAACGCCATACTTACGGTTATTACCAAGTTACGTCGAGTTCCACACGAGTTACGCATCAATAGTAGCGCATACTCGTACGTACACATGCCTTTATAAAATTGATATACGTTAGCGAAAATTTAATAAAAATACCCGTGAAAACTTTCACGTCGACGCAAATGTATTAAGTCATTTACATTACATGTAACGGTTATAGCTTATTCTAACATACCTTTGTAATTCTCTACTCTGTTGAAAAGAGTAATTTCTTCATTTATCGTTTTTTCATATATAATTAGAAAGCATTTTTGTTTTGTTAGCTTCGCCTATGCGCAGTATGGATAGGGAACCTCGGGGTTAAGACACTTCGTTCCCCACTTTCCATAACATTTTTAAGATATAATGTATTGAATTGTGGAAGTAAACACCGTGTTATATCTTATTAAAACGGAGAAAATTAATTAGTTAAATAATTTGTTCTCACGAGTGAGCTAACCTTTAAAGGAAAAAAATGTGGTAAAAAAAAAATTGTGATTATTCACAATTATGAATGTCTCAAACGAGGCTTAAAGTGGGGAACGGAAGTAGAACGGAGTGTCTTAACACTAGGTTCCCAAGTTCCCTCTGTCTACCCTGTCATGTGCGGGATACAGCGTGAACCTGAGTACTGAGAGAATTAACTTTATCCATTCTTTACTTTTGAAGAGTAATGTAACTGAATGCCACTGGTGGTTTCGCTTGATATAGTAATATAAAAATATATATGTTCAATTCGATATTTCTTCTTTCATTATATAAAAATCCTATATCTTAGCAGGAGGTAAAACCTTGTTGGATAAATATTCTCGAAACAAAATTACAAATAAATTAGCTTTAAAATTCTATCATATCCTTTTAGGATCTAGATCTAGATGAAGACATTCAAAAGGGCACTTCCATTCCCTACTTTCCATCAAATTCGAGGCAAAACGGCGTAACTCAACGCCGCACTTTGCCATGTTCTCATAGAGAAGAAATGAAAGTATAAAATATTTGACCTTAAGTTGAGATCGAACTCACAACCTTACAATCGCACGCTTGAGTCGCTGCACCACGACATGCAATATAAAACTCCTTCTTCATACGTGTTTTCCCCAAAACATCTAGAGATCTACAAGATTTTCAAGAGAATTAAATGAAAGACATCACATCTACAACATTTTTAAGAGAAAAAAAGAGAGATTTAAAGATTAAACGATAAACATCTCTGCCATCCATTTCCCGCTTAGAGCAATAATGTGGGAGTAATGTGTCCGACGCTGCACTCACTCTAAACAGACGGCTGAAACATCTGAACTCCCTGGAGCGTCCCACAACATATCGCATGCAGTTAGAAATGGCTCAACTGCGTCAAAATGGCGTCATTAAGGTATTTTAGAACAAATTTTGCTAAATTTTGTCGTTGAAAGATATTTATTTTTTTATTTATGATATAATATTTGAGATCTATCGTGGTGCAGGACACAAGCGTGTGCCTGTGCGTGTGACAGGTTGTGAGTTCGATGTCCATTCGATTAAATATTACATATTTTTACTATTTTTCAAAGTGTTGCTCCACACTTAGGACAGAAAATACTAAACTTAAATTTAAAAAGCGTATAAAAATTTTGAATGAAGCAGGATTTGAACCCGCGCCTCTTGAAATCCGTTCAAGCGCTAATTGGTCAGAGCACTTGAACGGTTTTCAAGAGGCGTGGGTTCAAATCCTGCTTCGTTCGAAATTTTAATACGCTTTTTAAAGTTAAGTTTAAAATATAATATTTATTTTTTTCTGGTAACATGGCATAAAGCGACGCTGAGTTCCGCAATTCAACACGCAATGCCTTGAATAATTAATTACTCTGGCTACCCTTTCAAGTCCGTGATGTAGCATACAAAAAAAAAAGAAAACATACATATATTTTTCTTTTTTTTTACTTTAAAAAATAAATATATATATGTATTTATTTATTTATTTATTTCTTAAGGAAGACATACAGTTATACAAGTACTTCAAATAAAAACCAAATTTACATTCAATTAACCAATGAAGTCTTCACATTAAATAGTACAAAAAAAAAATAGTTGTTAACAAATAAAAATAGTCGCTATTTTATCCATCATGGCATAATAGGTTAACGTATGTTTGTAAATGTGATTGTTTTGGGGTCAGTTCCGACTGTAATTTAGTACCCGATGTTTTATATATATATATATATATATATATATATATATATATATATATATATATATATATATATATATATATATATATATATATATATATATATATATATATATATATATATATATATATATATATATATATATATATATATATATATATATATATATATATATATATATATATATATATATATATATATATATATATATATATGCATTTCGTTTAGTTTATAAGAACTATTTTTTTAATTGAATTTACAAGTACCCTCTTAAACGAGAAGAAAGTGTAAAAAATAAAAAAAAAAACCTCTTTTAGCACAGCAAAAAAGGTTCTATTGTTAAATTTTGATAAAGTTTTACAATAACCGTATACAGTGACATTTATGACATTCGACACATCGCGTCGCATATTTTGAAGTAATTAATCAATTTACAAAGTAAATATTTATACAAAATAAATCACAATCGCTATTTAATATTAAAAAATAATAAATAAATATGTTACGAGCTTTAAATAATACTAATAGATATAGCATTATTTACAATATAATACGTAACACATGTAATCGAAGTCAAACAAATATATTTATCAACGGCAATCCTGTGTCGGTGCCAAGTTATTTCACTGTACTCCAAGCGTTACGAAGAGAAGGCATCGTTGTACCTACCTTCTGCTACCATGATAGACTTTCAATAGCTGGCAACTGTAGAATGTGCTTAGTAGAAATACAAGGTATGTGGAAGCCGCAGATCGCTTGCGCTTTGCCTGTTGCCAAAAATATGAAAGTTAATACCAATTCATTGATGACACAGAAAGCGAGAGAAAGTGTTTTAGAGTTTATATTGATAGACCATCCGTTGGACTGTCCAATATGCGATCAAGGTGGTGAATGTGACTTACAAGACCTCTCAATGAAGTTTGGTAGCGATCGTACACGATTTACAGATATACATTTTCAAGGGAAAAGAGCTTCAGAGAATAAAAACTTAGGTCCTTTTATAAGAACAGAAATGACGAGATGTATTCACTGTACCCGATGCATCAGATTTGCATCACAGGTGTGTGGATTGGATGTGTTAGGGTCTACTGGTCGTGGTGCAGAAATGCTTGTTGGAACATACGTCGAAAAAATGTTCCTTTCTGAATTATCAGGTAATATCATCGATTTGTGTCCTGTCGGAGCGTTAACTTCCAAACCATATATGTTTAAAGCCAGACCCTGGGAATTAAAAAAAACTAATTCTATAGACGTCACTGATGCAACTGGAACTAATATTCTCGTGAATCATAGATTTGATCGTGTTTTACGAATGTTGCCTCGAGAAAATGAGGAAATTAATCAAGAATGGCTTTCAGATAAAGGTCGCTGGGCTATCGATTCTTTAGAAGTCCAAAGGCTTGTGACTCCAATGCACAGGGCTACTGGTGGCTTACGTCCAATAAACTGGCATTGTGCTTTGAAAATGGCCGCAAATTTAATAAAGTGCGCCCCTGCATCTAAAATAATGGCCATAGTAGGTCCTCATTGTAATGCAGAGACCTTAGTAGCTGCTAAAGATTTACTAAATATTATTGGATCAGAAAATACTTACATAGAACGTGACCTGACTTACTCAAAAACAAGCTTAGATATTAGAGCTGGATATTCTTTGAACGTAAAAATGAAAGACGTTGCTATGGCAGATAAAATACTCTTAGTAGGCACAAATCCACGTTTTGAAGCTCCAATACTTAATGCTAGAATAAGACAAGCATATCTATTTAATGAGTGTGATATTTACGCAATTGGTCCCCGATGCGATTACAATTATTTTGTTACTTATATTGGAGAAACGGTTAAAGATATCGCATGTGCACATAGTTGCTTAAAGGGTTCAAAGAGACCTCTTATATTTGTAAGTATCGATCAGTTGCAAGGTCCTGCTGCTGTAGGTATTATGAATGAGTTGTTTAAGCTTGTGTGCCAATTAAAAATTGACAGAAATTGGTATCCACTAAGTGTTGTGACAAAGGAAGCTAGTTTTGCTGCAGCCTTGGAAACAGGGTGGAAGCCTGGTGGTTTGTCTGCCTTAAAATGCTCTAGTCCAAGAGTTTTAATATCATTAGGAGCAGACGATATCTTTTGCAATTGGGAACCACCGACTGATTGTTCGATCATTTACATTGGTTTCCAAGGAGACCGAGGAGCTGAATGTTCTTCCATAGTTCTTCCTGGTAGCGCTTATACAGAAGCTGGTGGTACATTTATGAATATGGAGTGCAGGACTCAATTTGCTCTCCCCGCTGTAACTCCCCCTGGCAAAGCTCGCTATGATTGGAAAATTATAAGAGCTTTAGCAGAATATTGTAAAATATGCCTGTTTTATAGTGACAAAGAGTCCTTGTGCTGTCGGATGGCCCAAATAAGTCCGAATCTAGTTTATTTTGATAAATATCAAGACAAATTATTTAGTAATTTGATACCTGAGCTTATGAAAAAAGACACGATCGGAGATAAATGTGCTTCTCAAAATATAGATGTTAGTATGAAAACTTTGAAAGAGTATTATTGCTCTGATATGTTTACGTACAACTCGCCCACTATGGTGAGAGCTACGAAAGCGGCGAGACAAATGGAAAGTTCTACTTATTTTGCTATTTAAGTTTTCTAATTTTGAAATGTAATTTTAATTTGACCAAATACATATATTTAGTATGTTTATTAATATTTTATTTTTAAAATTCCATGTAATAATATACTGATACTCGACGGCAACGTTATAGGTATAATAGATTTAGAAAACACAACTTAATATCAATAAAAAAAAATATTTAATCTTCACTCACTTACTCAGCTTCACGCTGTATCCCGCACATGGCAGGGTAGGCAGAGGGAACTTGGGAACCTAGTATTAAGACACTCCGTTCCACTTCCGTTCCCCACTTTCAGACAATTTTGAGACATGGCGTGTTGAGTGGTGAAACTGAATGTCGCTCTTTGAAATGATATATATATATATATACATATATATATATATATATATATATATATATATATATATATATATATATATATATATACATATACATATATATATATATATATATATATATATATATATATATATATATATATATATATATATATATATATATATATATATATATATAAATGCTACCGTACTCTTTCTTGGCGATTATTACAATTGTGAGTAAACATTGCTATATAAGTTAAAGGTAGATCAGTCTTCCTAGCAAATATTAGCTTTCATTTTCTCATGAAATTACATTCTATATGCGGTTTTTCTATTTATTTTAGAAAATATAAAGTTACTATGATACAAAGATATTTTTATTTAAAAGGTTTACATACTTAGCTTCGCGCCCTGTAAGCCGCACGGGACAGGGTAGGCAGAGGGAACTTGGAACATAACGGAGGTTCCGTTATGTTCCCAACTTGCCCTCAAATTTTAAACTCTGCGTGTTGAGTGGCGAAACTTAACGTCGCTCTTTAAAATGATACCTCTTGGAAATCATCCAAACAGGTCTCAAAATGAATAAACGGTGTGTATTCTATAAAATATATTTGGAGGCCGTCGTAGCGCAGGAGCTCAAGCTTGAGACTCTAAGTGCATTTGTTATAGATTCGATTTCCTCTCGGCCTCGAGACCAAGCGCGGCGTTAAGTTTCTCCATCCAATACGCATGCTACAAGAGTTGGGCTTAAAATTGGGATTAGAATGTCACGATAAAGTTAAAACATTTCTTATACACATCAAAATTGTTATGTTTATAAGAACTTCTACTTAAGTGAATGTTCATGAAGTTGGAAGTTAGAGTTCATTTCACGAAATTCATCTCTTTGAAATTCAAATTCATTCTTTATAAGTTAAAATAACTTATATAATTAAACTCACCAGAAAGGCCGTCATCGTAGCAACACCACACCAATTTACTGTAAACGCGACGTTCGTCCATTTTAAGGACCAATTAAAAAATATTTTCTTATTTAGGTAAAAATACATTGAGTGCTGTTACTGAGAATACAATAATGCAATAAACCTTGCAAGGAACGGAGTGTCTGAACACTACTGTCCCTCTGCCTTTCCTACTTTACGTGGGATAGAACTTAATGATATGAAATCATATTCATTTTTGCAGCTTCATACTATATCCCACTTGAGAACCTAGTTAGGAATGATGAAGAACGGAACGGATTGTCTTAAACAATCCGTTCCGTTCTTCATCATTCCGCCGGATTTGAGGCTCAACATTAACTGTAACTTTTTTATATAAATATCAAATATTTCTTTTGAAAATATCCAATATTTCACTTCTTCGAGTGGGAATCGAACCCGCAACCTGTCGTTTACAGTAATTCAGAAGTGTAGTACACTAGTTCCGCTGCGCCACTACAGACCTTAAGGTCATATTCAATACTTCATTATTTCCAAAGAACAAATTGGATCTCTCACCTTCACATATTATTACTACTGAGCTATATTGGAGTTATATACAAACATATATACATATGTACATATGTATATAAATAACATAGCTATTCAATACGAGCTCAATAATGCCTGCGGCGATACTGTTCCATTCTGATTGTGCCTCACATGCGAATGCCGGTATTATCTAGTATTGCAAGAGAGTCTAACAGGGTTAATTAATTAAAAATGTCCGCTTTTAGTTATATTTTATGGTGAATTTTATAAATGGTTTTTATCGTAATATTTTTTTTTCTACACTATTCACGCGTTTTTATGAGAACGCAGTTTTTTTGAAACTAGGTTCCTAGGTTCCCACATTCCCTCTGCCTACCCTAAGCGTGAAGCTCAGAAACAGTACTTACTATTAAACAACTTTCTGTTCTAAGTGATAGTACTATGGTAATTATTATTTAAGTACTCTACTCAGCTTCACGCAGTATCCCAATAGCACATGGCAGAGTAGGCAGAGGGAACTTGGCAACCTAGTGTTAAGACACTCCGTTCCCCATTTTCCGCCGAATTGGAAGTATTGCGTGTTGAGTGGCGGAACTCAACGCCGCGTTTTGCTTTGAACCAGAGCGAAGAAATGAAAATAATAAATATTTAAACTGAAAATAGGAAATATTTCATTTCCTTATGTGGGGATCGAACCCACAACCTGTCGTTACAGGCACACGCTTGTGCCGCTGCGTCAAGACAGGCCTGCTATTATTAAAGTAGATTTCCTCAAACAGGATTTGAATCAACAATCATTAAAAGTCGATAATTCCATTTGCTCCACAACGACTCTACATATTTATTGTTATGACGCAACCAAATCCGGTCTAGTGCGTATCGTACTGGCCCACAGAAGGTTCCGTAATAATTTTAGTATTATATGTATGTCAACGGAAATATTATTAGCAGCATATCTGGAAAATTTAAGTTTGTGAACGTTTGCATTCGTTTCGTGTGAACTGAGCTACAACTATACGTTTGTAACAGTTTTTACTTGAAAAGCAAAAAATTACGCTTAAATGCTCCTGTCTTTTGATTGCATTGATTTAAAAGCTCGATTTTCCGACCGCTGAGAGAACGTAACCTTAAATATTTAATATTAATTTAACCTAACAATTCAACAATTCGAGATAAATTGTTTTAAAAGATAGAGAGGCAAGTAAGAGATAAGTTTTTTCTTTTCAGTTACGGAACTCTAAAAAGGAGCCTATAAAGGAGCCTATATTAACGTGCTTTACTTAAACGTTTATTTATGTCTATTTTTTTATGAAAAAGTTGAGGAAAATCACATTACCCTTGGCTTACAGATATTTTAATTATAATAAATTCTCTTTGTAGCTTTTTATTAAAGTGTTTTAGATTTTATCCAATGTTTTAATTTTTATCCAATTTTAAAGAACATATTGTTTTATAAATAAAATAAGGTTATCGTAACTTTTTTTTTCAGGGTCACGCTGTATGTGGGGTAGGCAAACGGAATTTGGAACCTTAGTGTCAAGCTGTTCCCATTGAGACACTTCCGTTCCAAATTGAGACATTGTGTGTTGAGTTGCGGAACTCAGCGCACTTGTTCAGATTGTAATTCAAATATTTAATTCTAAATAATATGTTACAAGTTTCATTTTTTTCACATCAAAAAATTTACCACCGGTTCGCTAAAGTTACTGCTCCAGACCTGAGAATAACCGGCGCGGCGCAAAAAACTCAGCGAGATATGTCCATCTTTTAAATCAAATATTTACATCATATAATTTATAATTGACAATGATACATTTGAAATAGCCTGGAGCGAGCAGTTCATTCCCAAGACGTGTCATCATTTAGAAATTAGTTAATTTGTTAATAACATTTAACACACAAACGTCTTGTTACATTTTTTTAAAATAGCGAAGTAGAACAATCTCAGACGTTTTCTAGGATTTTTTATAAAAGCACACAATCCAAAAAAGAAAAATAAACTCGATGGCATCAAGTAACGGATGCACTAATTTTAAAGTTATTTCTAGAATTAATGATATGTATAATGATATGATAATGATATGATTTAATATTAATGATATGATTTTGGTAAATTTATTAATATTTTAATTATTATTTTTTCTGCTGAATTCTGCACGTGGCGGGGTAGGCAGAGGGAACTTGGGAATCTAGTGTTAAGTTTCTCCGTTCCACTTCCATTCCCCACTTTTTGCCGAATTTCAGGCATTGCGTGTTGAGAGGCATTGCATGTTGTCCGTACCCTACCCTGATGTTCATATATTCCTTTCCAATTAAAACATTGGAAATTCTCCCCATTTTCTGCTTTCTGCTGTTGCTTGTGCTCCTGCGCTAAGACTTCCTTCAATATATAACAATAATGTCTTTTTATAAATTCCATTTCGTTGCGTGGTGGAATACAACGCCGCACTTTGCCTTGTTTCAGAGCGAAGAAATGAAAATATTAAATATTTAATTTGAAAATATTGAATATATCACTTCTTCAAGTGGGCATTGAACCAGCAACATACGCCACAACAGCAGTGTCCTACTCAGATTCACGCTGTATCCCGCACGAGGCAGGGTAGGCAGAGGGGACCCGGGAACCTAGTGTTAAGACACTCCGTTCCACTTCCATTCCCCACTTTTTGCCGAATTTCAGGCATTGCATGTTGTTCGTACCCTAATAATAAAACAAAAATAGGTAGTTATTTTAAATTTTTATATATAAATTACAATTATTTTATATATAAATCCAAAAGCACAAGCAAAGCCATGAGAGAAGAATATTTTCTATAATAAATGTTGTACATTCATACAAATGTAATTGTATTTTTTTATCAGAAGGACTTTTATAATGAATTGGACAGACTACAGTAAGTCATTATTAATGGCGTCCATATTTCAATTTCCTTCCGGTCTCGCTTGGAAACGTGAAAGATTGAAGTAAACATTTTTACGTGAGTTGAACTACAGATGTCACTTATGTACAGTTGATTATTTATATAACCTATTAGATACTGTAGTTGTGACCTCTTTGCCTCTAGTTACAAGGAAAATAATGTATTAAATATAATAAAATTATTTCTTTAACATGTATTCTTTTATCGAAGGCTGTTTTGTTTGTTGTGGTATTTAATAAATGTGTCGTAAATATATATATGAGTGTTATTTTTACGATCCGTTCCGTTTGTTATATTCATTGTATGTATGTATGTATGTATGTATGTATGTATGTATGTATGTATATATATATATATATATATATATATATATATATATATATATATATATATATATATATATACACGCTGTATTATGGCAGGATAGGCACTCAATTCCACTTTAGAACACACAGAGCGAAGAAATGAAAATATTTGATATGTAATCCCTTCGAGTGCGGATTGAACCCACAATCTGTCGAGTTTACACTCGCACGCTCGTGCCCCTGCGCCACGACATGCCTCTACAACGAAACTGTACTTAAGTGCTTCTATAGACACTATTTTAAGTATAGATATTAAAATACATTTTCTATGTATGTTAATTACGAGGACTGTCATGGTGCAGCGGCAAAAGCGTGTGACTGTAACCGACAGGATCTGGGTTTGATCCCCGGTCGAGTAAATGAAATCTCTGGTAATAAGGCAAAGCACGGCGCAATGCCTCAAATTCAGCGGAGCGTGGGGAACAGAAGTGGAACGGAGTATCTTAACACTAGGTTCCCAAGTTCCCTCTGCCAACCCTGACATGTGCGGGATACAGCGTGAAGCTGAGTAGAGAAGAGTAGAGTATTTTAATATGTGTTATTAAAATTAAATCCTTTTAAGCATTGCCTTGATATTTAACATTTCATTCTTTGTACCTACAAAAAAATATTACTAAACAAAAAAAATAATAATAAGAAAGTTCAAACATATGAACTTTCGTTCATTTCAACTCTAGCACCTGTTTCCATTCTCTCTATTGCGGCGTTTCACGCGAGCTTCAGATAGAAATATTTCATTAACTACATAATAATAACTTTTTATATGCGTTCTTTTGAGAGTAAGCTTAAAAAAGCGTTCTTTTGAGCTTGGAAAGTTAAACATTAAGCTCAATTAAGCAAACAACGCTTCTATATAATATAATTGTAGAGAATTTTGTTTAAAAATTATTATTTTTAGTTTTACACTATATCTTATATGGTAGAAGGGAACAGAGGGAACCTTGTGCTATTTATCTGTTGACTATCGTCCTTCACTTAAGGGAAATTATTTCCATTTCCTAGCTTAGGTTTCGCTGAATTTAATTGGGTTCATGTGCGGAACTGAACGCCGAGCTTTGCCTTGCAACCAGAGCGAAAAAATAAAAATATCAAATATTTCATTTTCCAAATTGAGGATATCACCTATCCATTCACACGCTCACTTGTGTAATTATTAATTTCTCGCTATTAAATTCGTATCTGCGACCCTCGATCGTATCTCTATTATCCAGCAGCCCGTTACACGGTACGCATTATTAGCATGTCAGTAAGCATTCGTTTTACTGTTCAGCGATGCATTGGGCTTCAAGAGTTTACTACAACTATAAATAGCGTATCTACCTTTAGTTACAGACTCGGTTAAATTTATACTACTCTACTCAGCTTCACGCTGTATCCCGCACGAGGCATGGTAGCCAGAAGGAACCCGGGAACCTAGTGTTAAGACACTCCGATCCAATTCAGTTCCCCACCGAATTTGAGGCATTGCGTGTTGAGTGGCGGAACTCAACGCCGCGCTTTGCAATAATCAGAGCGAAGAAATGAAACATTAAATATGTAAATTGACAATACTAAATGTTTCAATTCCTCGACTGGGGATTGAATGCAGAACCTGTCAGTCACACGCTTGTGCCGCTGCGCCACGAAAGGCCTCAGGTTAAATTTATACTCCGTATATCTGAGTTTGAGGCCTGTCGTGGTGCAGGCGTGTGTTAAAAATGCGTTGGGTGTGGGTTCGATTTCTACTCGAGGAAATTAAATATTTAGTAGTTTCACCGTATGTATTTAATATTTTGATTTATCCGTTTTGGTAACAAGGCAAAGCGCGGTGTTCATCTCCGTCACTCAAAACGTAAATTTGGCGGAAAGCGGGCAACGGAACGGAACGGAATCATAATGAAGATATGAATATATTAAATATTTTATTTGCTTGAGTATGGATTGATCCCACAATTGTCACGTTTACAGTCGCCTTTGCCACTATGTCATGATGGACTTCGAAGGTCGAGGAAATCTTCTTATGCGCTGTGCGGGATACAGCGTGAAGCTGAGTGTGTGAGTGAGTTATAGGCTACGTTAAATAATGTTAATCGTTACTAAGAGTATGTAACTCGTTGTACCTACAGTTATTACTTTCGTATTCTAAATTTGTTTTGTCTAATACAGTGTATCCCACACTGGTCAGGGTAGTCAGAGGGAACTTGGAAACTTAGAATTAAGACACTCCGTTCCGTTTCCCACTTTTGGCCGAATTTCATAGTGACTGGCGGAACTCTAGGGATCGAACCCACAGCCTGTCGCGTTTACAGTCACGCGCTTGTGTCTCAGCGCCACGACAGGCCTTAGCATGTCTGCCTTATTGACCACTCCAGTGATACAAGTGACCACACCTATGATAAAAGAAGGGATAAAAGAAAACCATAATTCAAGACATTCAAATATTATATATTACATAAAATTATAAAATAAAAAGATTTACATAAAATTCTACAAACGCTACTAGAAATTACAATAAAATACGATAAATCGTTAACTTTATATTAAAAAAAAACGCTCTCGCGTAAATTAATTTCTATGGAATATGCAATTATTGGGTGTATAAATGCTGCAACTACTTAAAAAGAATATTTAATCATTTTATTTCCTCGGTCTGGTAACAAGGCATAACGCGGCGTTGAGTTCCGCCATTAACACGCAAATGTTTCAAGAATTCCGCAGAAAATGAAGTGTTTTTATGAGAACGGATATTTCACACTAGGTTCCCAAGTACCTTCTACCTATCCCGCAATGTGCGGGATACAGCGTGAAACTAAAAAAAAAGATTTCACTTGAGGCCTGTCGGGGCGCAGCGGCACAAGAGTGTGACTGTAACCGACAGGTTCTGGGTTCGATCCCCAGTCGAGGAAATGAAATATTTAATATTTTAAATTTAAATATTTAATGTTTCATTTCTTCGCTCTGGTAATAAGGCAAAGCGCGGCGTTGAGTTCCGCCACTCATCACGCAATGCCTCAGGTTCGGCAGAGAGTGGGGAACGGAAGTGGAACGGAGTGTCATAACACTAGGTTTCACTTTCGTTCCCTACCCTGCCTAGTGCGGGATACAGCGTGAAGCTGAAAAAAAAAATCACTTAAATACACACATAACAAATCAATAATAAAAAAATAAAATAAAAATAACATATTCACAGGAAGTGTGAAACTTTAAACTATAGGTAAGCCTTCTAAGTATCACAAACAATACGATACAAAATACAATGGATCAAATTGCGTTACGATCATTCTCATAATAGGTTCTATATATTGGGAAGGTATTTCCGGTTTTATTACATAGCAGCGATCCAAACGACGCTTCGCCAGCTTAAAGTTACTGTTACATTATGGGTAAATTATACGCAATTTTAATACTCGTATGCCTAATGATTAGGCCTGTGGTGTCGCAGTGGAATTAACGGCGATACTTATAATAAATCTGTAACTGATCACTGTCTGTATATGGAAGAGATATATATATATATATATATATATATATATATATATATATATATATATATATATATATATATATATATATATATATATATATATATATATATATATATATATATATATATATATATATATTTTCGATATTTGTTAATGTAATAGATAATGTAATATAATTTAATACTGTAATGTCTGTTAGTCTGTTTGCCTGTGAGTTTGTGGACTATTCTCAGAAACTGGTTATATGATTTAAATGTAGTTTTCACTGTTATATTTTGGCAACCTCATTCACTCACTCACTTAGCTTCACGCTGTACTATGTACTTGACAGTGGCAGGGTAGGCAGAGGGAACCCTAAGACAAGCCGTTCCACTTCCGTTTCCCACTTTCCGCCGAATTTGAGGCATTCCGTGGTGGCGGAACTCAACGCCGCGCTTTGTCTTGTTACCCGAAATGAAAACATTTAATATTTAATTTGAAAATACTAAATATTTCATATGTCACATGCTTGTGTCGCTGTGTTATTTTGGCAACCTTCCCAAAAAAAAAAAACACCCATCGTAATAAACATCTCTCGTCTACGAAAAGTCCCTGTAGTTCTTAAAGTACTTATCCGATTTTCATAAAACATTGCTGAAAACGATCGCGATGAACAAGGATTTCTATTAAAAAACCACATTTAACTCAGTTCAAGAGATACAGTGCCACAGACAGCCACATAGGTCAAAGTTATATCTCTCCTTTCTTAGGTTGGATGTTAAAAACGAAAATTCGTACGTTACAATATTTATTCGTATAGATAATTTTATAATAGATTAAAATCAAGAAGAAGACAATTTTTTTTCTTCTTTTTGTAAGAATGTACATATAATTATATAAAATTGAGTACAATATAGAATACTGAACAGGCAACAACAGTTTTACAAAACCATAAATATATATATTTTTTATATATTCGTATTTAAAGTAATATTCTACACTTAAGAAAGAAAACTACTTTTTAGAGAAAATGTATAAAAAATTTAACGTATCCTTGAAATCATTCAAGTGACGCGAGTTCAAACCCCGCCACGTTCAATTTTTCATATGTTCTTTCTAAAAAAAACTACAATAAATATATCTCTTTCTATACACAAACAATATTCCAAGCAAAAAAAAAAAACTTAAAAACTACAAAATACATAGATCATTGAAAAAAATCACTGAAATAATAATTTTAGTGTCTCAAGTCTCCGTCGTTCCGTTATCCTGTCCAGCGTCCTCGTAGCCCTTCGCAAGGTTCTCTAATATGAAACGTATTGTCAGTTTGTATATGTTCTCAATATTGGGCGTGTAACGATCACCGAGGGTAGTTTTTGCTGCTTCTAGAAACGGCTGCTCGATTTTCTGAGGAGTAAATATGGTACAATTTTAATAGAAGTTAAATATTTATTGGTCGGACGGTTCTGAGTTTGATTCCTAATAAAATTACGCTTAGTATGCTTTCTGCTACCCATTACGCCAGACGAAGAGAGTGACTAGCAATCTGCGTCCTTCTACCTTGTTGTACGGGAAAAAGGATGTATCGTAAGGGGTGTGTTTGCGTGCTCTTTTTAATTGAAAATCTGATTTAAATAACATATATTTAAATGCCGAGAGGCCTGTCGAGGCGCAGCGGCACAAGCGTGTGACTGTAACCGACAGGTTCTGGGTTCGATCCCCAGTCAAAGAAATAAAATATTTAATAACAATCAATTTAAAATATTTAATGTTTCATTTCTTCGCTCTGGTAATAAGGCAAAGCGCGGCGTTGAGTTCCGCCACTCAACACGCAATGCCTCAAATTCGGCGGAAAGTGGGGAACGGAGTGTCTTAACACTAGGTTCCCGGGTTCCCTCTGCCTATCCTGCCTCGTGCGGGATACAGCGTGAAGCTAAAAAAAACCTATATTATTACTGTGTAGGCACTGTGTTTACTCACTTAATAGCCGTAACAGACGACTGAACTTAACCTCGATTTTGGTTCGCCTTCGGACCATATTAGATCGTGTGGAGTATGGTTCTCCTAGAAATCATGGTTCGATGGCGAACCATGATTGAGGTTCGGTTCGGTCGTCTGTTACGGCTATACGAATTAATATTTTTTTTTTCAGCTTCACGCTGTATCCCGCACTAGGCAGGGTAGGCAGAGGGAACGAAAGTGAAACGTAGTGTTATGACACACCGTTACACTTCCGTTCCCCACTTTCCGCCGAATTTGAGGCATTGTATGTTGAGTGGCGGAACTCAATTGCCTTATTACCAGAGCGAAGAAATGAAACATTAAATATTTAAATAATATTAAAGATAGTAGAAAATAATATAAAATATTTTTTTATATTATTTTATACTATCTTTAATATTATTTTACTATCCAATTTGAAACTGACGAACTGACGTATCGTCGACGACGTGACGTACGAGAGTCGTAGGTTCAACTCCAACTTGGGAGAATTATTTATTATTTATATTTCCTTGTTTGGTAATAAGACAAAACGTCGTTAAGTTACGTCACTCTAAATGCAATGTCTTGAAAATTGGAGAACAGTGGAGAACGTAGTGACTTAATGCTGGATGCCCTCTCTTCTATGATATGCAGGATAAACCGTGAAGTAAAAGAAAAAAATCACTACTTTTTTTCCAGTCACACGTTTCACACTACATGCTCTACCCTGCACATGGCAGGGTAGGCAGAGGAAACTTAGGAACTTAATATTAAGATACTCTTTCAGTTTCCAACTTACCGAGCAAAGAAATGGAAATATAAATATTTAATTACCTCGAGTAGGGATCGAATAGATAACCTATCGCGTTTAGAATCATACGTTTGAGCTCCTGCGCCACAATAGGCCTCTTTTTTCTACATAAACATTGATTTAGCTATATGTATGTAAGGTGAAATAACAATAGACCTAAAACATCACTTATACGTTACGTGTGAAAGTCGTAATCCGGGTCGAGCAATCATTTAATTACGTACAAACGTACCAAAATATAGCTATCGTACCAAAATATATCGATGTATCTTAAGCCTACTGTATAATGTCTTCACTATCTGAAATTTTGCCCTAAATTCGTTGCTTAATGGTTGCCATTTATGGCTCAAAATTATTTTAAAATTAAATATTTAATGTTTTCATGTCTTCGCGCTCGTACCAGGGCAAAGCGCGGTGTTGAGTTCCGCTACTTAACACGAAGTGCCTCAATTTTAGCGGAAAGTGGGGAACGGAATGGATTGTCTTAACACAAGGTTCCCAAGTTCCCTTGGCTTCTCTGAAAACTGCGGGATACAACGTGAAGCTGAATTTTTTTAACATGCCTGCATCAAGACGTCTTCATTCCATTTGCATAGCCTATAGTCTTATAACCAAATTATTCTTACCAAAAAATTCTCAGCTTTGAACCCAGGCACCTGTCGATGAGTACCACCAACGTGTCTAACGTATGCAAAAAAGGAATCCATATCGGCCAAGCCCTTGATGCCCTCGTCCAGTGTATGCATGACCTGGGTGGCGTGCTCCGCTAACTCCGCAGAACTGACTATAGCTTCCTTGGTCTTTAGTTCGCGAAACTTCTCGAAGAGATGCATTAATTCTTCGTTTTCTTCGAATAATCTGGAAAAAGAATAATAAAAATGGACACTATAAAAGAAAATATCTTCAATTTTATTGATGTAAGTATGTGTTAGTATTTTTGAGCCCTGTCGTGGCACGGGGGCACAAGATATATAGTATTGGATAGCTTGTAAATTCGATCCCTACTCGAGGAAATGAAATATATATCTCTTTCTTTCTTCTTTCTTAGCTTCACGCTATATCCCGCACGAGGCAGGGTAGGCAGAGGGAACCCGGGAACCTAGTGTTAATACACTCCGTTCCACTTCCCTTCCCCACTTTCTGCCGAATTTGAGGCATTGTGTGTTGAGTAGCGAAACAACGCCGCGCTTTGACTTATTACCAGAGGGAAGAAATGAAATATTGAAAATATTAAATATTTCATTTCCTCGACTGGGGAACGAACCCAGAACATGTCGGTTACAGTCACACGCTTGTGCCGCTGCGCCACGACAGGCCTCATCAAATAAATATATCATTTATTTTTTTTCACTCTGTTAACAAGGCGTTGAGTTCCGCTTAACACGCAAAGCCTAAAATTTGGCGGAAAGTAGGAAACGGAGTGATTTTAATGGTAAAGGAGGGTTTTAACACTATGTTCCCAAGTTTGTGTCTACCCTGCCATGTACGAAACACAGGGCGAAGCTGGAAGAAAAAGAAGAAAAAATCCCATACAAACACCACTAGAGCTCCACTTCGTAGTACAATTAAATTGAAGTGCGCTCGTCAAATAAAACACAGCTGTTTAAGGACGTAGATAGTTTGCTTTGCCCGAACAAACGATGTCGACCTTAGGGTCTGCGCCTACTTCAAGTATAGCGTGGATAAATAATCCTTATTTTTTTGATTCGTTTTATATTCTGCATATGGTAAGCATTGCGTGTTGAGTGGCAGAACTTAACGCCGCGTTTTGCCTTGCTACTGAAGCGAAGAAATGAAAAAAAATATTCAATTTTCTCGAGTGGGGACCGAACCCACAACCTGTCACGTTCACAGCGTTGCTTGTGTGCACAACATGCCTCAAACCAATGCTCGTGGTGTTCTTATATGATTGTAATGACTATGGAGGTGATAGGCGGTTAGAGCTAAGACGTGGCGCAGGAGGAAGAGCAGTCCTAGGTTGACCTTCGGAAACACAATATCTACAATAGTAAAGGAGAGACACGTAAAAAGCACGAGGACGAGGCGAAAGAGATGTGCCGAGACCGACGAGAGAGATATAGCGTAAAGCTAAGTAAGTAAGTTAAGATGGAAAGAGATGGTTGCGAGGCCTCCTGATACAGGTCTTCGGTGATTTTATAGGAGGCACTCAAATTTGTAAATGTAAGAGAAAATTAATAAAGATATATAAAGATAAAGATGTAATATATATGGATTTACTAAAACGTTTAAAAATGGTTAATTTTATACTCAGATTCACGGTACACCACGTTCACCTCCTTGAGTTAAAATTAAAAATGCATTAGCGAAAATAAACGCGTTTATTTTGTGTGTTTGTTTTGTTCTACAATTGACTTTACTACCAAACACTCTCGTTTATTACTTTTCATAGCTCTTCTCCGTTTTATTGAGATTCACCACTGTATTGAAAATTTAGTAGAGTGTGGAGAAAGTTAGTGGATAGTTACATTAACCGTATGTTTGCTGCAAAGTTGGAATTGATTTCTAACTTGTAACGAGTTTCTTCAAGTGTACTGGTGACCATACGCGGGAGTGATGCAAATGGAATCTTTGTTAGACATTTCAACTACTTTGTCTATGAAGAGATGGCAATATATTTAAAGCTGTCGTGGTTGAGTTGGCAAGTTTCTTAGTTAAATGTTAATAATCTCCCAACCAAAATGTCTCACTACCTCTTTCTTCCTGGCTAAGTGCTTGAACTGAATATATATATATATATATATATATATATATATATATATATATATATATATATATATATATATATATATATATATATATATACAGTCAAAATAAATTTTTACAAGGCCTTTTGCCTCATAGATTAAAGTAGAATTGACCGTAAAGGAACTAAAAATATTAATTATATATTAAATGTAAATCTCCGAGCTAAAAGCCGCGGCAGTTTAAAAGTTAATCCGTTCTCGGTCGACCCTCTATCCTTTGATCCGAGATTTAATATGCGACCGCTACTATTGTGATTGTGTCTGATGAAGTTGTTGTAACATTTAGAGGGCTCAGTATCTAAAGGATGAACCGGTACCCTATTTATATAGGTCTTCTATTTGGTCTCTCACGTGTCTTCGCGTCGCCAGGACCTGTTAGTAGTTTTACGCTGTGTGATTCCGGCTTAGAATAGGATCACTCTGGTACTCCGGTGTCATAAGAGACGACTAAAGTACGTGGGAGAGTCACTTAATCAGCAATGGCAACACGCATGGGCAGGCTCGATTGAATTATTACCACCCCCGGCATTTAAAACTGGCCTTAAGTAGTGACATTGGCCACTGTGTCTCCATGCCATCCACCTGAAACATCAGCAACGCACCTGTAGCTCTTCTGGTGTTTCACAGGGTTATGGACAGTCACCATCAGATGATCCGTACGCTCGTTAGTATTGGCTTTTCCATTAAAAAAAACTTGTAATTTTCACAGATAAATTTTTGTGTGGGATCAATCCACACCATAAAGGCCGTATTGATATAAAATCTCTAACATATTTTCGGTTCTAGTATTAATTTAGTCAAATTAATGCAACAATGATGATTTATATTTATTTGTAAATATTTATGTATAAGTAAGTATATTTCAGATCTTTATTTTGAAGTAATAAAAAAAATATTTGACAATGTATCTGGATTTTTGTAAAAAGTGAGAAACAGATGTGCCTTAATGGGAAACGCAGTGTTTTAAAAAGGTTCCCAGGTACCCTTTATCTAAACTGTTTTTTTTTTATAGTTTCACGCTGTATCCCGCATGAGGCAGGGTAGGCAGAGAGAATCCGTGAACCTAGTGTTAAGACACTCCGTTCCACTTCCGTTTCCCACTTTCCGCCGAATTTGAGGCATTGCGTGTTGAGTGGCGGAATTCAACGCCGCGCTTTGCCTTATTACCAAAAGCTAATCAATGCCTCAATCATCTCGTTTAGAGACATCTAATTTGATCCACAACAGCCTTAAACATAATATATATACATGTAATACTGTTTGTATATTAAATAAATCTAACTCGAGAGTAAAGTTTTATTAACTTAGTCAGCAATTAAAAGCGATAAATTCCATACAATCTAATTTTGTATATTTTAACATTATTTACTCAGTTAACTAAAACTACAGTTAAGTCATTACTTCATGTTAGATGCTCCTGTGTTTATACATATATATGTATCGCTCGCTTAAATTATTTTTTTTATAGCAAAAAAAAAAAAATTGTATATAAGTGTTTCAAGTAGCTACCCGGTAAGTAACGTTGATCAATTGTATATCGAAACGATTAAAGTTAATACAACAATAGCCCGCATTGAAAAAATTTAACTATTATTTTCGAGATTAGCGAATTTATCGCAACATACTGTTCAGGTTCAGGGGCAGATGGCAAGAATCTCGACACCGCGCTTTGCCCAGTTACCAGAGCGAAGAAATGAAATGAAAATATTAAATATTTCACTTCCTTGTGTCCGGATCGAACCCATAACATGTCGTGTTTACAGTCACACAGTTGTGCCACTGTGCCACGACGGGCTTCCACACATATATCTTTTCATCAATTTGTCAACATTCATCATCAAATATTTTTAATTACCTTTAAAAGCAAATCCAAGGAATATTTCAACGAATATTCAAAGTAAATTACACCGAACGTCTCACACTCTCATTGTAAACTGATGTTGACCCTAATAAAATACGTGATGTTCCACACCGGGGTCTGATCGACCCGTGAGAATTAAATTATGTCTGTAGAAAACCCTACGGACCCTTTACTTGTGAATAAAGTTGTTTGATTTGTATCGCTTTTGCCTTATTTGGCTGATGTCCTTTTTTTATTTTATCCTTTATTATTTTCACGCTGTACCGCACATCGTTGGGATGGCAGAGGGAACCTGGGAACCTAGCGTAGTACACATTTTGCGGAATTCTGGAGATAATCCGTGCTGAGTTGCGGAAGTCATTTTTTTAACCTCGAGTACTGACAAAACTTGTCGTGTTTTCAGTCACACATTTTAGCTTCTATTTTGCGACAGGTTTCATGTCCTTTTTAAATATATCCGTGAATTACTATTGAATTGGGTCATCATAGCGCAGCAGAACAATGTGCGATTCTAAAAACGATGGTTCTGGGTTTGCCTTCTGTTAGGGAAGTTTGAAATTGCTTTTATTTCCTATCTGAAGAAAACAAAGCGACGTTGAACTCAGCTACTACTCTATTATGAGTTTAGTAGCTGAGTCTTAAAAATAAAGTGGAAAATGGAGAGAAAAAAAGGTCTTAATTACCCTGCTTTTTTCTCCCTTTTTTTCTCAGCTTCACGCTGTATCCTGCAAATGGCAGGGTAGACAGAGGGAACTTGGGAACCTAGTGTTAAGACATCCGTTCTACTTCCGTTCCCCACTAATCATATAGTGCATACATTTTTATTTAAATATATGTTAATTGTGGCAAAGTGTACATATTGTATTGAATCGCTATGGATTTAATCTTCCTTTGCGCAAATATTTGAGCTTTTAATAAACTATCAATACAATGTGCTTTGATGAAATTTAGATTACGACTTCAGACTTGACGACAATGAATATCAAATCAACTCAGCTTCACGTCGTGTCTCGCACATGGCAGAGAACTTGGGAACCTAGTCTCAAGATACTCTGTTTCGTTCTACACTTTTTCTACCGAATTTGAGGCATTGCGTGTTGAGTGATGAAACTCAACGCTGCGCTTTGCTCTCTACTAGAGCGAGGAAATGAAAGTATTAAATATTTAAATTTAAAATATTATTGAAGCCTGTCGTGGCGCAGCGGCACAAGTGTGCGACTGTAACTGGCAGGTTGTGGGTTCGATCCCTACTCGAGGGAATGAAATATTTAATAGTTTCATTTAAATATTTAATATGTTAATTTCTTCGCTCTGGTACAAGGCAAAAAGCGGCGTTAAGTTCCGCCACTCAACACGCAATGCCTCAAATTCTGCGGAAAGTGGGGAACGGAAGTGGAACGGAGTGTCTTAACACTAGGTTCCTAAGTTCCCTCTGTCTACCCAGCCATGTGCGGGACACGGCGTGAAGCTGAGTAAAATATTATTTCCTCTAGTGCTGATCGAACCGAAATCTCTCGCGTAACCCATGACAGGCCTCAACATATAATCACACTATACCAATCTTTATTATTGTTAAAACAAAATGGCCGCCGCAACAAGATGGCGTACTAAAAAAATGAAGCATGAAAAACTCATCCAGAAAACTTGTATTTAAAAAGATTTTTTAATGAATATTTACATTTTATTTATTTCAATATATTAGATATTACAGAACATGTACAGAGAAATACGCACTTTTTTTATAACATTTTGTAAATATAGTAAGGATTAAAAACATATTGGAAACCTGCGTGGTATTCTAAATAATCCACTGGAATTACGCGTCGCTTGGGGTGTGTAATCCGAGAGATATAGGTTCATATCCTGCTTCGAATTTATTAAAATTATAAGAGTACATGCGTATATGAAAATGTTAACGAATAATATACATTTTTGTTACTGTAAGCCTTATTTACAAAGGACATAGCAAAATTGTATGAAAAAATTATCATATCTTTTTATTTTTACTATGTTTTAAAGTGTTATTCCACACTTAGGACAGAAAATACTAAACTTAAATTTAAAAAGCGTATAAAAATTTTGAACGAAGCAGGATTTGAACCCGCGCCTCTGGAACGGTTTCCAGAGGCGCGGGTTCAAATCCTGCTTCGTTCAAAATTTTTATACGCTTTTTAAATTTAAGTTTAGTATTATCATATCTTTTTATTTAATATTTAGTATGGGGTGGTTTGGGGGTCGATTATATTATCATTGATGATATATATTTAATATTTTAATTTTCTTGTTGAGTTCTGTAACGAATTCGATAGAAAGTGGGGAACAGGGCTGTCTAACCTCCTAAGACGGACAATGTTAAGCTAAAAAAATCAATGATTGCATAGATTTTTACAATATCCCCAAAACTCGGTCGAAAAGTAAGAAAGTGTGAGAAAGATTTTTTCATATCCATAGTTTTTTTTTACCTTCACGCTGTATACTTGCATATGGCAGAGTAGGCAAAGGGAACCTTGGAACATAAAATTGAGACATAACAACCGTTCCCCATTTATTCTTATATACGATCCAGTAATAACTAAGCGCTCTATAATTTACGTCCACGGATGGTGACCCACATTAGTACGACGTCTAACTCATATACTGTTACGTCCTCACATAATGATTTATTATACTTTCATTCATTCATTCATAGCTTCACACTGTATACCGCAGGAGGCAGGGTAGGCAGAGGGAACCCGGGAACCTAGTGTTAAGACACTCCGTTCCACTTCCGTTCCCCACTTTCCGTCGAATTTGAAGCATTGCGTGTTAAGTGGCGGAACTCAATGCCGCGCTTTGCCTTATTACCAGAGCGAAGAAATGAAAAATTAAATATTTAAATTATTTAAATATTAAATATTTCATTTCCTCGACTGGGGATCGATCCCGGAACCTGTCGGTTACAGTCACACGCTTGTGCCGCTGCGCCACGACAGGCCTTATGGATGTTCATTTATTATACATACCTTTTAATATATTTTTATATAAAAATAATAAATATGTTTATAGGTCAAAATACCTACATTTGAGGGCTATTGTGGCGCAGGGGTTTAAGCTACACACACACATACACACACACATATATATATATATATATATATATATATATATATATATATATATATATATATATATATATATATATATATATATATATATATGTATATATATATATATATATATATATATATATATATATATATATATATATATATATATATATATATATATATATATATATATATTGTTTCGTCGTTTCTTGCATCATAATATTGTACTATTATATAAATGATATTTCATACCGTGATATGAATATTAAGCAAGTCTTCAGACTCGTCTAGTCTTCTCCTAGTTAAGTGCTCATTTGTATTCAAAAGTTGTCTTGCAACTTTAATTTTTTGTTGAAACATAACAAAAGTTATTTAAAAATTTACTTTGACAATATATTTTATGGTTGCACGTTCTAGGGTAGGCAGAGTCAACTTGGGTAAATCAATGTTAAGACCCTTGGTTCCGTTCTCGACTTTCCGAAGGTTGTCAGTTTGATTCCCACTCGAGGAAATTAAATATTTAATACCTTTATTTTGTCATTCTGGTAACAAGGCAAAGCGCGTTTCTAAGTAGGGTGTAGAACGGAGTGTCTAAACACTACGATCCCAACTTCCCTCTGCCTATCTTGCCATATGCGTGTTACAGCGTGAAGCTGAAAAAAAATATTCTTCACATATATATATATATATATATATATATATATATATATATATATATATATATATATATATATATATATATATATATGTATATATATATATATATATATATATATATATATATATATATATATATATATATATATATATATATATATATATATATATATATATATATATATATATACATATATATATATATATATATATATATATATATATATATATATATATATATATAAACTAAACATGTAATACTCAGTAAGCCTCTATCAAAGGCGATATCAAAGAAAAGGGCGTACACTTCTTACATATGTACATATGTCCTAGACTTTAATCAAGTCTTTAGCCTTTGTGATTCCTTACAAGTTAGTACTATTGTTCGTGTAGAAATAAAACAATATTTAGTATTTCCTATTATTAAAATGTCGATCTTAACTCGACGAGACTAAGTTTGATTGGTACAGTGTTTTTTTTATTCTCGCTCTCGTGTAGAAACAACGCGTGGCGGCGTTGACGACTTTAAAAGGGACGCTTGGGGAAACTGGGAATGAAATAATTATCATTGAATATGCTCATTTCTTCAGTCTGGTAACGAGGCAGAGCATGGCAGCATTGAGTTCCACTATACAACTCGCGTACATTTAGTGCATTTATTGGTAAAAGGGGAACGTCAGTAACTTAATGGGAACGGAGAATCATAACATTAATTTCCAAGGTTCCTTTCCTATATAGTAGGTTCCATTTCAATAAGGTACCTATGCGGAATATAGCTTTAAGCTAAAAATAAATTCTAGTGGCAAACTTTGCACAGATTACCGAACTTATTACAGACAAGTACAGTGAAACCTTTAAAAGATTTATAAAATATAAATCGCTAAGCCAAAAATTAATTAATACAGTATTGAAGTGTACTTCTGTAAACAGCTGACCTCAATGTTCATACTCACCCCCACTTGAAAGGTCTTTCCCATGGAAAGATCTAAGCTATTGGTAATCAACAGTATTATGATTACAGAGAAATTATAAAATATTATTGCAATTTACGTGAATTATTATATATGGAGGCCTGTCGTGTCATAGGGGTTCGTGGTACAGCTCGTGATTGAAAGCGATCGGTTGTGGGCTCGATCCCAGCTCGAGGAAATGAAATATTTAATATTTTCATTAGTGCACTGGGGTACAAAAGCTAAGTGCCGCATTTAGTTCCGTCCCTCAACACTTAATACCTCAAACTCGGAAGAACTCGAAAGTGGGGAACGCAAAGAAGGTCAGATCAGCCGGTCCTTCTGCTACCTTGCCATGTGCAGCATACAGCGTGAAACAGCAAAAAGTATCCATGCATCATAGAAAAGGAAACATTTTTACGCTGTATTAGGTTTCGCAAAGGGAACCTAATATACTTTTTTTACTTACTTAGTTACTTAGTTTCACGCTATATCCCTAGCGGGGTAGGCAGAGAGAACAGAGCGCCAAACGCTAACCTCTTCATACATGCCCTCATATGCAAAACACTTTTTTTGGCTTTTCTTTTAATTTTCAGGATATTTGTCTGTTGGGTTTGTGAAATTCTAGCCCGAGCTTTGCCTTACAGAATGGGGAAATTATAAAAAATATAAGCAAGGTGAAAATTCATTTTATCTAGGAAACTATGCTCGAAAAATATATCCAATGTAACTAAACTTAACTTTACTGGTTATTAAAGGTTAAAATACTATAATAGCATGAACGTAAAAAGGGGAGTAAGTCTGTCCACTTTCCTTAGAATTTGAAGAGTTCCTTAGAATTTCCTTAGATATTGGCGGAATTCAGCCAAAAATTAAATTCTCGAGAGGTGATCGAACCCACAACCTGTATTTACAGTCACACGCTTGTATCTCTACGCCTCAACAGACCTCAATAATATAACAATCATGAAACGTATGAAAACCATTTGAATTTTTATCCAGAGAAGAACAAAGTGCCAAACGCGCTCAAACCTTTACCTCGCTTACAGTAAATATACTAACTTGATGAACAAAATAATGCCAGTCTTCTCTATTTGCCGGAATATCCCTTTCCAAGAGGCCATTATACAGTATTGTTGTTTGGCGGTAAGAGGCGATCTCGGATCGGATGCTGGGGGCGGTCGGTCGAAAGGGTCGTGGCTGAACTCTGAGGCCGCTAGTTGAGATAATTTACAACCCATTGTGTTTATCAATTGATTTAGTATCTTAAAACAATGTAGAAAGTTTGATTTTTTTTATAATAATGTTTTTTTTATGAAAACTGTTTTTTTTTAAATGATATAGAACACTTTTTCACTTAAAATGTGCAAATTCAACGATTGACTGTCTTTTAATTGTGTATAAAATTTAAAAATTAAAATAAAAAAAATATTTTTATGCCAAAGTTGTTTTTATGCCAAAATTTACACTTTTGTCACTGTAACACAAAAATATTTTACGCTTTCACGTTATATTTACACTTTATTCCGTTTAAATTTAACACTTATTGGTCTTTTAATTTTTTTTCTTTGTACTATTGAAGCGGCAACAGTTTGGTGACTGTCCGTTGCTGAATCCGCTCGAGTGATGTGAAAGTTGCTAACAAGCAAAAAGTATCGATAATTATAATAATAAATATATCAATGTTTTATTATAAAATATAATTTCTAATATTACCGGAAGTGTGAATTATAGTGTTTTAGCATATTTATTATATAATTTCGTTGAACAGTAATATTATTTGTTGTTCAAGCATATACTACTTAAATGATATATGCCAGCGCGTCACATACACCAATTATTAAATTTATTTTTGAGCGCTTCATAAATCATGAGAGTGAGTGAGTGGATTCGATTTCCGCTTGAAGAAATAACTTACTGTCATTTTACTAATATAGGAATAAAAAGAAAGCGCGGCGTTGCATTTCTCCGTTCCATACGCTAAATCTTGACAGAATCTGTGGAATAAAGTATGTGCTATTTACAATACAATATAAACTCAATCAAATCATTTTATTTTTTTTTATCATTATATATTTTATGTCCCCGTGGACACTGGTGTAACTTAATACCGCAGCCCGTTTTTCAAAAATAAACATATCATTGAATGGTCCGCTGGGGAACCACCGAATGCGGAACGAACGTGCCTTAATAGGAACTTAATACTAGGTTCCCAAGTTCCCTCTACCTCCTCTACCTACTCTACTTTGCCATTAACAGGATTTGAATCCGCAACCCTCAAATTATGCAACCCAACAGTTGAGATGCTAATATAGTCGATTTTCTCCTTTCGCCGTAATCTTAGTAAATAACCAGCATCTCTGTTAATTAAGACCGTTTATTTTAACGTTACTCATAAAATTTTCTCATTTCGTTCGTTAATCGTTACAAATAGATATTACAGTACACAATATAATGTTAATTTATTTTTGAATATAATTTACAGTGTTAATCCTTTTACTTAATGAAGTTCTTGGCAAAAATAATTGCTATTTATATATTTATATAAATAAACTTTCCTTGATTTTAATTTTAGATTTTTTTTAAGAATTCATAGAATATTAAGCGTTGTGGTACAGCGATACAGTGTCTAATTGAAAACAATACGATTCTGGGTTCAATTTTCGTTCTGAGAATTAATATTTTTATTTTCTGGTACCACAAAACGCGGCGTTGGGTTCCGCTACATAATTTTTTATCAGAAATTGGGTGATCCTAACACCTAACATCTACCTAACCTGCCGCTTTAAACCATGACATAATTATGTGTAAATATATGAACATGTAATGCGTCTCCTGCAAGTTTTAAAGGGCAAATATGTGTTAAACCGTTCAGTTTAATCACTTTACTTCAAGTTAAAAAAAACTTTCCCTAGCGAGGAATTGGCCAGAGAAAAAGGAACCTCAGTCTCTACGATCTTGGTATACCTCTTTCACCTCGTCCATTGTCACCAACATCTTCAAACATCCGAAAATGTGATTGTGACGTTTATGTGTACGCGATTTTATTTCGATTATTGCAAATAATTATAAAAAAAATATATCGATATTTAAAACTAATTATTAACATCTAACACACATAACTATTCACCCAAGTTTGGCGTAAAACAATTTTTATGACGCGCAACAATTGTATGGTAATAGTGTTGTCCTTTTGTGATGCTATGAAATAAGGACGTACATACGTCATGTTGTTAATGAATTGGTCATGCTTAATTCTCGACCTTACTCCATAGAGACATAGAAGTTAACAGTTCTCTGTGAATTAACCGCTGATACTTATCAACCAATGTGGCCTGCAACTTAATTTGTTGCGTAAATGTAAGAAAGTTACTTGGAAAAATTAAACTCTAAATTTATTTATCTCTGGCAGCTTGTAGTTATGTAGTAGTCTCTATATACTTGGCCCTGGCATTGTGACCAGTGTGATAATTTGTATGGGAGAAACATCGATCTGTTCTCGAAGGTTAACTGATGCCTCCCTCTGTCATTTTTACCATTCACACCTGTTTAAAACGTTGAGACGATTTTGCAGAGTTTCTGTTAGTAATAGCTATGGATCTGTGGATTTTAATTTCAACATTCACGTTTTATCTCAAATGGCATATTAAAATTACCTCAAAATGTGTTACAATCGCAATATAAAAGATATAATTACATAAACTTTAATTTGAGATTTGTTGAATAGCAGAACTGAACAATGCGCATTGTCATTCAAGACACGGAAAAAAGGAAATTAATTCAACTCTTGGTAGCTTTTCACTTCGTTTTAGGCACGACGAGGGTTCAATTTTACTAAGGTTTATTCTTATAAAGTTTTCAATATTCAATATTTTCATTTTCTCGCTCTAGTAACGCGCTAAAGTACTGCAATTTGACCAAGCATTGCCTCATGTTCAGTAGAAACTGGTAAACAGAAATATCTTGATAGAAAAGTAGTTTCTTAACCTAGAAGATTACCAAGTGCCCTACCTTTCCTGCATAGCAAGAAAAGTAGGTAAAGGAAAAGGGCAAAAGTTAAAAAAATAAGGGTTAATTAAAAAAAAATAACAAAAAATATGTTAACAATCAAATAATTTGGACGATACTTTTAAATAATATTTATTAACACTTAAATACACCGACTACACGTTATAATACAAACATCGATACTATTTTAATGTAAATGTTTCAGTAAATACATCTCTATATCTTATTTCTATAAGACAATATATATATATATATATATATATATATATATATATATATATATATATATATATATATATATATATATATATATATATATATATATATATATATATATATATATATATATATATATATATATATATATATATATATATATATATATATATATAAATTTGGTAGCATGTTTGATTCTTGGTTAAAGGAAGGTAAAATACATAGTTTATTTTTACTTGAGAAAACACATTTTTTTGTACATTATGTAGAGCTAAATATATTATTCTAAAATATCTTTACTATAATTGAAAAATCACAATTGTAACAAAATTGTTTTTTTTTTTTAAATAAATACATTTTGTGTAGAGGCCATTGGGGTGTAACACTGCGATTGGTTATGAGTTCGAATTCCGCTTAAGAGATGATTTTTTTTTTTCAATTTCATAGGTCTTGTAACATAATAATGACGTTTAATTGAAAGTCACACAATATGTCTTCAAAATTGGGCTGGAAGAAGAAGCGGAATATCTCAACACTAGATTCTCTTTAACTAGCGTGTTAAATGCGGGATACAGCGTGAAAACTATAAGCGATATAGCTCATCCTATTTATCTTATATCACCTAACCAGAATATTAACGTGCAAACGTCTTTTATTGAATTACTGAGAAAAAATCAGGGCTTTTTGTAGCGCAATGGCACCAGCGTGTGACTGTAAATGCAGCAGGGTGTGGGTTCAATGCCCACTCGAAGAAATTTATTATTTAACATTTTTAAAATTAAAAATTTTATATATTCCTTTCTTTACTTTGGCAACTAGACAAGGCACCGTGTTGAGTTCCGGCTGAAACAGGGAAACAAACCGGTGTAAACTTAGCACTAGGTTCCCAAGGTCCCTAAAAAAACGAGACAGGGTAAAATTATACAGTCATTTGCAAACCGTAAGTAAACATCAAAGCATAAATTGGATTTAGCTAAGCATTTGAATTTCCATATAATTAATATATCGAGAAAAATGTTTTATTTGACAAATTTCGGCTGTAGCAGCAATATTGGGATCTTTAAAGAGGTCTGAGGGACCAAACTGTTAAGTAATCCTACTTTAGGTGGCCGTAATAAAGGATCAACTGAGTTCAAAGGGAATACGTAACTGTATGAAACATACGAATGTAAAAAGAATGTATGAAAAACATGTAATTATTTTTTTTTTAGTTTAATTTGAAATAAAAAAGCGAAGGCCTTTCGTGGCGCAGGGTCACAGTGTGACAGCTACATGTCGTGAGTTCGATATCCGTTCAAGGAAATTAAATATTTAATATTTTCAATTTAAATATGTAATATTTTCATTTCTTCGCTCTGATATCAAGGCAAAGCGCGGTGTTGAGATATAGTCAATATCCACGTAGAAATGAAGAAGGATAGTCAGAGGGAACCGTATGTGTTATGAAATTACGTTGTCCTTGTCTATCAAATTTCCGAGACATCGCCTTTGGAGTGGCGAAACTCAACGCCGCGATTTGTATGGTTGCCATAACATCGTATTGTGTTTATATGTTTTAGAACTGATCACTATTTTGTTTATAAAACATTAGTATTTCATATTTGGTTACAATTGTGCTTTTTACTTTAATGCTTCAGACATTTTTCTCTTAAATACTAAGATCCACGAGTTAGCAGAAATATGAATAAATAAAAATAATAGAAGGATTTCATAGAATTAATTCAACAGATAAGTATTATTTTCTCTAAAATTACTAAATAAATATTACAATAACTCGGCATATATATCTTTTTAAATGCTTCTTCTAAAGGAAAGTTTAAAAAATTAGGATTTTTTTCACGCTTTATCCCGCAGGGTAGGCAGAGTATACATGTAGAGTAGATTAGGCAGTGTTAAAACACTTTGTTCTCTACTTTACGCTCAATTTTCAAGATATTGTATGTTGAGTGGCTTAACGGGGCGATTTACATTGTCTACAGCTCAGAAAATAAGAACATTGGCACAAGCGTGCCGCTAAACCTGTTGTGAGTTCGATTCCCACTTGAAGAAATCAAATATTTTAATTTATTTGCCTTGATGACAAGGCGAAGCGCAGCGTTCAGTTCCGCTACCTCAACAAGCCTTTAGAATTCGCCAGATACTTTCTGGCGCGACGAGGTGTCTTAATTGAATGGGAAACTGAGTGTTTTACAGGATACAGCGTGAAGCTATAAAGGAAGCCACAACCGTCTCGTCGTCGTCCGATATAGGTAGTTCTACTGTGCCAAGACGGTCTTTATTTAGAATCTGTGTGAGTAAAAAAAACTTGTCGATTTCCTTACTGTTTAAATTAACTCACTCACTCACTCAGCTTCACGCTGTGTCGAGGCTTCCGTTCCCCACTTTCCGCCGAATTTGAGGCATTGCGTGTTGAGTGGCGGAACTCAACGCCGCGCGTTGCCTTATTACCAGAGCGAAGAAATGAAACATTAAATATTTAAATTGAAAATATTAAATATTTCATTTTCCTCGACCGGACATCGAACCCAGAACCTGTCGGTTACAGTCACACGCTTGTGCCGCTGCGCCACGACAGGCATGTTTAAATTAAACTATTATAAAACAAGTGTCAAGAAATACCAACATAAGTATCAACATCGCATCAAACTGGCCAGTGACTAAACACTACGCAAATTTAAATTATTTTAGTGACCATTTATTATTTAATTTACATACATACATCTTATACAATATAGACAATGAGTTTTTTTATAAATCGGTTTTAAAGAGTCAGACTTTACAGAAGTGTACATATACATCCGCACTCAGAAACAACAATTAGCGTTTTAATTGACATTAATTTTGAATGCCTGTGTTAGTCATAAGATAATTATGGTCTCTGAGTACGGAAATTAGACTTAAACTACTATTTAATACTTATTTTTTAATTTTCTTATATGAGATTTTGCATACTTTCTATATACTAAAATTTTATATATTTTTAGGAAAATTAATGTTCACATTATAATATTAATGGCAGTATATAAATTATATACTCGTATTTTTTAAGTGACTTTTATATATTTTGTTCTACTCAGTTATGGTAACAGTGGGGAACGGAATGGAGTGACTAAGCACTAGGTTCCCAAGTTCCCCGTGCCTATCCAACCATTTCCGGTAAGCGATGCGGCGAAGAAAGCCAGGGTAAGTTAGGGTACGTAATAATTTTCACTTTGTTTCTAATTTTAATTTCGTAATTTTTACAGAAATATGCTATTTACAGGTGTCAGGTTGGCATTTGGTAGAGGATATCTAGTGTTAAGACACTCCGTTCACTACGCATCAGAGTTTAGTCAGTGGTGCTTAACGCGGCACATTGTCTATTTTAAAACGTTTTCAATATAACTGAGTATAACAATTTTTTATTGATAATATTGTGATTTTAAAATGTACAAACATCTATCTATAAATATTAAATAAGTACATACAATATTTTTCTGTTGTTTTTTATTTGAACATTGCAAATTTTTCGTTCAGTAATAATAATATTTAGTGTAAGATATTCGCTTTTTTCATGTTTAATTTGTTTTTAAGCTTTTACTTTCTCTGTAATATAAAAATAATTTCATATAATAGCAATATTTAAACAAAATTAGTGTCCTTTAGTGGTGCAGTGGCACAAGCGCGTAACTGTAAATGAGGCAGGTTCTGGGTTCGATTACTTACGATGAACTCGAGGAAAAGTAACAATGAATGTTTTCTTTCGTTCAATCTGGTAACGAGGCAGAGCGCGGCGTTGAGTTCCGCTACTCGACAACGCGGAAACGTGGAAAATCGAGGATGCAACGGCGTGTTTTAATATTTAAACACGCGAATAGGGTGTCTATCACTCGAATAAATCTTTCAAGTTTGTATAAATATACCTATTCGCCTTTTGATAGCTTCACGTTGCAAAGGATACTGGGAATCTAGTTTTAAGACACTTCATTACAATCGTAAAGCCGCGTTTTGCCTTGTTTTCAGAGTGAGGAAATCAAAATATGAAATAGCAATTAAATGAAAACATTAATTATTTAATTTCCTTGTGTGGGAATTGAAACCACAACACGTTGCGTTTACAGTCGTACGCTTATGCCTCTGCGCCACGGCAGGTCCCTTTGTAAGCACAAATTATCTCCAGAAATATTAAAATTTATTATTTATAAAGAGGCTTTACAAATTAAATTTTAAAAGCACAAAATAATAATTAAATACAAAAAGTAATTTTTTTTTTATAAAAAAACTAATTTTTAATTTAAAATCACTTGGACGAAAAATTGCAATATCTTCCAAAACGTAATACCTATGTAAGTAAGGGGTAGAACAAAGTTAATATTATTATAAGCATGGCCACATTGCGTCGCCAGCGGGTTCATTCTACCCTGAAGAAACTATTTACAATGAAAACACCGATTTTGATAAAACTATTATCAACGCAATGTGACTTTTTGGTAATTTTAAATAACTCTATAAAAAAAATGTACATAGCGGGAATTGAACACGCGCTGCTTGAAAATCGTCCAAGATCACTAAGCCATGCGTTTACGTTTCAATTTTTTTTGTTCATGTTTATATAAATTGTATGGAAAAAAAAAGTTTGCTATTCAGTGTTGGTAGCAAGTTCGATTATTGCTTGAAGCAAATAATAATTAAGCTGGTTAAGGTTCAATATTAAAAAAATAAATAAAAAACAAGGTAAATTATAGCTAAGTATGACACACATGTTCATTTTCATTATATATAATGTTATATAGAGATCATTACATTATTTCAAAAATATTTTAAAGTTTTCTTTTTTAAAAATTGACACACATTTAGTTTAAGAAGTAACAATTTTCTTTATTATTTTCATTTTTTGCTGTAATTGTTTGAAATCGATTTTGACAACATTTTGTACATATATTTTTAGAGATATTAAAAAAAATGTTTTTTTTTTTCAAATTAAAAGTATCCTATGATTTTTTTATATATTTTTTAAATATTTTGATGGACATGATCATTAGCATAAAAATTAAATAAAAAATTGCCTTTTGCTGTTTTGAATTATTGTATATTTATTAGTGAATATTCATACAGTTCAAGCGGGCGAAGCCGCGTGGGTCGTCTAATATAATTATATGTACAGTAGATAAGGTTTCGCCTTCATTTCTAGTAATAACTAAGATTTCTGTTAGACACTTATAACAAATATTTATCTTAGGAGATATCATCGAACTGATTAACAGGTTCAAGGAACTAAAAAAAAAGATTTTTTCTATTCGAAACAGCTGTTCCTGAGATAAGCGCGCTTAATCGAGCAAAGTTTTCAAATTTATTATTTCAATATTTTAATACAGAAAATTTGGCATAAAAACGTGTACCATACATCATTTATTGATTAGAAATTATAATGCTACTCAGTTCTTGTAATGATTCACGCTGAATTCGTCTTAGCGGCTTTCTCGTAGCCGTCCACGAGCGTTTGTAGGATGAATTTTATAGTAATCTTATATATATTTTCAACGTTGGGCGTGTATCTGTCTCCCAGTGTGGCTTCCACGGCGGCTAGGAATGGCGTTTCTATTTTCTGTAACAAATAAAAAAATATTATTTTTGACACATACTAAAATTACATACTACATTGGTTATTATTTATTATATCTGAGACTATCGTTGGAGCAGCTAGAGGGGCAGTGTGCGACTGTAAAGGCGACAGGTTTTACGACCCCTACTCGGAAGAAATAAAATATTTAATATCTTCAGTTTCCCTCTGCCTTCCCTGTAATGTGCAGGATACATAGATGAAAAATTGTGTGAGAAACATTCGTGAAAGTTCAATACGAACGATTACTATTTTCGTTACGTTATTAAGTCTAAAAACTGTTTCTTAATTGCCATTAATCTACCATTGAGGCCGTCGTAGCTGTTTGGTTCTGATTTCTGAGCGTCAGGGTACGCAGAAGGAACCTGGGAACCTAGTGTATTTAAGGATAGGGAAAATTTTAATTTTTAATTCATGGATCTGGGAATAAGACAAGTTTTTTCTGCCTAAAACCAAATGTTAAGACATTTCGGTCCATAATTTGTTCCCCACTTTCCGCTGAATTTTCGAAGTATTGCGAATTGACTAGCGGAATTCAACGCTGCGCCTTACCTTGATACGAAAGCCAAGAAGAAAGAGAAATATAAACATTAAATATATCATTTCCTCGAGTGGGAACCGAACACACAACCTGTTGACGTTACAGTTGCATGCCTGTGCCTCAAGAGAGACAAGAGATCTCATGATACGTTTTATTTTTTTCTTATATCAAATTTTATATGAATAAGCATTTCTCATATTTATTTATTTTATTGCCAAACAAAAACACATACAAATTAAATATAACTTATCATTAAAAATCACTCACTTAAATAAAAGAAAAGAAAGAAAGAATTTTCTAAACGTAAATCGTATATTTCATGGCATGCCGGACCTTTGGGGTTTGTTCCGCTCGTCTGTTGAAGTGATCAATACTGATTTGTTTTGGCAGGGGCATTATGAGATTTTGATTCTTTATTCAATATTCTAGATATACATCTATAGGGAAGTAATCATTTTTTTTATTATAATTTAGGCCATCTTGGTGCAGGGAATTTTATCAAGGTGGTGCTTGTGGCTTCGATTCCAACATCAAAATATGTCAATGAAATCTACAAATGTATGTCTGAAATATAAAAGGCAACGGCAAAGTACTGTGCGCCTGGGATCTTGGACGTATTTTGGTTATAGGTATTCTTTACCATTGGCAAGGTGCAGTTTATTGAAACTTTGTGTAAGTGAACGAATAGAGATATGCTATATATGCTATAAGGATGTCAGTGGTCCATTCTTATTTAATGTAGTGCTAGATACTGTCTCGGCTCACGTCCAAGACCAGCCTCCGTGGCTAATGATGTATGCCGATGACATAGCACTCATTGAAGAGAATCGGCTGTTGCTAGAGCGTAAAGTGAACCTCTGGAATGGTACGCTTGAGAACGGCGGTCTTAAACTAAATGTGTTAAATACATGGCATACTTCCGTAAGTACAGTACTTGAGCAGTATCCATGTTGGTACTGAATCAGCCGTTAATTCGGGAAAGTTCAGGTACCTCGGATCCATTATGCACGAGTCTACAGGCATCGATCACGATGTTCAAGGTCGGATAAGCACTGCCTGGGCCAAATGGCAGGAAGTCACTGGTCTCCGATTCCAGAATAGCGACCAAACTTAAGGGGCTGATATACAAGAGCATCGTTCGACCGGTTCTTTTATAAGGCAGCGAATGCTGGCCAGCACAACCTCGGTACACTCAGGAGCTTCATGTCACGGAAATGAAGACGCTGAGGTGGATGTGTAGCGTAAAGCGGTCTGACTGCATACGTAACACATTTATTCGAGGTACTCTTGGCGTCTTTGACATAGCGGATAAGCTCCAGGAGCGTCGCCTGATATGAGATGGTATTACCACGTTGTGCGCCGGCCTTGAAACTAACCACCTAGGACGTTAAAGATCGTGCAAAGAGGAGTAGGGTTAGCAGGCGGCAGACCCTAGTACAGCAATGATAATAGAAAGATATTGGAACAAGTGAATTTATTTAGTAGGTATGTATCTAAAGTAGAGACGGAACATTATATGTTGAACAATGTATGTGGAAAGGAAACATTTCTCAGATTTTTATTAAGATGCTTTTGAAACCCACGTTCTACCCAGTTCTAGAAGTATTATGTGTTGATCCGTGAAACTGTAAGCAGAGATTTGCCTCGTTACTAGGGTGAGAAAATATTAAATGTTTCATTTCCTTGAATGTGAATTGAACCCACAACCGCTAACGTATTTATCGTCGCACGCTTGTACCCCGGCGGCACGACTGCCATCAACTTTCTCTTTCTCAGCTTCACGTTGTAACCTGCACATGGCAGGGTAGGCATAGGAACTCGGGAACCTAGTGTTAATACACTCCATTCCACTTCCCATTCCCACTTTCCACCGAATTTGAGACATTGCGTGTTGAGTGGCGGAAGACTCAACGCCGCATTTTGTCTTGTACCAGAGCGAAGAAATGATAACATTAAATATTTAAATTGAAAATATATTTCACTTCCTCGAGTGAGGATCGAACTCACAACCTGTCGGTTACAGTCACACGCTTGTGCCTGCGCCACAATAGGCCTCATCAATGACTTTAACTTATATGTATAATTTTCTAACTTACCCAAAAATATTCCACTTTAAATCCTGGTATCCGTCTATGGCTAGCACCAACTTGGTGTATATATTCAAAGAAGTTGTCCAAATCGTCCAGCCCTTTGATACCTTCATCCAATGTGTTCATAACATTGTTGGCGTGCTCCGCTAGCTCCATGGAATTGATTTGCTCCTCTTTGGTCCTGTACTGGCGAAACTTCTCGAACATGTTTAGAAGATCTTGATTTTCCTCGAATAACCTAAAAAAAGTTTAATAATTAATACTTTTCCTTTAATTTCGTTGAGTTAATTTAGTTATTTGCATAATAATCAGCGTCTATAGTCTCTGGTCTAATGCTATAAGGTTTAAAGTGACTTTTCGATGAAAATATTATGTTATTATTATAATATGGTAATTTAAATTGAATTATAAAACGAAAAAATCCATCAAAAAAATTAAAAATAAATATTTAAAATTAACTAATTTTGTAAGCTTTCTCCGAATCTATACCTTAGCCTAATAAAAAACCTAAAGTAAAACGTTCATTTCTCAAGGTCCAAGTCGTCATTTTAAAATGTTGTCTGATATTTGTACAGCTATTGACTTAAATTAAACAATTATTATTATACCTGTACGATTTTCAAGGTACCGAAATAAGAACGTATACTTATTGCAAAATCTTGTTATTTAATTTTGTATGCATTTCAATATTAATGTTGCTTATTTGAACTTACATAGATAGACCTTTATAGATTTAGACCATAGACATTTACTCTAACGCCACTAAAACAACTAATGTTAATATTTTATCTTTTTTTTTTTATTTTAAATCCAGATTTATATTTTTTTTTTGAGGAAACAACGTTTTTTTTTGGGCATAACGAAGAATTTTCTAATTTTTTGTGAGAAAAGGTACTCGTATATGTACCCTTTTTTTATACAATTCAATTTACGAATTGTTATTTCTTTAAATATAAAATTTAATTTAAAAAATATTTTTTTCTTTTAAGCTTTACTCTAATTTGGTTCTCTACCTTTTAAAATTCCTGATAAATTACTTCTACATATTCCACTTTAAAAAATCTCTTCAATACCTTAATTAATATTTTATATTCATTTTAAGAATTGAGCTTACTACAAATTAGACTACATACATAAATTTATATATATATATATATATATATATATATATATATATATATATATATATATATATATATATATATATATATATATATATATATATATATATATATATATATATATATATATATATATATATATATATATATATATATATATATATATATATATATATATATATATATATATATATATATAAATCAACACACTCCTAGGGCAATCTACTGTATGTTAGTATAACTATCTACATAATTATACATGTTTATGATGTTTTGTATCTTATTTTACAAACCCTAAAGTTATAATTTACTCAGTTGAGCTTTTTTTAAATTTAACTTATAATTTTAATTGATAATTTTTATTTTAATTTACAATTAAATTAAATATCATATAAAGATTTTAAACATAAAGTAAATTGAAACCACAGCTTCTTGAATAACACGCAAATATTCGATTTTTAAAACTGATTTTACAGTTAAAGTTATCTTTATTTCCTCAGATTCACGCTTTAACCCGCAAAAAGCAGGAAAATCAGAGGGAAAGTAGTGTAAATACAACCTATTTCTCACTTCCTATCAAATTATACCAGACCATTGAATGGCGGAGCTTAGCACCGCGCTTGGTCTTGCTAGTATAGTAAGAAAAAAAATATTTAATAATTAACATAACTTCCACATATACAGTTAGACATCGTGTAAACAAAATATAATATAAAAGAAAATCAGTTCGTTTTTTGCATCTGAATTATTATAGGCGCTTAATTAAGATGTTATTCAAGAAGGTAACAGTTTCAACTCCATCACAATGCTTAAAAAAGTTATACGATATACTTATAATGTTACTTTATGCATTTTTTCTTCATGTTGTATCCCGCATATATAAGGTGAGGTAGAGGGAACTTGGGAACCTAGATACTACGTTCACCAAATAAAGATCAATTTTATAAACATTGTATATTGATCATGGTAAGGAAATGAAAATTTGCTTCATTTCTCACGTGGAAATCAAACCCACAATCCTCGCAGCCATGAATAAAATTATAATTTAATCATTTTAAATGAATTTAATGATTAGTAAATACAACCAATTGTTATACTAAAATTTTGAAACCAAAAGCCAATTCTAAAAGCCAATTGTAACTAAGAATATTTTGTTTCTTACCCCCTATTTGTTTTTGTAGAACCCATCTGCAGATATGTAAGTACACAATAAAACACAATATTTCGTGAAACATAATAAAATATTGATATATACAGTTTAAAATATATAAATAATTAAATATGATCTATTTTTACTAATTTCAAAGTATTCATCCACACTTTGGAAAGAAGAAATACGTATGAAGAAAACGTATAAAAATGTACGTAGCAAAAGATGTTGAAGGTTTACAAGAATGCCGCTACGTTCTAAGTTATATACGTTTTCTAAATAAGTTTACATATATATATATATATATATATATATATATAGATATATATATATATATATATATATATATATATATATATATATATATATATATATATATATTTTTAACAGTATTATCAGTATTTTATTATTTATTTTTACAAAAAGGCAAGGCGTACAAGGCATACATGGGACGTACGGGTCACCTAATGGTAAGTAATATATAATTATAATAAAAGGGTCTTTTCTTCTAAATTTTTCAATTCCCGTATATATATATATAAATATATATATATATATATATATATATATATATATATATATATATATATATATATATATATATATATATATATATTATATATATGTATATATATATATATATATATATATTTATATATATATATATATATATATATATATATATATATATATATATATAATATAGTATATATATATATATATATATATATAGATATATATATATATATATATATATATATATATATATTATATATATATATATATATATATATATATATATATTATATATATATATATATATATATATTATATATATTATATATATATATATAATATATATATATATATATATATAATATATACTATATTATATATATATATATATATATAATATATATATATATATATATATATATATATATATATATATATTCAATCATAAAACATGATATAGTTTCTTTTACAATACGAATATGTTAATTTGACAGGTCTTCCAGTTTAACGCACCAGTCGCTTTGAGGGGCCGGAGTCTTACGAAAACGTGAACCATTGTGTCATTTAAATACGTTATTCAGGTGAAATGAATATCAAATCAATCTTTTTATATAATATAACTTTTATATTGTACAGAATTTAAGCATGGCCGCCATTTATAATAAGCTTGTAGAACCTAGTGCCTTAACACTAGGATCTCTCTAGATATCCTATATACAGAATACAGCGTTAAGCTCTCATTATTATTATTCCTCTTGTAATAAACAAGAGCTTTTGTTAAAAGCTCTTTGATAGGAGCACAGTAGTTTCACAATTTGACACAAACGTTTTATGCAGATACACACAATCCATTAGTGTCGAAGATTTTGTAACCAGTACTCTATTTTGGGAGAATGTCCAATTTTGGTTAAAACCTTTCTAAATATGTATGTATATATGTGTGTATGTTTGTATGTATTTATATATTTTTACCTACACCTTCACGCTGAATCCCACACTTGGCAGGGTAGGCAAAGGGTGGCTTTTTCTAAAATGAGCATTTGAAGTTGAGGAAAACTGTCTAATTCCCGCCGAATTCAAGGCATTACGTGATGAGCGGCGGAACTCAACGCCGCGCTCTGCTTTGCCGAAAATATTGAAAATATTAAATATTATTTCATTTCCTCGAGTGGGGACTGAACCCACAACCTATAGCATATACACCCGCACGCTTGCGCCCCTGGGCCATGACAGGCCTCATCATCATAGATATAGCTTTAATAGGCTTCATAAAGCCTACTTGGGCATCTATTTACATAACTGAGCAGTTACATTAGCCGTTTCTTTTCCGAATTAAGTAATAACATATTAAAGATGTCACAAACCGAATTCGTAGAATATTTTACTTTTTTGTTTCAATGTGAGAATTTTTTTATGAGGTTTATCAAAAACTGTCATACTTATGGTAAGACCGCTATTAGTGAAGAAACGTATCGTGAGCGGTTTCAATGGATCAAGAACGGTGATTTTCGGATTGAAGAAGAATCAATAGTCATACTCTATATTACTCATTAGTCATACGCTGAATCCCGTATATGACTGGGCAGGCAGAGGGAACTTGGGAACCTAGCATTACGGCGCTCCCTCCCGTTTTTCACTTTTCGCTGAATTTAAGGTATTTCGTAGTGAGCAGCGGAACTCAACGCCGCGCTTTGCCTCGGTACTAGAGTAAAATATTAAATATTTAAATACAAAGTAAGAAATATTTCATCTCAGCAGCGTGGGCACAAACGTGCTCGCGACGCGATGTTGTGGATTGTGTCCTCACTCGAGAAATTATTTATTTATTTTTTTCATTTCGCTTTAGTACAAACGATGTTGAGCTCTGCTCCTCAATAAGCAATGCTTCAAATTCAGCGTAAAGTAGAGAATGGAACGGAGTGACTTAACACTAGTTGTCCAAGTTCCCTCTGCTTACTCTGCATTTTTTTATCAAAATATAAGCCAGTGATTATTAACACAGTTAAAAGTTAAGCAGAACTAAGAGTAATAAAATTTTATTATAATTTTCAAAATAACGATAAAATTAATCAAAAAGTAAACTACGATTTAAGACATTCCGTTGCACATTTTATATGTTTATATGTCCATACGTATAGTTGATATTTTGAAAAGAGCAACTGTTGAGTTTCTTGCCGGCTCTTCTCAGCAGAACCGCCTTGGTAGCTTCCTGAGCCGGTGGTAGCTTCCTGTAGGACTGACACTACGCACACTTCTATGTAACTTGACGATTTAAAAGTGCTTGTAATAATTGCCTATTTGAATAAAGAATATTTTGATTTTGTTTTGTTTTTTTTTTCAAATTGTAAACTAAACATACTTATCTAGTTAAAAATACGTACTAAATATACTTGTCCCACATTGCTCTCATACATATATATATATATATATATATATATATATATATATATATATATATATATATATATATATATATATATATATATATATATATATATTTATATATATATATATATATATATATATATATATATATATATATATAGATATATATATATATATATATATATATATATATATATGAAGTGTCTTTACACTAGGTTCCCAAGTTCCCTCTGCCTACTCTGCCATGTGCGGAATACAGCGTGAAGCTGAGTGAGTGAGTGAGTAACTAGAATTATGTAACTATATAGATATATTTTCAACATTTTTTAAAATTTTCCGACGATAACGAAGTGAAGGAGGCAATTTCGGCGCATTTTGAGGCCAAAGAAAAAAAATATTTTTTCGATGGTACAGAAAAATTGATGTATTAGACCTAAGGGTGATTATATTGAAAAATAAAAATAAATTTATTGTTATATTTATTAACAACCCTTTCATTCCGCGAACTTTTGGACCTCCCCTCGTATGTATATGTAATGCAATGCTCACATTTCTTAATGTCATGTCGTTAAGGCACAAATGTGTGACTGTAAACCACACGGATTATGGGCTCGAATTAAAATTTAAAATTTCATATTTTAAATTAAAACACTCTGCTAACAAGTAAAAGAGCAGCGTTGAGTTCCGCCACTCAAAACACAATGCATCAATTACGGCGTAAAATGGCAGAAAATATCATCCTTTAAATATTTAATCAAATAACACACTGTGAGTGGTTTAGTATAAACAAGTGTATCAAAATAGTCACAAAACCGGAAGCTATGTCGTAAAGTATAGTTTTATTTTCTCCTATACATACATACTTATTATCATTTAAGGGTATGGAGTGGGAACATAGTGTTAAGCTAATGACTTTTCGTTCACCCTAATTGCGGTTTGAGTGGCAGTGTTTAACGCTGCGCTCTGTCATGTAATAGAGCGGCCAAATTATGATAATTCATTTTTCTGAATGGCAATCGAACTATACAATCGGGTTAATTAAAAATTCAAATGCACAAAAACGTTACCAATTTTTTAAATTAAATTTGTAATTTATTAAAATTGGACTATTTTAATTTTCTTGTTCTGATTATAACACATAGTGTGGTAACTAGAACAAATTGAGCACGTTACGATAATTGTAAATTCGGCAGGAAACGGGAAACGGAAATGCCTTAACCTTAGTTGAAAGAGTCCGTTCTGACTCTTTCAACTAAGGTTCCAAATGTGGGTGCCAAATTCAGATTTTTTTAACATATGCATTTTTTGCATTACCCTTTTTTGTATTTTTAGCTAAGTAGTCTCTGCATACTTCAATCAGATCTATTAACCCGTTCATGAGTTATATCCATAAGTCAGTTAAAAAGCATCAGGACGTCGTGTATCATTTACGAATTATATTATTATTTTTATTAATTATATTATTTTAATTATATTAATTATATTATTATTAATTATATTATTTTCGAAGGTCAACCGATGTCTTCTCCCTTCCTCTCTCACCACTCACTCTTTCGTTTTTTTGACATATAGCTACATAGACGCATGCTGTTGTTAGCGCGAGAGGTTTTGATGTCGATCGCCAGTCGAGGAACTAAAATATTTAAGTTTTTCAAATCTTCGCGGTAAAGCGCGGAGTTAAGTTCCGCCATTGAACACTAATTCATCAAAATTGGCAGAAAGAGGGTAACGAATGTGTCGTAAAGAGAACGAAGTGTTTTAAAATTAGGTAAATTAAACCTATAAATAATAAAATTTCACCACAGTAAAAAAATGCCAATCGTATATAAATAGATTAAAAGAAAGATATCAAAGTACCTAAATTTAATCTTAATTGCTTAAAAATGAACCCTAAAACCTTGAATTTACGGTCCTTTTATCATAGACTTAAAAAAATAGGGTCAAGGATAGTCCTCAGTGAATATTGCTTTTGTTACGTACTGAAGAAGTCTTTAAGAATATTTTCAAGCGCGGCTTTTCCTTCCTTTCTTTTCTTTCTAATAAAATGTAAATTGGTCCAGGTCTTGCCTTAACCTATATATAAAAAATAGAATTTGATATAAAATTCAAATGATCTCAACACGGTATTGTGGTGGCGTTTAACCGCGTAGAACTGGAATGTTTGTCGGTACAATCACCACGAAAGGAAATAATTATCAGTGTCCAAATAGTAGAATAGGATCATATTACTAAGATTCCGTCGTCTGTCTGTCACAAGGTTATATGTCATAAACCGTGATAATTAAACAGGTGATATTTCTACAGATTAACATTTAACATAAAATACAGACTAAAATAAGTAACTAAGGAGTGTACAATACAATAGATATAATTTATGACACATAGTGATAATTTGCGTCTTAAGTTTTAAAATTTTAAATTTTGATTGCATTAACTATTATTTTATTATTTATCAGAATTTTTTAAAGTATTAAAACACTAAATAAAATTTGTTTTGCTTAGAAAACGCCAACCAAGCGTCACCTTGACTTAGCATAAACAATAGAAATGAATCGTGCCAAAGCAACTGTTACATAGTCTTCTCAAATAAAAATACTAACTCTATTCATACAATGGCGTTACAAAGGGTTGTTATGAAAGGGAGTGATACAAAGGGAAGCTGCCAATTCTTTAAAGGACTTTAACATCTTGTTGGTTTAGTTATCGGTTCCAGTACTCAACACGCATTGCTTCAAATTTGGAAAAAAGTTAATAACGAGGTATCTAAAATAGAACACAGTGACTTAACATCAGGTAGGTCTCAGGCTTTCGCCAGGGTCGCTCGACCAGTGATCTTCTGTTTTACCTAATCCACCGGCTGGCTGCGGCTATCGAAAGTAAGGCAGTTAGTCTGGACATGGAAGGCCTTCGATCGAGTGTGGCATGGGGCGCTTCATGGGAAACTTTCATCTTACGGGCTTTCCGTAAATTTATGCTAGTGGATCGCCAGCTTTCTCTTTGGGCGCAGCATCAGGGTATTTGTCGATGGATTTTGCTCTTATTTAGGCCCGTGAAACGCAGGCATCCCCCAAGGCTGCGTGCTGTCCCCTGTGCTGTTTCTTCAGCATATCAATGATATGTTGGAGGTCACTAATGTACATTGCTATGCAGCAACGATAACAATGTAGACGGTGTTTACCGGCCGGTCGGTATACTCCGGTCGTGCAAGTCTTTCTCGGAAAAATATTGACCAGTGCCTAAATTTACTTGTATCTTCTGTTGAAGCATCCCTCGAGAGTGTCTTCGTGTGAGGTGAAAAGAAACTGGTTAAAATCAACCCTCAGAAGACACACGTCTGCGCGTTATCTTCAGTTTGAGAACACTCCCATTAAAGCTGCACCCAGCAACAGTATGTTGAGCCTCAGCTTTTCGAGCGACTGTTGGTATCGAGTTCTATTCTCAATTATAGAAAAAGAAACAATTTGCAGTTCTGGTAAGAAAAAAAATCATGGGATTGAATTCTGATCCTCAATGTATGAATGGGAAGGAATATTAGGGAACCAGAAAGGTTCCCTACTCAACCTCCCCATTCACACGTTGCGTAGAGCCGTCAGAATTTTTGGCGACCTAATGATCTGTGTGGTGCTTAATACTTTTACGTAACCTCACGCAGATAATTCGATAATTCAAATTTCGACAGTTCGCCATGATAGGAGCTTTTTAGCCTATACTGCGGTATAGAAACTAAAGCATAGAAGCTTCATGCTGTATCGCGGGATACATACATAGTAGGGTAAGCAAAAACGACTAGGGAATCTAGTTTAAGGCACCGTTCCTATTAAGATACTTTCATTCCCTACTTTTCACTGAATTTGAGGCATTACGAATTGAGTGGCTTAAGTGCTGCAAAATATAAATCATTGAATCTCAATGAACTATATACTTCGTGATGAATGAACTATATACTTGGTGATGAATGAACTATATACTTCGTAGATTCAGAATAAGTTAAACATTTTCGTTAGTATGCTTTCTCACGCCAGGCCCATAACTAGGTCAGATGTCTCGAGACCTAATAATAAGATACTTTGTGCATATTACAACATTAGCGTTATCCATATTTTTCCAAGCTCCCTAGGCATTGCGTGTTAAATGGCGTACTTCATGCATATGGCCTCGTTGTGGAGTAAGGAATTAATGTCATTAAATATTTAATTTCCTTAATTGGGAATAGCATTCATAATCCTCAAGTTTACAAAACGATTCTGCCACTGCGCCACGATGGTCACAAGTTGAATTGTGTTTCGATATCTATAAATTATGTATGTACAGCTATGAAACAACCTGAAGCCAATTTACAAGTTTTATTGGAAAAAAAAAGTTATTCTTCAATATATCCTAAAGGACTATTTCAATATATTTCCTGTCGCAGTTGTAAAATACTACAAGCGTGTGACGATAAGAGACGACAGATTGTGAATTAAATCACTGTTCGAGAAAGTGAGATATTTAATATTTTCATTTTCCTGGTACGGAGGCACGGCGTTGAACTCCGCTACTTAACACGTACAGCCTCTTGAATTCTGCAAAATATGGAGATTGGAGGTGTTTGAGCATTAAGTTCTTAAAATCTCTCTGCCTACGTTGTTATATGCTGGAAACCGTGTGAGCCAGTTTCATTATTTTCATATACTAGTTTTAAATGTGGTTTCGTTCTTTTAGTTAAATAAAGATGACGAAGAAATCGTGATACTTAGAATGTGTCTCTCTCAGATATCTATCTGATCGACACATACATTAACTTCTTATATTGGAATACAGCCTTCATTAATATAGGCAACGCAAGTGATTGATGAACAGACAGATTAACAGTTTTTTTCAATTTGAACCGGTAGTTTCTGAGATAAGCGCGCTCAAACTTACTTAGAGTGTAAAGTTTTAAGTTCTCAGCATCACGCTGTATCCTGCCCATGGCAGAGTAGACAGACGGAACTTGGGAACCTAGTGTTAAGACACTCCGCTCCACGTCCGTTACCCACTATCCACCGAATTTGAGGCATTGCGTTTTGAGTGGCTAGACTCAAAGCCGCGCTTTGCCTTTTTGTCAGAAGGAATAAATAAACAGATTACATATTTAATTTAAAAATATTAAATATTTCATTTCCTCGTGTGGCGATTGAACCCACATCCTGTCAGTTACAGTCACACACTTGTGCCGCTGCGCCACGACAGGCTTCAATTATAGGAAAACTTATAACCTAACTAAAATAGCAATCATGGTGAATGAAGGTACTCTCACATTTATAGCTACATATGCAATTTGATAGTGTTATTGTGGCAAGGCTTCTGAAATTAGGTCAATATCTATCGATATTCTACGTGATGAATATGGGTTATTAATCTTATATTCTCCACTTTGCATATAACAGAGAATGACATAACAGAAGGAACCTGGCGTTTGGAGGACGCTGAGGGTGGCTAGGGAACCTTTCTTTTTCCTTCACTTTCTTTCCAAAGTACATATTGCGTATTGAGGAGCGAAACTAAACCTAAATTTTTTTGTTACCAAAACTGCTAATGCACTCTATTTCAACAAGAATCCAACAAACTATCGTCTTTACAATCAAACGCAGGGCTGCACCATGATGTCCTTGAATATTTTAACATAAATTAAAGGACTTTTTTACTATGTTTTAAAGTGTTATTCCACACTTAGGACAGAAAATACTAAACTTAAATTTAAAAAGCGTATAAAAATTTTGAACGAAGCAGGATTTGAACCCGCGCCTGGAACGGTATTCCAGAGGCGCGGGTTCAAATCCTGCTTCGTTCAAAATTTTTATACGCTTTTTAAATTTAAGTTTAGTAATTAAAGGACTTTTCCACGAATCCACGATATCTTAAACGGGATTCGAACCCGCGTTTCTTGGATATCATCCAAGCTTAGTGGCTAGACTAGGTTCTTGGATGTTATCCAGAAATCCAACGTATGATACATGACATAACTTGATTTACAACCTGATTCAAACTGGCAACTTACAATGAACTCTCTTTATTTTTGTGGAAAAAACTGCAAACGAGCGTACGGGTCACCTGGTGGTAAGTGATCACCGTCGCCCACGGCCCCGAGTAATTCCAGAGGAGCTATAGGAGCGTTGCCGTCTTTTAAGGTGGATGGGCACCGGGGCCCGGCAGTACCTAATACAAAACGCAGTGGCCAAAGCCACTACTTAACGCCGGTCTTAAATGCCGGGGGTGGTAACAATCCGGTCGAGTCTGCCCATGCGTGTCGCCATTGCTGGCAGCTTGACTCTACCACACGCACTTTAGTCGCCTCTTACGACACCATCAGTATCAGGGTGATCCTATTCTAAGCCGGGATCACACGGCTCTCTAAGTACATCAAGCAGTTAATTTTTTTCTTCAGCTTCACGCTCTGCCCCGCACATGGCAGGGATAGAGAGAACTTGGAAGCGTAGTGTCAATTGCAGTTTTCTACTTTTCTGCGTTAGATGCATTAAGGAATCACAGTCACGTTGAGTAGAGAAACTTAATGCCACACTGCCTTGTTACCAGAGGAAATGAAAAAAATGAATATTTAATTTTAAAATATTAAACATTTCATTATTTCGAGTCCCCAGACTCGAAGTCGATCCTAAAACCTGTTACGCTTAGAGCCCCACGCTTATGCTGCTGCGCCAAGGCAGACGTCAAGTTTTTTTTTTAGCTTCACGAGGCTGGGTGGGGCAGAGGGAACCCGGGAACCTAATGTTAAGTTAACTTCGTTCCACTTCCGTTACCTACTTTCCACCGAACTTAAGGCATTGCGTGTTGAATGGCGGAACTCAACGTCGCGCTTTGCCTTATTACTAGAGCTAAGAAATGAAACATTAGATATTTATATTGAAAATATTAAATATTTCATTTCTTTGACTGGGTATCGAACCCAGAACCTGTCGGTTACAGTCACATGCTTGTGCCGCTGCGACACGGCAGGCCTCAATTTTGTTATTAATATAAATAAAATGAACGTAAAATGACAATAACCTTTTTGTAAAGCTTTTTAATCTACAAGATGGCAGTCCATTTAACTATACTGTGAAATTATAACTTGATAGTTGCATTATTTTTTACTAACTTATTATATAACAATAATTTATAATAATAATATCGAGCCTCTCGCGGCTTCGTCCGCTTGAATAACGTATCTCGTATATTAATAATTTGCTAAGCAGCATTACCTTATTTTTTTATAAAAATATCATTCAAAGCATAATATCTACCGGGGTTTATTGAAAAATAATATGTATATAGATAATAACAATTATTTATATACATATTATTTTTCAATAAACCCCGGTATTGAATTAGCTAAAACTGTCAGCCAATTCAATAACTTTTTTTTTTCAACTTCATGCTGTATCCTACATGGCAGGGAAGAGAGAGAAAGCTTGGGAACTTAATGTTATGACACTCTGTTCCACTTCCTTTCCCCACTTTCCACCGAATTTGCGGCATTGGGTGTTGAGTGGCGGAATTCTACGCCGAACTTTGCCTTGTTGCCAGAGCGAGAAAATGAAAATATTAAATATTTAATTTCAAAATATTAAACATGTATTTTCTTGAAGTGGAATGCTTTAAAGATTTACCGATTTAAAAATAGGACGATCTATTTTTAAATCGGTAAACCTTTAAAGCTTGGAAATCAAATAAACAATAAATGTTATCAGAAGCTTTTTAAGATACAATAATGAATACTGCAAAAAACCATTTGAGCCGATGGTAAGATTAAAATCAACAAAAGCACAAAAGTCAGACAAAAATGAAAAATATATATATATATATATATATATATATATATATATATAGATATATATATATATATATATATATATATATATATATATATATATATATATATATATATATATATATATATATATATATATATATATATATATATATATATACAATTACAAGATTATAACACCGTAGCGTCGATATTTTACATAAAATGAAAACTGATACTTCGCTTGTAAAATATTGCCCCAATCATTATTTTGTCATTTCGCTTGATTAAAAGTGTATTACTATATAGATCGAATAAATCACTTTAGGTAATATGAAAAATCGCTTAGAATTATTAGTTTTCAAGGTCAATAGTTTTAAATTTTTTTCTTGATTAATACTTTATGAGGCCTGTCGAGGCGCAGCGGCACAAGCGTGTGATTATAACCGACAGGTTGTGGGCTCGATCCCTACTCGAAGAGTTATATATATATATATATATATATATATATATATATACTTATATATATATATATATATATATATATATATATATATATATATATATATATATATATATATATATATATATATATATATATATATATATATATATATATATATATATATATATATATATATATATATATATATATATATATATATATATATATATATATATATATATATATATATATATATATATACGCTTCGCTCTGGTTCCTCCACTCAACACGCAATGCCTCAATATGGCGGTAAGTGGAGATCGGAAGTGGAACGGAGTGTCTTAACACTAGGTTCCCAAGTTCCCTCTGCCTACCCTGCCTTGTGCGAGACACAATGTGAAGCTGAGTACTTATATTAGTTATAGTATTATATCAGTGTTAGTACATATTTTTTTTATTTTCATTACCAGAACGAAAAATAGAAAATATTAAATAGTTCGTTTTCTCGAGTGGAAATGTGAGAACCCACACAACCATCCTTACCTCTGTGCCACAACTGATCTAAGCCAATTCACTTAGGATATAATCAAAACCGAGATTATAAACAGAACCGTTTAGAAGCCGAGATAAAATCAATTCTTTTAATGAGACATAATAAAAAGCTTTCTAAAACAAAAAAAAAAGCTCTCTTACTGAAACCAAGCTTTCCAAACCGGTAAATACCAAGGCTCCGCCGTACATTTGGGAGAGATTTCGCAGAAGACACGATAAGTCGCCTCAAGTTATTTGATTCCACTGAATGTAATAAAATTGAAACTCTCCAAGGCCTTTGAAACTGTTTTATTTAACTTTTACCTGATTAAATACAATTTGTACAAAGTTTTTGTTTGTGACAGGTTTATTAAAATTATTAACGGTAATTATAGTATAGCTTTTCTATATAGTCTCTCGCCTGATGTTGAGGCCTGTCGTGGCCACAGGAGCGTAATCGTTCGACTGTAAGCATAAAAGGTTGGTGAGTTCGATGCCTACTTGAGAAATTATATCTCTATGGTAAAGACGTTATTTTCTGGATTTTAAATTACATATAACAAACAATGTTTCAAGAATTCGGCGGAAATTGTAAAACATGAGTGTGATAATAAATAAATACGAAGGTTAATTGAAGGTTCCCAAGTTTTATTCAGGTAACCCGCTTTTCCTGAAAAACACTATTTTTATCTATTTTCAGTCTCATTTCAGATAAGAACCTGTCGGTTACAATCACACGCTTGTGCCGCTGCGCCAAAAAAGTAAAATATACATACATTGAAAGTGAAAAACAGAGTGTCTTAGCACAGAATTATGGAAATTAATATGGAAATTAATTAATGTATTTTTAAACTATTAATCCATACTTATAGAAAAGAAAAATACTTATTTATAGACAACGTATGAATGATGAAAAGGCCTTGCCGTGACGAATTCAAGTCTCAATACATTAAATATAAGTATTCTAAAATACGTAGAACTTTCAATTTTAAATATTTAATCTTCATTTCTTTGCTCTGGTTCATGTCAAAAACGCGGTGTTGAGTTTCGCCACTCAACACGCAATGCCTCACATTCGGCGGAAAGTGGGAAACGGAAGTGAAACGGAGTGTCATAACACTAGGTTCCCAAGTTTCCTCTGCTTGCCTCGTCATGTGCGGGATGCAGCGTGAAGCTGAGTATTTTTTTATCCAACCAATGCCTACCTTGACTAATGTAGAAACTTAAATAATCATGGGGCTTGAGGTAACACACGGCCAATACATTACTGTAATTGTTTTACGACCCTTGTAAAAGTTTTATTACCTAATTTATATGAAAACTATCACTTGCCACATAGAGGACTAGCGTGTGACTGTAAATACGACAGTATTGAGTTCGATTTCCGCTCGGGGGAATGAAATATATACACATATAAAAAAATAAAATAAAGGAAACGTTAATTGTAAAAGGGCCCAAAATAGTTATTTTTTAATAGCTATAATTTAATTTCTGTCTGTTCGTCTGTGCTTTTTTACGCGTTTATCTCAGAAATGGCTGACTAGATTTAAATCAGTTTTCAATTATATATTTAGCAATTGTCCTTCAACATTTAGTGTCTGTTTTATTTTAAATCGGTTAATGAATAAAAAAGTTACGTCAATTTAAAATATTTAATTCCAAAAAATTGCTACATATTTGTAATAAATTTAGTTAAAATTTTAGTTTTCAATGTACAGATATTGTCTTAAATGTGATAATATTATTAGAATACGAAAGTAATTGAGATTACACGATAAAATAGTGTAATTCAAGCGGGCGAAGCCGCGGTAGTGCCGTTGGTAGCATATATTATCATTTCTTCGCTATGGTAACTAGCCAATATGTTTTAATGGGAACGGAGTGTTTTAACACTAGGTTCCCAGATTCCCTCTGCCTGCCCTTCCATGCGCAGGATACAACTGAAGCATAAATAAAAATAAATAAGGCAATATTGATAATATTGTTGCATATTAAGTGTTTAAAGTGATGATTGTTGAATCCATTTTCTTCTCACAGAGCAGAGATAGGAAAAACATAGTGCCAATACACTAATTAATAAATTAAGCCGACTTTAAAAAAAGAGTAAGTTATTAATTCAAATTTAAATGTATTTCTTTTGTTAAGTCGGCGCCAGTCTAGACAGCAATAAAATTTTTGGAAAACCTGGTAATATATGAAAAAATATGTGCTAAATAAAATGTATTTATTAAAAAATATTCTATTCTATTTCAGCACCGACTTAAGGTTCTAATAAAAAATAAATAAAACATAATAAATGTGGTATTTTTTTCTTCTTAGCTTCACGCTGTATCCCGCACGTGGCAGGGTAGGCAGAGGGAACCCGGGAACCTAGTGTTAAGACACTCCGTTCCACTTCCGTTGCCCACTTTCCGCCGAATTTGAGGCATTGCGTGTTGAGTGGCGAAATTTAACGCCGCGCTTTGCCTTATTACCAGAGCGAAGAATTGAAATATTAAATATTTAAATTAAAAATATTAAATATTTCATTTCCTCGACTGGGGATCTAACCCAGAACCTGTCGGTTACAGTCACACGCTTGTGCCGCTGCGCCACGACAAACCTCATATTTTTTTCTTTAATTATAAATTGTTAAAAATTTAGAAGTTTCAAACAAAACACAAATAAAACCACGGCCATGACACGTACGTACGTACCGTACAGTAAAAGTATTTAATTTATAACTTTCGGTGTTGAGCTTGCTTGATTGTATGATTAATTGCTCGTTCAATGTTGTGTCGGTGAAAAGTGAGGAAGTGAACAAAGTATCTTACCACTAGGTTCCCAAGTTTACTCCGCTTTGTGCTCCTTCACGTGAAGGATACAAATACCAATTTGATCTGTGAGCCATTCAGAACTGAACACAGTACTGGTATACCACAAGTGACTTAAAAGGTAGATTAAGTCACTGAACACGCAATCCCACAAATTGGCGGCAAATGAGAAATGAAACGGAGTGTTCCAAAGTGTCCTCTGCCTCTGGCAGAACTGTTAAAGAAAGTTCTTCTTCGAAAGTTACTTGCAAATAAATTTCGATGTAAAATAATCTTAATAAAGCTAGAAAAGCTTCTTGATACGAACTTTCAAGGAGACAAAGTAATGGTTTAAACTTTGAAGCTCGAAGACCGTTATGAAATACGAAACTCCACTCCAGTGTGATTCAAGTATGACAAAGTATGCCAATATAATATTACTGGCTGTCTCTATAGGTAAATAATATTTTTTTAGATTCACTCTTTAGAAATGGAAACCTGTGAACGTTGTGTTAAGTTACACCGTTTCAATTATGACCCTTTCGATATCCACTTTCGTAATTCTTAAGTGATTTTTGTCAAGCGTAACTCAACGCTGGGTTCTTGCCTCATTACGAGAACGTGGAAATTATTATATTAATATAATTTTATTTGAGATTTTGATAAATTTCCGCGGCCCAAATATAAAGATAATAGAAGTAGCTTGACGAGATCGTATTATATATATCGGCTTAGTGGTCAGAGCGCTTGGACGAATTCCAAGAAGCGTGGGTTCAAATACTGTCATTTGGATTTTTTTTATATATTTAACTTAAAAATAAACTAACACTTTAAAAAATAGTAGAGACCAAAACATGTTGTTAAAATACTTTTTTGTCTGAGATTGCGTATCTTCATATGAATATCTCTAATACGAGCTTTAATGTATCAAACCTATGGCCTTTACGCTAGAAATTTGTCATAGATCCACTAAGCTGCGACGGACTCGATAATTTTATATCCAGAACACAAAAAGTGGTTGCTTGAAAGCAACTAAAAATGGCTGAAGCCATATTGGATTAACGATACTGATTATTCGTAATTGCATTTTCATAGAAACCAAAGACGAATTTTCTTTTTAGTGTACACTAAATTTCAATGTATCGCTGGGAGAAAGAGGAGTAGTTTTAGATACATACAATGAACAATTCTATATAACACTCCGGTCCCGTTTAGATACTTCGGTTCCCACTTTTCACCAAATTTAGTAGACATTGAGGTTGACCTGCGGAACTAAACGCCGCGTTTTGCCTCAACCTGGGTGAGGAAATAAAATATTGAATATATTTTCGTTTATTTCAGATATTCTCATACTAACTTCTTTTACGAAGTGTTGTTGTGGATTATTGTTTCAAGTATGTTTCAATATTAATTCCTCATAAATTGTTCATGCAATTTAAAGCATTGCAATCTCTGAACTGCCTTTGGGATTTTTAATCATGCAAGAAGCGAATGCATCTCACTATATTTAAGGTAGCGCATACATTTAATTTCTTGCCATTAAGACAAAGCCCGGCGTTGAGTTCCACATCTCTAATGGCAATGTCTGAAAATTGGACCAATGTCTGAAAATTGGACCAATGTCTGAAAATTGGACGAAATAAACACGTTTTACACACAAATTCAAATAATTTATTAACGTAGATTCGGTTTATTAAATAATGATGAAAATAATTTCCCACTAAGCCACAGATGTCTTCATTTTACATTCGTTTAATCTATTCATTAACTCTAAATACTACTTTCAGTTCAAAAACCTTATTTTATATAACTTTTTTAAATGTTTAAATTTTGCAAATGTAAATTTCTGTATATGTAATAGGTTGAAATAATATTTACTTAGTGAAAACAAATTAAATGAGAGTGAAAGTAAGTAAGTTGAATATAAATTGTTTGCAGCATCAATGCTCACTGCATCATCAGGAAGCGAGTTACAGGCCTTGTTTACCACTCTGATGGAAGGGTGTTCGAATAATGGTCTAAGCCTGAGTGCAAATAAGATGAAGGTCTGGTATTTGAAAGGAATGAAGAAAGAAGAGAATGTAAGATCAGAGTAAACGATAATATATTAGAACAAGCGAATGAAAGATAGTATATCTGGGAATATGATTAGTAGAAATGGAGAAAGTGAAATGGCTGGAATGGCGTATTGGTGCCGGTAAAGACTTTTCGATGACTTAGCTGCTTTTTTGAGACAAAACATCAGCATAACAGTATTGGTACCGACGTTGTTATACGGCAGCGAAACGTATGTATTACAGTGGAAGAATGTAAGAAAGATGAACACTGTGAAGGTGCGATCTCTTTATATGATATGCGAAGTTAGATTTGCTGATTGCATACACAATGAGGAGATACACAGAATAGTGATGATGAATCATAGTGAGAAAGATGAATAACATGCAGAATCATATTGAGAATGAAAAGAATTGATTCAAAAAACGATATATGGAGAAAACGTGGACAGTAAAAAAGGTAGAGATGACCTGGTTTGATTATCCAAAAAACAGTGTCTACGATACTGAATAAAAAATGTGAAGACTCTTCAGAGAGCAGAGAAGAGATTGATAGCATTGGACGAGGCAAAAAAGGTATGCTGAGACCGGTTAGCGCTTCGTTCTCTCTGGCTACCCTAGTAGGTATATAGCGTTTCTTAAAAGAAAAATATTGGATATTGTTTTCATTGCATATCAAGGTCAGATTGATGCCATCCGTGTCACAGGGGCATAAGCGTGTTACAGTGAACTCGACAGGTTGTGGTTTCTTATTTCACACGAGTAAATGGACTCAGGCTGGTAATAAGGCACCAAAAAGCACCGAGTTTTATGAGTTAATGCCTCATTTTTGGCAGAAACTAGTGAACGGAGTGTTATATCACTAGTCTCAAGCTCTCTCTGCCTACGAAGGCTACTATTATAATCACAACTTTTGAATTATCAACTTAAAAATGTCAGTTCTGTCAGTTGTACAGGAAGTTACAACCGGTGAATTAGACATTTCTACTGAAAAGAGCCAACAAAAAACAAATGCTTTTATCTTTCAGGGAAAACTTAAAAGGTACATTTAATTCCGTAAATCAGTGCAATTCAGAAAGTTTCAGTCAGATTTTATATGACGATAGCCAAAGAAGATTTTTTTATTTATCTGGTTATAATAAATGCTGAAGATATTTAAAAAGCGTAACAGATGGTACGATCAAAAACATTTTAAGCAAATTATTGTATAATGTTAGACGATACGAGAGGAATATTAATGCTGTATTTTACTTGTATTACATATATTTTTTTCAGTTTTATGCTGTTTTCTGTTCATGATATGTAGAGGGAACTTGGGAACCTAGTGTTAGCCCGTTCACATTGAACTATTTACTTTTTTTTGTGGAAAAGACGGCAAACGAGCGTATGGGTCACCTGATGGTAAGTGATCACCGTCACCCACGGCCCTGAGTAACTCCAGAGGAGCTACAAGAGCGTTGCCGTCCTTTAAGGTTAATTTTGTTCTTGTATATATCTGGATAAGGTTATAGATGTACTTGAATGTTCTTTAGATTCTAGTTATTATATAACTTATGGTATGTTTAACATATTGAGGCCTGTCGTGGCGCAGCGGCACAAGCGTGTGACTGTAACCGGCAGGTTCTGGGTTCGATACCCGGTCGAGGAAATGAAATATTTAATATTTTTAATTTAAATATTTAATGTTTAATTTCTTCGCTCTAGTAATAAGGCAAAGCGCGGCGTTGAGATCCGCCACTCAACACGCAATGTCTCAAATTCAGCAGAAAGTGGGGAACGGAAGTGGAATGGAGTGTCTTAACACGAGGTTCCCGGGTTCCCTCTGCCTACCTTGCCTCTTGTGGGATACAGCGTGAAGCTATATATGTTTAACATATATTCATACGTCAAACCCTTTTTCATTCTCTCCGCCGCATTCTGCAAGATTGTTTCTTTTATATAATATTAGTTATTGCAGCCAAAAAATATTGTTTTTTAATCTTTCCCCAACACATTGTCACATACATTGCAGGGTAGAACTGGGTAACTTAGGAACCTTGTGTTATAATACTTTGTTTCGTTCTCCACTTTTCGTTGAATTTGTGGCGTTGGGTATTGAGTAGCAGAACACTATATCGCACTTGCCTTGTTCATAGAGCGATGAAATGAAGATATTAAATATTTAATTTCCTCGACTGGGAATTGAACCCATAACCTGTCATGTTTATAATCGCATACTTTTCCCCTGCACCACGACAAGCTTTTAAGGAAATATATAGAAATATAGTAAAGTACAAACGCACAATACAAGCAGAAGCTGTCTTCGCGTACCGCCTATTACTTTCAAACCGAATCACAATGACAAAAAGCTCTAAAGTATTGAAAATAAAAGAAAACACCACCAAAAAGATCAAAGCTCCCTTATAATTCATCATTTTTAGCACCTTCCATGACGTTGATAGATTAATTCAGAGTAACTTCGTTTCGGACTGCCGGAAGTAAAACAATAATTAGCTAAGTCCGTGAATCTCGGGGTATAATTATTGTATTCATAATATCCTCCTGCCAACTACCTTAAAGGGAAATTTGGTAAGGATTCCCATTAAGAGTTTGATAATTGATTCTTTTAACAATATTTGTTTTTAAAATATTTTTTATGAATGAATGAGAGGCCTGTCATGGCGCAGCGGCCCAAGCGTGTGACTGACTGTAAACGATAGGTCGATTATCACTCGATGAATTATAATATTTAATATTTTCAATTTCAATATTTAATATCATTGTTTCTTTGCTTGTGTAACAGGGCAAAGCGCAGCATTGAGTTCTGCCACCCAACATGCAATGCTTCAAATTTGGCGAAAAGTGGGGAACGGAGTGTCTTTACACTATGTGCCCAAGTGCGGGATACAGCGTGAAGCCGAGTAATAAATTATTGTAGCGAATTAGTGACCATTGGCTATTTCTTACAATACTATTCAAAGTTATACAGATTCCACCGCTTAACACCGCAAAGACTTAAGTTCCGTTGAAAGTGAAGAACTTAACACCAAATGCTCTCTTCCAATCTCGCCATGGGCGGGATACTGCGTGAAGCTAAAAAAAATTAAGTAAGAGTGAGTGATAAGATAGTTAGTTAAGTGGACTCGGTTGATCTTAAGAACACAGTGTTAATGATGGGAGGTCATAAAAAGCAAGACCCCCCAGGGGGCAGTTATGAGGAAGTTGATGAAGTCGACGTTAAGCACTCCAGTCCCTCCGGCTACCTTGGGGATAATATGGGAAGTAATTTTCGTAATAAACGCACGTAAGCACGTGGAAAATATCTATATATTAATATAAGATATATATTTTTTTCTAATTACAAATTTGTAAAGAAAATATTTATTATATTTATATCTAAGTTCACACTGTATCCTGCATATGATATAGTAGGCATAGGGAACCCGGGAACCTAATGTTATGACACTCCGTTCCATTGCCCACTTTTTGTTTAATTCGAGGGATTGCGTTTTGTATGATGGAATTCAACACCGTTGCCTTGTTACCAGAGCGAAGAAATTGAAATATTAAATATTTCATTTCCTCCAATGGGCACCGAACCCACAACCAGCCTGCAATATGCGGGAAACAGCGTGAAACGAAAAAAAAAGTAATAAATAAATCTAAATCGGTAAAATTATAATCAATACGGGTTACTAAATTTGATTCACTTGACGAAGGTATTTGGGTCGAGAGGCTACCTACCTGGCGCTCGTAAATATTACAACTTCAATATTTCAAGCATATTTACATTGAATTTTTGGGGTGCCTTGGCCAAATATTTGGACTTGGCCATTATTTATGATATAGGAGACAGTTAGAATTAATTTCTTTATGGATATTGCATAGGAAGTCAGAGAAAAAGCAAAAATAAAGTACCTGAGTACTCATGTACTATGTCATGTGACGAGCTCTCCTGTAATATTCAAACGCAGTATAGAAGAGTATATATTTTTTTAGCTTAGCTAGTAAGACCTCTTGGGAGGTTTCCAAGAGGCTTGGATTTAAAACTTTCCACGTTGAAATTTTTGTATGTATTGAAAGAAGTATTTTTCTTTCCTGCTTAAGTACACTACAGCTAAGCCAATATAGTCTAACAATTTAAGTAGGTAATAAATTGAATATTAGTGACCGGAACACATCACATAAAACGAACGTAATTTATTTGGAGAGCATTTCCTCGCACCTTATTACCTTTTAATGGGACGTGACGTCACTTCCCGTACCAAATTGGGAAGAAGCTTCTTGCTTATTTTTATTTCCGGCTAATTGGCCAAATGTTTGAGAAATGAAATAAAATAACGTGTGACTGTAAACGATAGATTGTAGGTTTGTTCTCCACTCGAGCAAATTAAATATTTAATATTATCAATTTCAATATTTATTATTCTCATTTCTTCGCTCTGGTAACAAGGCAAAGCGCGGCGTTGAGTTTCGACACTCAACACGCAATGCCTCAAACTCGGCGGAAAGTAAGGCACGGAACTGAACCGGAGTGTCTTAACACTCGATAATAAGTTCCTTTTGCCTACCCAGCCATGTGTGGGATACAGCGTGAAGCTGAGTATTTAGTACACGCATCACTTAAAAGTTCAATCTGACTGGAGGGAATAAGTCGTTTTCGTTTATCTAGTCTGGCTGACATTGAACTTCTTGAGTCTTGAATGAATTTTCATAAAGGGACAGGTAGAAGGAACTTTGGCAGAGCTTAGCGCCGCGTTTTGTTTTATTACCAGAACGAGGAAACAAAATATTTAATACACTAATTTCCTCGCTAGCGAGTGCCTATCGAACCCACAACCAGTCTGGTTTACAATCGCACGTTATTGCTCCTGTACCATGACATGACACAATTTTTATTTAATTATATTTGAAAAGAGCTAAAAGCTTTTTATTACCACTTTAATGCAAAAATAATTTCATTAATCACTATAGTATTTTTACCATTTTGATCCAAAATACATGGACATCTTCATAGTCAAGTTTGACTTATATTTCATGAGATGAGAAACGGCTAGTGTCAAGCAAACGTAGCATTAGCACATTGTTTTTATGTCAAACATCTTTTTTTAATATTAGGTTCCCAAGTTTCCTTTCTCACTCATACTATGTGCCTATATTGGATGGGATACAGTGTGAAGCTAAGAAAAATAATAATAGACCGGCGTGACCGATATGTATAACTACCCTCGTACTATATATTCTTTGAAAATAATCGTTTCGTATAATATTTTTTGAAAAATGGTATTTGAACTAGTGTTCGTATCGTGAGTGGTCGTATTTTAACAAAATATCTACTGTGCATATATATATATATATATATATATATATATATATATATATATATATATATATATATATATATATATATATATATATATATATATATATATATATATATATATATATATATATATATATATATATATATATATATATATATATATATATATATATATATATATATATATATATATATATATATATATATATGATGCGTTTTGCTCTAAGCAGGTGCGAAAATGTGACTTTAGAATTTTAAAAATATATTCAATTCTACAAAAGTTGTTGTATAGAGCATTTTCAGCTCGACCCTGAGAACTTTTAAAAGAAAGCTTCCGTTTGTCTTTTTTTTTTCAGTTTCACGCTTTTCCTGTATTTAACAGAGTAGACAAAGGTAAACTAGTGTTAAGACCCCCGTAGTGCGTGTTGAGTGACACGATTCAACCCACCTATACAATTTTTACGTTCACACTGTAACTTACATATGGTAGTCAGAAGGAACCTGGGAACCTAGTGTTAAGTGATATTATCACTCTCCACAATCCTCCAAATTTGAGCATTTCATTTGTTTTACCGTAAATTATTTAAATTTATTTCAAATAAACAAATAAAATTAATAGCCTAAATATATTTAATCTATATATTATAGACAAATCTTATAATTAAACTTCAATACAAAATACATTGTAGTACAAACTCAAGAATAATTCCATCTAGAGTTTACAACTACTACAATTCATACCAAATTATATCTAGGGTACATCTAGACTTGAACTAACAATGTTGGGAAATCATTGAAGCATATATTACTGGTGGTGAAGTAAAATTAGTACAGTTCCAAGGCACAGGCCAACTTTGTTTCGCTGTTAGTATATATATGTCTAGGGGAAGTCAGTTTTGTATCTTATTGGAGTTATAAAGTGGAAAATATTAGGTAATTTTACTAAATTTCAATTATTACCGTAAACATGTATGTAGAGTCTTTACCTAGGATGAAAAAGGGTGTTATGAGTTTGACCTGTCTGTCTGTCTGTCTGACTGACTGACTTTGTTCATCGTGGTGGTTTTTAGTAAAGTTTTATCAAAGTCTTTGCATTAATTTAAGACTTACAACCACTTTGCTGAGATTAGGTAGTAAATTTTTGAGTTGGATGTTTTAAATTTTCAATTATATTATTTCTTTGTGTACAAATGATGGAAATGTTGTTATTTAATATATAATACTCCGATAACTAAGTATTGTATGTAATACAAAATTTTTTAGTCTACATACGCAGTTATTGGAGTGGATATATTTTAAATGGTAACAAAAAATCGAATATATGTAACTCTTTTTGATGATGGTGATAAGAGCCATTCGTGTTGTGGGTTCAGTTGAAAGTCGAAAAGTTTCCTTACAGTGCAAATGATACAAAACAAAATGTGGAGTTCAACATAGAATGTCTCCAGATTTAGGCGAAAAGTGGGGTCCCGAAATGTCTAAATAAGAATGAAGTGAACACCAGGTTCCCAGGTTGTCTCTGTAAAGGTAAAAAGAAAAATAAACTGCACGTTTCAATATGCCTAGCATAGAGGTCATCGCTATCTCCCTCTGTAGGCAATAACGCATAGAACTAGTGGTTCGGAAAAACAAACCTCACTAATTGCCGTCCAACGAACACGTTACAGTCCCTGTAAAATATGCACACTGTGGCCTACGTTATTTTTAGTTTTTTTATGAATTTGCCAAGAAAATGTTTTGTTCTGGTGAAGAAACATTTCAGGGAAGGTTGAATATATGTATATAAGAGTAAATACAATATTGAGTTGCTATATTTTGTATGTAGAATAGTTTTCCGAAAGAAAGTGGCGATACGATTTACTTCGTTACAAGAGCGAAGTGTGAAAGATATATAAAAAATAAAAAAATAATTACACATATAAAAAAATATTAAATATTTCGTTTACTCGAGTGGGGATCAAACACACAGTTTATGGCGTTTACAGTCGCACGCATGTGCCTCTGCGCTACGACAGATTTGACTGATAATATTTAGTTAGTATCTAGAGAGTCGTGGACATAAGCCTATCCGCGACTACAGACAATTGTAAATTATTTACAACATAAGATTATCAAAAGCTTTTTATATATTTAACTTATTAACTTACTTAGCTTCAAGCTATATCCATAGCGGGGTAGGCAGAGGGTACGAAGCGCCAAGCGCTACAGTGTTTTATATATTTAAAATGTTTAAAAATCGTATTAAACGTGAAAATGGGAATGAAAAAAAAAAAAAATTTTTTCACGCTGTATCCCGCACTTGGCACTTGGCACTTGGTAGTAGTGTTAACTTTTACTGATATTGTGTATATATATATATATATATATATATATATATATATATATATATATATATATATATATATATATATATATATATATATATATATATATATATATATATATATATATATATATATATATATATATATATATATATATATATATATATATATATATATATGTGTGTGTGTATATATAAACAACATAAGGGCGAGAGGGGTTGAAGCTCGATCGTCATTACTGTGGATAAATGAATGAGCAATATCCAACCATCATCGTTCAGTCGAGCGGCATTTACCTCTACGTATTGACCTAAATTGAAATTTCATACGACTGATTGTGTGAGGGTTTAGTCTGAGTTCGACTCTTAGCCTATTGTATAACTTTTAAAGTTTATTTCCACTTTTAATTTAGAAAAATGGTTTTAATTTATATATATATATATATATATATATATATATATATATATATATATATATATATATATATATATATATATATATATATATATATATATATATATATAACCCTTTTAACATGTATTTTATCAGGTATATTAATTAATACTTATTGATTTTCATATATTTTATTTTTAATTTTTTTAGGGGGATTATTAGTATTATTTATTTATGTATCAAGAATTGCCTCTAATGAACTATTTAAATTTTCAATTTTTAATAAAATAGTATTAATAATAAGATTATTTTTATATATATATATATATATATATATATATATATATATATATATATATATATATATATATATATATATATATATATATATATATATATATATATATATATATATATATATATATATATATATATATATATATATATATATATATATATATATATATATTACATTTTGTAAGTAATCTCTGTGTGTACATTTAAAATATTTGATAAAAATACTTACTACATGGCAGGTACTAGCGTGTCACGGTAAGGTTGAAGAAGAACGTGCTCAGGTAGATTGGGCACGTCGAGCAAGTGAGTGATGAAAGAATGGCAAAAAGATTTATGAAGTAAAAGTGAATGGTAAGAGAGGGAGGGAGAGACCTCGGTTTACCTTCGAAAACAGTCTCTACTCTCAGTACTCTAAGGGGAGAAGGAAGGAGAAGGGGAGAGATGTATGAAGAGGTTGATGACAGTAGACGAGGCAAAAGAGGTATGCCGAGACCGTAAAATTTGGCGTTCTGTTCTCTCTCACTACATTGCTAGGGATACAGCGTGAAGCTGAGTAAGTGAATATGTTAAACAACAAAATCCAAAATAATAAATAATATTTTTTTTTGACAAAATATACTTTTTTTTTTGTTAATTTTTTTTGTTAACTTTTTTTTTGTTTGATTCCCATTTAAAGGAATAAAATGTTTAATATGTTCATTTTCTTGATAAAGTAAAGACGCAAAGCGCGGCGATGATTACCACAACAATACCTTTAGGACGCAATGCCTTTAGGATTTGGTGGAAAGCGAAAGTGTCTTTAAGAATTTTTTCTAATGTTAACATTAGGTTCCCAGGTTCCCTTTGTCTACTTAACTTTATAAGGGATACATGTGATGCTAAATAACAACTTATAGAGAACGCTCTAATGACAAGGCTTCCTTTTCGTCTCCAGCTCGTAATTATGTAAAGAGAAAGGAGATAGTATAAATTGTATCCAAAAGGGGGTACCTACACGTTTTAATTAAGATGATTGTTTCAGTTAACACGCAATATACGCAGCATGTATTTGATGTGACGCGTTCTGTTCACTAAATGAAAGTGGGATTAACAGATTTGTATTAGCCGGATGTCTCGATGAATGTCTATTGGCTTTTTAACCAACTAAAAAGAAAGGTGTTATAAGTTTGCCCCTGTCTGTAAGCCGGTAGCACTGTAGCTGTAGCTCTTGAATCAAAGAACTGATTCGAGGGCAGATTTTAGGTTTTCGTACCTCAGGGCAAAAAAAGATCCTTAAAGGGTCATTTTGTTATGTGTCTTTCTATATATCAATGGAAGTAAGTTGAGATTAATATTAGATATGCAGGTAAACGGTCCCTTGAAGAACAGAAACAAGCTTTTAAGTCAACGCAATCGAAAGATGCGAGCATTATTTATCCATATTTTGTGATCCATTTAGTATAAAATTTTTGCTGCGTTATCAAAACTTATAACTATTAAATTACAACCCTCAATCTTGAGTTTCACAACTTTTTGTTCTTATATATGAAATTAGTACGGAATCCTTGGACGGTGATTTAACTGGAAATAGACCAACTTTTAGCTATGTTTTGTGAAAATCAGGAAAACAGTTTAAAAGTTACAAGCGCTTGGACTTGGCTTGAAAGATAAGGCAGCAATTTCTTGGGTTAGGCATTGTTTTTAATTTTATATCTTCAACGTCTACGTAACTATGTAATAAAATAACAAAATAAAAACCGGAATTTGAGTCACTTATTTTAGATGTATTATAATGAAACTTGGTATCAATACGGAGGTAGGGAAAGGAAAATTGTGAATTTATTGTTAAAACACTCCGTTGGCATTAAGATTTCTTTGTACTTCCGTTTTTCACTTTCCATTGTTGAGTGGCAGAACTCAACGTAGCTCTATGCCGTGTTACCAGAGCCCATATATATATATATATATATATATATATATATATATATATATATATATATATATATATATATATATATATTATATATATATATATATATATATATATATATATATATATATATATATATATATATATATATATATATATATATATATTTCTTGATATGTCGCCCTCAGAATAAACGTAACCAACTCATATTACAAACACGAAAGAAAAAGAAAATAATCAAAGTTACTGAACTTAGACACACTCGGTACGATATCTTTATGGATAAAACTTTTTATGTACCAGTTCGTTGTTCCCAATCGATCTTTCGTTGATTTCTTACGAGTTCTCTGCTTCCATCAGCCAGAAGCTTCTATTGAAAGCTTTCAATTCGATATGAACTTTTTGTATTACTTTACTGCTATAGACGATAATATAACGAGTGTTAATAACATATTAATTGATATTTTCTCTTTAAAGGAATCTATTATATTATCTACCCTGCTATGTGCGGGATATAGCGTGAAACTCTGGAGCATTAAATCCCTCCAGTAAACATGTAACACCTTGAAGTGGAATATCTTAACAAAAGACTCAGTAGTATACTTATATACAATAAATATTTTACCAATTTTCTCTTAAAACAGGTAGCGCGACAGCTAAAACAATATTTATCCCCATCGCTTTCTGTATTACTAAGAAGTAATGGGTATTGTAAATATTTTCTTTCAATCATTCTTTGTATTTATTATTTCTACATGTTCACAGAAAACGAATGTTCTTATAACATGTGTTTTTTGTTACTTATAATAAATAACATGTAGAATTAAATGCTAACATTTGATTAATGCATGTCGATCGATTATTTTGTTTTTGGTTTAGTTTTTATTTTTCTTTCGCTTTTAGCTTTATTTTTAATAATTTTCTTGAAAAGAGTAGTGTTGTGTATGTTTTTTATTCTTTTCGTCGTCCATTTGTCTCTAAGTTCTGTTCTCTATATAAGAAATGCGGCGGAAATCACAAAACGGACTCATAAGACACTTCCGTTTCCTACTTTCCGAATTCTTAAAGCATGGTGCGTTAAGTGATGCAACTGAACGCCGCGTCGCATTACTAGAGTTAGAATATGAAAATATTAAATATTTATATGTATACTACCCCGAGTGGAAATTTAACCTTCAATCATTGCGTTTACAGTCGCACGTTTATGCCACTGTACCACGACGACGGTCTCGAAAATTGATCAGAAAATTTTCATTTTTCAAATATTAAACTAAAAAAATGTTAATATCATTTTTTTAAAACTTTCATAGAAAATATAACCAATATGTCATCCTGGTGTAATAATAGCTATATTATTAAAAAGTTTTATCAAAATCTGTCCAGTAGTTTTTGAGTGAAAGTGGAACAAACATCCTTTCTTCCACACGTACTTTTGGTCGCCTCTTACGACACCATCAGTGCCAGTGTGATCAAATCAAATCAAATCAAAATATTCTTTATTCAATTAAGCCATTACAAGCACTTTTAAATTGTCAAGTTACATAGAAATGTCTGTAGTGTCAGTCCTACAGGAAGGTACCACCGGCTCGGAAGGCGGGTCTGCTGAGAAGAGCCGGCAAGAAACTCAACAGTTGCTCTTTTCAAAATATCAATTAAAGTAAATATATAACATAGCTTCCTGAGTGAGTACCAACAGCATTTAATCCCACGCACTCTTATCACTGTAGTATTCTTGAATTGAATAAGATGCTTTGCCTAACAATATATTTTTAACTTTTACTTAAAATTTTTGAAGTGGCAAATTTAAAATTTCCTGTGGAAATTTATTATACACACGTGTACCACGTCCCATAAAAGATTTACTAACTTTTTGAAGACGAAGACTAGGAGTGATAAGCTTGTTTTTACTTCTTGTATTGATATCATGTCTGTCCCTGTTCTTTAATAAATTGCTGCTCTTTTCCCGAACAAGTATTATATTATCATATATATATTGTGATGCCACCGTAAGAATACTTTACTTTTCTAACAGCATATGCAGCGGAGCTCAGTCTGCCATTGTAGTTACGAATCTAGGGTTAATCCCAAGAACAACAAAATTAAGCTCCTTTTTCCTAAGTAATACTCAGCTTCACGCTGTATCCCGCACGAGGCAGGGTAGGCAGAGGGAACCCGGGAACCTTCCCCACTTTCCGCCGAATTTGAGGCATTGTGTGTTGAGTGGCGGAACTCAACGCCCCGCTTTGCCTTATTACCAGAGCGAAGCAATAAAACATTTTATATTTAAATCGAAAATACTAAATATCCTCGACTGGAACCCAGAACCTGTCGGTTACAGTCATACTCTTGTACCGCTGCGCCACGACAGGCCTCAAAGTAATAATCATCAAATAATCAAAGTTTCTTGGTAATTTTATTCAGATTCTATAACCCAAAAACTACTAAGCTAGTTAATATCAACATTTTAATCTATCTTATGCAATGTGTGTATACCAAAACATTAATTAAAATTCTTTGCTTACTTTTAATATTATTTAAATTGGTACACGTGATAACTTATCAAATTTCATAAGGAGATAACAGTTTTTGTTAGCAATTGGATACTTCAGTACATATAGTGTATTCAGTAAATATATTTATTCTTTTTAACGACACACTGTATCCAGAACACGATAAGTACTCAGAAAAATCTTGGAAATCTAATTTCCTGTTGAGTGGCGGAACTCAACGCCCTATTTAGCCTTGTTAGGGAAAAAATAAAAGTATTAAATATATTCGATGGGGATCGCATCAAAAACCTGTTACTTTTACAGTGCTTGTGCTCCTGCGCCCCAACAGGCATCACCATAAATATTAACTCAGTATACTTTATTGACATGAAAATTTAATATCGATACTGGAAGCACAAGTTATAATATAATACTATTTTTAGATACACCTTTTATTCTGCGTTCCATACACTAGAGAGGAGAGGAAGTAAGTACCTATACTTTATTTCCCCATTTGGGAATCGAACCCACAACTGTCATCAGATTCTATATAAAGATGACTGTCTTCTTTATGATTGATTGCTTCTATATAAAGATGACTGACTTCTTATCTTTATTTCTATTATTTTAGGCCTGTCGTGACGCAGCGGTACGAGCGTGTGACTGTAACCTACAGGTTGTGGGTTCGATCCCCACTCGAGGTAATGAAATATTTAATATTTTCAATTTAAGTATTTAATATTTACATTTTTTCGCTCTGGTTCTCCACAAGGCAAAACGCGGCGCTGAGTTCCGCCACTCAACATGCAATGCCTCAAATTTGGCGGAAAGTTGAGAACGGAAGTGGAACGGAGTGTCTTAACACTAGGTTCCCAAGTTCCCTTTGCCTACCCTGCTAGGTGCGGGATACAGCGTGAAGCTGAGTATTTCTATTATTTCAAATAACCAAACATTTTCTGAACAAATCGCGTATTAGGCTTGAATGTATCTAACATGGGATCAGGATCTCAACTGCAACATCCGGCAGTAAATCTCTAGATTATGAATATATAATCCTATAATAATCAACAACTCTGTAATTAAAATCATTAAAATTATAATAAACAAAAAAATAAAAAAAAATAAAACTTAACCAATACAATATATAAAATTAGATACAAACTTACTTTATAAACATACAGATGCCGGTTTTTTCCATTGCTCTCGAAATGCCCTTCCATGACGCGAGCATAGAATATTTCTGCTTAGCTGTCAAAGGCAGCCTAGGGTCCGTAGCTGGAGGGGGCCCATCTCCCAAGCCCTGGTTATTCACCCTCCTCTCACTCGCCGCTAACTTTCCTAACTGACAACCCATTTTGTTCCACTAAATTGACATAACACGTTACACTATATCACTATCTCACTATCTCACTATGACACTATCTCACTATGACGCTATATCACTATAACACTATAACATTTATACATCCATAATTGTTCACTTCATAGCTCGGTCTTCACGTTTCGTCGTTGTGTTTCACGAGCATTGTTCTAATCTTATCTCGAGCGTTGCTACCTGAAAGATAAAAATTTAATGAGGTATGTTTCAAATAGATTCAATTTATATATAGTTTAGCCTGGGTTTACGTTCCCAAGTTCCCTCCGCTTATATTTCCATAGCCTGCATATAGCAATATAAGCAGAGGGAACTTGGGAACCTAGTATTAAGACTAGGTTCCTAAGTTCCCCACTCCCCGCGAAATTCAAGACATTGGATTTTTAATTGACGGAATTGAACACAACCTTGGTCCCACCAGTAAAGTTTTTATTGATTTAAAATATATCAAGGAGTAAAAATGCAGAGAAAACCATATCATGTGATAGTCCGTTCTCAAAATATAAAGACATTAAGACATTACGTATTCAGTTGCGGAAACTCAGCGCCACACTTTGTCTTATTAAGAAAGCGGGACACAATGTATGTGTAAAAATATTAAAAAGCAAATACTTATAGTAACTCTTGCATAATATGTACACATTGATTTTATTATCAAACAAGTATCAAAGTAATTACAACTAATGACGTCATAGTACAGTAGCATTGCCTTATCTTTTATAATGTTTAACATCGTTTTAGTATAGAAGTATCTATCATGGCTCAAGGGCACAAGCGTGCGACTGTAAACGCGATAGATTGTAACTGCAATCCTAACTCGAGAAAATTAAATATATAATTCTTCCCTTTTAAAAAACAAAGCGCGGCGTTGAGTTCCGCCACTTCGCCACAAACGCAATGTCTCGAAAATTCTCATTCTCATTGGAAAATATGGAACCAAGCGTTAAGTACTAAACTTAGGTACTTAAAATGCGTGATTCAGCGTGAAGTTCTAAAAAATTCTATCCCTCGAGCAAAGACAACCGTATACCATTTAAAATTTTATTTCTTTTTCTTTCTCTTTTAAAAGTTCTTAAATACGCGAAACGTTTAAAATAAATACTTAGCATCAACACTCAGTTGTTTGGTTACACTTCTTGTTTAAAAATTACTTTCCACTGAAATAATCCAAATGTTGCTTTCAAACAAGTTTATTATTCTGAACGTTATGTATCTGTATAAGTGCATATATAAATAGCACACTCGACGTGATCCAGATTTAAGAAGTTACGGATTTATTTTTTCTTTAATTTTGACCGTATGCTTGAACATAGCAGGGTAGGCAGAGGGAACCTGGGAACCTAGTGTCAAGAATTCGTTCTATTCCCCACTTTCCGCCAAATATGTGGTCATAATGTAAACTATTTTAGTCAATCTAAATTAATATTTTCGTGAAGTAAATCCTTTGCAACTCGCTGGTGTAAAACATAAAAATGCACTATTTTGTGCTGTCATAACAGTTTACATCCAAATATATAAAATTTCAGCGTTAAACGCCGAAGTGTAATCTGTCTTGTCTGTCTTTAAGTTACGCTGAGATTTCTAACGTCACATAGTGTTTGTTCTTTTTAATGTTTTATATTTTCTTATAATATATTCATCATAGTAAATAAAATAAAATTCAGATTAGTTATTTTTTTTGCTATGCTCTTTATCCCGGGGTTCCAGCGTTGTGTTCCGCCACTCAATACGCAATACCTCAAATTCGGCGGAATGTGAGGTACGGAAGTGGAACGGAGTGTCTTAACACTAGGTTCCCAAGTTCCCTCTGGTGTACAGCGTGAAGCTGAGTTGAGTTGAGCTTTATCCCGAACGGCAGGGTAGGTAGAAGAAACTTAGAAACCTAGTGATAAGACACTCCGTTCCATTACCCACTTTCAGCTTAATTCGATTCGATTGTGTGTTATTGAGCGGATTGTAACGCCGCGTGTTGCCTTGTTACCAGAGCGAAGAAATATAAATGTAAAACATTTCATTTCTTCAAATGGAGATCGAACCCACAACAAGTCGCATTAAATTCGTTGACCTGAATTTTAAGATTAAATGTATTATAATATTATATAATTAAAGCTTTGTTTCAGACAAAATTTACTTTAAACAACAAGTAAGTTAGTTTAATCTATATAATAATAAGTTAGTACCGGCCACTATGAGGAGTTGCATAACTAGATTAATCTGTCCGTACGTCAGTCGGGACAATGTCATAGTTGAATATAAAGCTTTCGTTGAGCTTTTTTACCGGATGTCAAAATTAACTTTTAACTAGAGCTTTATTTGTTAGTGTTTAAATTAAAATTTGCATTTTAATTTGCACACATTAGGGTAGGAAGATGAAATTAAAAAACGCAGTGTTAAGACATTTTGTTCCCACTTAGACACTTTCATGGCCAAAAGTTCAGAGGCGGAAATTAACGCCGCGGTTTGCTTCGTTATTTGAACAAAGAAATTACGCTTCACGCTGTATACTGCACATGGCAGGGTGGGTAGAGGAAACTTGGGAACTTGGTATTAGGACACTTCGTTCCGTTCGTCACTTTCCGCCGAATTTGAGGCTTCGCGTGTTAAGTGATGGAGCTCTACACTGCGCTTTGCCTTGTTACCAGAGGCATCCTTACGCACGATAACCACCCCGCAAACAGCCCCGAACCCGTACAAATCCAACCACGTATTATCTTTTCACACATCAAATTAGTCCATAAAATGAAGTGCTTTAAAAAATATTTCTGTTGCATATTGTAAAGAACATTTATAAAATACGAGTATATTTAGGCCTATCGTGGCGCAGCGGCACAAGAGTGTGACTGTAACCGACAGGTTCTGGGTTCGATCCCCAGTCGAGGAAATGAAATATTTAATATTTTAAATTTAAATATTTAATGTTTCATTTCTTCGCTCTGGTAATAAGGCAAAGCGCGGCGTTGAGTTCCACCACTCAACACGCAATGCCTCGAATTCGACGGAAAGTGGGGAAACGGAAGTGGAACGGAGTGTCTTTACACTAAAAAAAAGAGTATATTTAGCGTTAGGTAACATACATGAGAGTATAGATGCCTATTGAGGCCTACCGTGGTCCAGCAGCACATGTGTGTGACTGCAAACGACAGATTGTGGGTTCGATCCTAACTCGAGAAAAAAAGTATTATAGTATATACACAAAGTGCGGGGTTGAATTCTGCCGCTTAAAATAAAAAGTGGGAACGAAAGTGGAACAGAGTATCTTAACACTAGGTTCCCTAGTTTCCTTTGCCTACCCTGCCATGTTCGGGATATGAATGCGTGGAACTGAGTTGAGTTGAGTTGAGTAAACTAGAGGATGAACATATCTTGTATTAAGATGCTGATCTCCGCTGTTCACTTGAGTTTGAGACATTGCGTGTTGAGTGTCGGAGCTCAACGCTACATGTCTTACTTAAAGTATGGCAATAATTTATTTTTCCAAATAATTTATTTATCCTTTAACGTTTTGTCGCTATAGTGACAAACCAAAGCTTTGGGGTTGAGTTCCTCCACTTAACGCGCAATGATTCAAGATTCGGCGGCAAATGGAGAATGTTTTCATTCTCCATTCTCTTAATGAAAACAGAGAGATTTAACACTACATTCCCAGCTTCCTATCCAGACCTTTGTACAAGATACGGCGTGCAGCTAAAAAAAATCTTAAATTATAAAAAAAATATGTTATGGGTTCTACTACAAACGTGAGAGTTATCAGCGATTCTTGAGGAAATAAGTTATTTTCAATTGATCGTTGTGATTACAAGATCTAACTACACGCATCTCCACAATTAAGTGGAAAATGGAGAACTTAATATCTAAACACCAGGTTTCCTCTTCTTCCCTAAATGCGGGATACAGCGTGAAAACAAAAAAAAACATATATTTTAACTAATGATATCTATTTTTACATTTATTTACACTTTAACCACTCCAATACGTATACAAGTCAAATTTTTCATGCATTTTCATTTACCGTGGAGACGTAAACACGTCACTTCTATTCTATTCTACTGAGGCCAACTATAGTTCACATTTCATGAGTAAAACAGCTTACCGCGTGTCATATTTGTATTCGAGCGTGAAGGTTGTAAACTAAATTATCGTGTACTGTCGCGTTCAGATGTGTTAGCGTTAACATTAATGTATGAGGTTTTTTGTTGAAAGTGACTGTGTTTTTAAGAACAAATTGTGGCTAGAAATGAAAATTTTTGTTGTACATTTGGGTTATAGAAGAACAAGAATGCGACTTTCAATGCAACAGTTACAGATTCAATTCCCGCTCGGAGAAGGAAAAAAATGGAGGACAGTAGTGTCCTAATGGTAATGGAGTGACTTAACACTAAGTCCTGGACTTAATTCTCTCTTGTTTTCTCTTCTCTCTGCCAAAATAAAAATAAAATTTGGGGAGATGGGTGTATCTCAAATTATTTTACTTGCTTTCTTATTTTTATAATATATACATAGATATTAATAAAGCGTATAAAAAAGACTATTTAAACACAAATAAATTAATTCACACCAGTTGTTCTTGAGATTAGGGGCGTACAACCACACTGTCTTCAATTTTAATAATACTATAGCTTTTTTTGGGCCTGTCGCGGCGCAGTAAAACGTAAGGGAGAGAAGTGGAACGGAGTGTCTTAACACTAGGTTCCCAAGGTCCCTCTTCTTACCCTACCATGTGCGCTATACAGCGTGAAGCTTAGTCACTATGGATTTACTTAATTTCCAGAAATATTAAACACAATTTACCTTTCCGCTGTCAGTCATAAATAGAAATAATAATAAAACATTTGCTACCAACTGTACAGTATTAAAATACCTCATATATCTAACATAATATTTTTGCTGTCTTCAATAGAACGCTAAACAACCAATTCGTATGTAAATTGGTTGCTAAAACCGTGACGGTTGATGTTCTAACGACTTTATTTATATGATTGAGGCCTGTCGTGGCGCAGCGGCACAAGCATGTGATTGTAACCGATAGGTTCTGGGTTCGATCCCCAGTCGAGGAAATGAATTTGATGTGAAATGAAATGAAAATGAAAAATTTCAATTTAAATATTTAATATTTCATTTCTTTGCTCTGGTAAAAAATCCAAAGCGCGGCGTTGAGTTCCACCACTCAACACGGAACGGAAGTGGAACGGAGTGTCTTAACACTAGGTTCCCGGGTTTCCTCTGCCTACCCTGCCTCGTGCGGGATACAGCGTGAAGCTAAAAAAAAAAAAAAAAGATTTGCTAATATATTAATAAGAGGCGACGTTGATGTTTCTTGTGGTAATTATTTTAATTACAAGGCAAAACGCGGCGTTGAGTTCCGCCACTCAACACGCAATGCCTCAAATTCGGCGGAAAGTGGGGAATGGAAGTGGAACGGAGTGTCTTAACACTAGGTTCCCAAGTTCCTTCTGCCTACCTTGCTACGTGCGGGATACAGCGTGAAAAAATTATATTAATTTCTATTACAATTTTATAATTCAATATAGCACTCTTAAACTGCTATTCCATTTTTCATAAAACTTAGCCACGAATAAGGAATTCAATAAAAAAAACTACACACAATTTGGTTCATTATTTCAGGAGCTACGATACAACAGGCAGACACATACATACAGGTCGAGGTCGCTCTGTTCTCTTTGACAATCCTGATAGGGTAAAATTTGGTGGTAAAAAGAACTAAAAAAGGAAAAGTGACGTCTTCGTGGTGCAGTGCGATAATGTCGCGATGGTTAAGGGTTCAATTTCTCGGACAAATGTATAATTATCCCCGGTATGTAGTAAAATAAAAAAGCTCAATAATTTTTTAACTAAGTTTAGATGGAAAACGAAGAACAGAGTGTCCTACTACTACTTCTCTCCGTCAAATCCGCTATGTGGGTATCTGTGTCTATAAATCGACCTCGGGTCGAAATGCTACTTATTACTTATCCCCAGAAAACATATCAATATCTTAATCTTACTCACTCACTCACTCAGCTTCACGCTGTATCCCGCACGAGGCAGGGTGGGCAGAGGGAACTTGGGAACCTAGTGTTAAGACACTCCGTTCCACTTCCGTTCCCGACTTCTTAATCTTTATTCTTTATTTCAATATTAATCTTTATTTTAAGAACTACTTAGCTGATTTTAAGCATACTTCAATTATTTCACTTACTCGTTACTTGATTTACTTGAAAAAAGACGATATATATAAAATATTCAGTTTTGGAGAAATTTATGGACAAACATAAAAACATACATATTGAAATTTTAACGTATATGCTTGCAACTTCAATAGATCATCATATTCAAATACTACTCAAAAGCAAATCAAGTAAAAGCTTATAATAAAAGAATTATATATAATAATAAATTTCATAACACGATAAAGTATTACGCTCATAAGAAACTGGCTATTCCAGACTTGATATCCGACATAACATGGAGGACGTGTTAAATGGACTATAAAATATTCTTAGCAGTTACCAAGACCATAATGGTATGAGGTAAAGTAAATTATCATGTACTTTTAATGTACGATTTTTTTTTATTTAATATATACCGGGTAATAAGCTAAAGCAGCGTTGAGTTACGCTACTCATGCGACCGCAAGTGTCTTAATGAGAATGATAGTGTCTTAATGGGAACACTAGGTTCCTAAGTTCCCTCTGACCAAATTAATAATTAATTTTCCGTGCCATGTTTGGAATATATCATAAAGCAGAAAAAACATTAGGATATTTTTTTGCGTAAATTGTGAATTCAATATAACTAAGGGAGATATAATGTTTTTATTTCGATAATTGAGCAGAAAGTTGAAAACGAAGCTACTTATCAAATATTGTCAAATTCCCCAAACAAATATCGAACCTATAACCACCGTATAATCTAACCAACTCTAAGGCACAATTCCGTCGAATTTCATTTCTAAACGTAAAAATCACTCAATTTTATTAGCCCATTAAGTTTTTTGCTGAATGTGAATTTCTTGATAGAAAAAGACGAGAGGGACTTCAATTATCATACTCCACTTGTAAAAGGCTAAGGTTATTTGAATGTAGGAAAATTGTTTTTCTAATGATTTTTTTTCTTGCTTGGATATAAAAACGCTTTGCGCTATCTCCTGCATGTGGCTGGGCAAGCAGAGAGTACTTGAGAGCTTAGCTTTAATATACTTCCGTTCCCCATTTTCCGCTGAACTTGAGGCATTGGGTGTTGAGTGGCGGAACTCAACGCCGCGCTTTGTTTTGTTACCAGTTTATTTCCTCGAATGGGGATCGAACCCACTATTTGTCGTGCATACAGTCGCACGCTTGTACCTCTGAGCCATGACAGACCTCAAAAATCAAAAATCTTTACTAATCATTTTAGTTTATTTTAAAGAACAGTATTTTTATGTGAAATTTCTTGACTATCTCTCAATATATTTTAGGAATATTTTTTTATGTTGCCACAACGAGAAAATTAAAGTTATTTTATATTTACCTAGTATAGTAGGTATGGTATCGGTAGTTGTGGGTTCGATCTCCACTCAAGTAAACGAAGTATTTAACATTATTATTTTCTCGCTCTGGTAACGAGCACAGCATTTTCAGCTACTCAACACGCAATTCCACTGGAGTGTGTTAACGCTAGGTTCCCAGGTTCCCTTTTGTTACCCCGCTTTATGTGGGGTACTAATTAAAACAAAATAAAGGTATGAAAGGCAATACACTGATTAAAGACTTACCGCAGCCGCAGTTTCATCTATCTTTAAAACAAACTCGGTATTTAATTAAAATACTTTAATTACCTTAACTTTTTATATTGCATTTACTTCAATTGTAAATGAAATTGGAATATTTTTTTAAAAAATAAAAAAAATATGATTGTTTCTAAAGATATAATATCTTTAGAAACATTCATATTTTTTTTATCTGGCTTTAAGCGATAGCGTAGGTCTCCTGGCTTTAAGCGATAGCGTAGGTTCGATTCTTACTTATGGCAGTGATAAGATGGCGGCGGCGTTTAGTTCCGCTTTAATTACACATTTTCTTTGGTCTGCTATACAGGTTATAGTGGAAATTAAATGTATAGGCTTGACTTGTGTCTAGTTTTGGATTGTGGGTCAACGGGAAGTCACTATAAATGTTGACAAAGTAAAGTTTGCGGGCGTATGCACTAATTTTGTATGAAATGAGCTACATATTTGTCATATGTTATATTTTATGTAATGCTTATGAAAAATCAATTTTTAAGAAAGTTTCATTTCTCAAATTCAAAATTGTATGTCCTCAAGGTCTTAATTATGTATTGATTTTCATACAAAATGCAGCAGAAACGATTTATAAATGCTTGTTTCTTTTGGTTCTAAACCAAAAACCTTACATATTTTTGTACGTTTGCCGAAATTGAGGCATTGCGTATTGAGTTCCGCCACTCAGCACGCAATGCCTCAAATTCGGCGGAACGGAGTGTCTTAACACTAGGTTCCCAGGTTCCCCCTGCCTACCCTGTCTCGACCGGTATACAGCGTGAAGCTGAAAAAAAAATAGTTACCTACCAGAGCGAAGGAATGAAAATAGTACCAAAGCGGCGTTGAGTTCCACCACTAAACATATTATAATTAAAATTCAGCGAAACCTAAAAATTGATCGGAACGTCATAAAACGGGAACCTAGTGTTCCCATGTTCCCTCTGCCTACTCTGCCATGAGCGGGATAAAGCGTTAGACTGATTTTTATTCATATCCTTACATACATACATATTACTATAAAGGTACGATATATAAAAGAAGTTCCAACACAGCATTTCTATACAAAACAAATAGCATTACACGTAAACGTCCTGAAGGTAATTGCTCGGTGGAATCCGATTGAGAAATAGAATTTCAAAAGCTTTGTACTACTTTTAAAAGAAAAAGAAGCTTTTAGCTTTTATAATTGTTTCATAATAATATTTTCTTTAGTATCTTTTATATAGCTGGAAGGGAATATTTTGAATGACGGAACTCAACGCCGCGCTTTATCATAAGCTCAGTTTTATATCTATAACATAATATACATTTTTTTTTGTGGAAAAAACGGCAAATGAGCGTACGGGTCACCTGGTGGTAAATGATGCAAAACGCAGTGGCCAAAGCCACTACTTAACGCCGGTCTTAAATACCGGGCGTGGTAATAATTCGGTCGAGGCTGCCCATGCGTGTTGCCATTACTGGCAACGTGACTCTAAATTATTATTTTTAACTATTAGAAAATTGTTATTATTTTTAACTTTTAAATTAAATTAATTTACACATTTTGTGTATTATCAAAAGGAGAGATTACTGAGAGTTCACTGGCAACTATTTAAGTGAACTTTTTCTCTTTTTCTTCTTTTACTGAGACACTACTGTCCGTCCGTCTGTCTATTATCAGACTGTATCTCATGAACTGAGATAGTTACATAGTTGAAATATCCACAGATTATCTTTCACATATTTTGTTGTTATTACAACAAATACTAAAAAAAATACTGGCTTAATTAAGGTTCCAGTCCTACAAACGTCATTTTTAGGCCTTTTTTATAGAATGGTACGCAACCGTTAAGTGTCTGACCCGTGCCTATTTAGATACTAACTAAATATATATACTCGTATATACAGAGGCGATGAGATAGCGTCTGACGTTTACGGGTTCGATTTCCACTAAGAAAAACTACGCGGCGTTAAGTTTCGCCACTCATTTGTGTACATAAAATAACTAAAACGGCTGTCTAACACTAAGTTAGCGCTCCTTTTTTTTGCAGAAATTATTATATCTATATATGTACATTGAAAGATGAAAAGAGCAGTCCCAATACATGTTATGTCTTTCATAGATACTTGTTGCTAAGTTTTGGTCATAGCCTATTAATAATATACATTCTCTGCAGCTTCAGACTGTATCCCACACATGGTAGTGTAGGCAAAGGGAACTTGGGAACCTAGTGTAAAAACGCTCAACTCCATTCCTTACTTACCACCGAAATTCAGGTATTGCGTTTTGAGTTGCGGAACTCAACAACGAGCCTTACTTTGGTAAGCGAAGAAATGAAAATAATTAATATTTCCCGATTGGGAATTGAACCCACAACCTGTCATACTTGTGCCCTTGATGGACCTCAAAAATAATAATACTATATATTCCTAAAAATACAGTTAATATTGGTTGTACATTTGAACGCTATGTAAATCGTTCGTACAAATGAAATGTTGGAGGAAGAAAGTAATGTAAATACTCAATACAGACATGCGATATTGAAGAAATTGTGAATGAACAAAATTCTATGAATCCGAAATGAAAAATATAAGTTTTTAAGATAACGGTTTATCTTTCATATAGTTTTGTTTAACTATATCTATTGAGCATTGGGGGGAAGATAATTTATTGCTTCACGCTGTATCCCGCGTTTTTAGGGAAGTGATACTGCGTGTTAACTGGCGGAAGCCAGCTTAGTTTCGTAAAGAAACGTTAGTACAGTAGAAACTCGATTAACCGTATTAATTATTGTTGTTAAGCATTCGGATAATCGAAAATCCGGATAATCCAAAGTATAAAGAAGACCTTATATAAAAGTTAAAAAAAAAATTGTTTGGATGTACATTTAATACAATTGATATGTAATCCGGATAATCGCGAATCCGTGTTACTGAGGGCCGGATAATCGAGTTTATACTGTAATTATAAATAGCTTATATGAAAATAACAATTGATAGTAAAAAAAAGTAATTATCCAAAATGAGAATCGAACTCCTTACCGTTCCACTGGCATCATAAATTACCTTTATTAAGAATCCTTTGTGTATTGTATGGTTTTGTATTCTGTACCGCACTATTTATATTTTGCCCGCTAAAGTTAAAAATCGCTCAGAAAATACGTTTCTGTAAAGTTTTGTATTAAAAGCTTTATAAACTTATCTTGAATTTTCAAGTAAGAACTACATATATCGTATAAGAAGAATATTCACTTGTTTAGAAAACGTATAAAAACCTGTCGTGGCGCAGCGGCACAAACGTGTGACTGAAATCGATGGGTTGTGGGTTCGATCCCCACTCGAGCAAATGAATATTTAATATTTTCCATTTAATATTTAATGTTTTCATTTCTTCGCTCTGGTACAAGGCAAAATGCGGCGTTGAGTTCCGCCACTCAACACGCTATGCCTCAATATTCGGCGGAAAGTGGGGAACGGAAGTGGAACGGAGTGTCTTAACACTAGGTTCCCAAGTTCCCTCTGCCTACCCTGCCATGTGCGGGATACAGCGTGAAGCTGAGTGAGTGAGTGAGTGATAAAAATTTAAAAATGTAGCGTGTATTTGATCCCGATCCCGCGGCTCCTTGAATCCATCCAAGCACTCTGACTACTAAGCTATACGTTCGTCTACGTTCTTATACTTTTGTTGCAATGTATTTATGTTTCTGCATCTCTGTAAATCTCCATAACGGCTTAGTGGTTAGAGCTCTTAACCGGTATCCTAGAGGCGCGGGTTCCAATCCGTTAACATATTTTCTTAATAAGTAACTATCATTATGTTTATATATGTCCTTGTTATAAATTCATGTTATCGATGCATATTCAATGCAATTGAATTTCGATAATGGCATACCATGTAAAAGTTTGCTTGCCTCTCGTTCATATTGAAACTAACTTTGCAAAAGCTCTAATGGAAAACTTTCAATTTTCAGAAGTAAAAAGCAATGCAGCAAGTATTTTATGTCAATTTACCTTAATAATTTCTTTCTCTGTCTCTTTCTTAGCTTCACGCTGTATACCGCACGAGGCAGGGCAGGCAGAGGGAACCCGGGAACCTAGTGTTAAGACACTCCGTTCCCCACTTTCCGCCGAATTTGAGGCATTGCGAGTGACGGAACTCAACGCCGCGCTTTGCCTTATTACCAGAGCGAAGAAATGAAACACTAAATATTTAAATTGAAGAAAATATTAAATATTTCATTTCCTCGACTGGGGATGGAACCCAGTACTTGTCGGTTACAGTCACACGCTTGTGCCGCTGCGCCACGACAGGCCTTAATAAATTAGTTTCTTTATAATATTATATATAAGCGTGTATGGTTATGATTTTTTTTTCATCTTCACGCTGTATTTCGCACACGGCCGGGAAGGCAGAGGGAACTTGGGAGTCTACTTTTAAGTCATTAAGTTTTTATTTAGATATTTTTAACGCCATTTTGCCATAACTTTTTTTAAATAGAAAAGACAAGGAAAACGAGCGTACGGGTCACCTTATGGTGAGTGATTACCGTTGCCCACGGCCTCGTGTAACACCAGGGAAGCTACAGGTGCGTTGCTAGCTTTTAAGGTCCTCCACCTCCACCACCTTCAACTTAAACTAACTTTTTTAAGGTACCCATGTACATGATGAGAACGCACAGTAAAGATACGTCTCTACCCAAAGTCAAAATGTCAAACCCCTCAAAGATCATTCCCAACGATTCGAACTCTACCTTGTATACGACCAAATGGTTCAAGCTGATACTGGAGTACACGTGCCCAGAGGTGAGAACTAAATTATTCCATATAAGAATGAACCTGGACCCTGTACAAGGCCAAACGGTGTTTCGGCACGAGTACTGTCTCGTTTTGCTGATGACCAAATGGTTCATTGATACACTGCGAGTACCGCGGCGGAATTCAACGCCGCGTTTCACTTTGATGCTAAAGCATAGAAACCAAAATATATTCTGAAGCGTTTACAGTTGCAATAAGAAATATGGTATTATAAGATCAAAAATACTTATTACTATACAGTAACAAAATTTATGTACAGTACGTACATTGTGGGAACGATTGCAAGTTGAAAATTAATTATTTTTTAAACAAATTCAAATATTTTATTTAAAATAAGAAGTTACAAGCTTCGGTTTTTGAACGTCAAACAATTTACCACCAGTTCACTAAAGTTACTGACTCAGACCTGAGAAGAACCGGCGAAAGAAACTCAGCGGGACATGTCTTTTTTTATCAAAAAATTTACATCATATGATTATGTGACAATGATACATTTGAAATAGCCTGGAGCGAGCATTTTATTCCCAAGGCGTGTTATCATTTATAAAATCAAAATTATTTTCTATCCCCGGATCAGTAGTACATAATAATTGATTTAACCAACTCAACGTGGCTTACTGTACTACGAAGGTCCTGTATAAGATGTATATATATTACTGTAGTACATAGATAACGATTCGATCTCCCATCTTCCGCTATCCAAAGAGATTATTCCTTAGAATTATCGTTTCGTAATTTTGTACATTGCGTATTCAATATGAGGGTGAAAGTTTAATATAACTTCTTCTACCACCTGATCACCTGGATTCGTTGGACGATTTATCGTATACTATTATTCCTCTATATGGGAATTGAAACGAGTTTACACAACTTATTAAAATATTTTTTTCCTAATTACAGGTAGGCAAGGGGAAGTTGGGAACCTAGTGTTAAGACACTTCATTCTGTTCCCCACTTTTCGCTGAATTTGATTTGTGCGTGTTGAGTAGCGGAACTCAACGCTGCGCTTAACCTTGTAACAAATTAAAAATATTAAATATTTCATTTTCTCCAGTGAGGATCGAATCCATAACCCCTCGCGTTTACACTCACACAGGTTGTACCACTGCGACATAACAGGCCTCACGTTATTCCACGCTCCAAATATATACTAACCTATAGTAATTGTACACAAGAAAACCGATACAAAAGCGTATCGGCACCGAATCTACTTGTTTGGGCGTGATTGATGATCGGAGTTACCAAGCCGAAGTCAAAGCCACGACAAAAACCTGCCTCCATGTGTGAAAATCGAGCTAAATCAGTCGAGATGGCAAAGTTCTTTTGATCTCGTTTACGTGTGATCGATTTGGTACTTTACACTAAGCTTAAGTCTAGATATTATATATGTAGCACATTTTTTCAGTTTAAATATTTTGTACGAAGTTAACAATAAATATAATGTATTTAAAAAAAAATGTGGAAAGAAGTTTGTGTGTTAAAGGTTAATACCAAATTAACGATTTTATAAATGACAACACGCTTTAGGAATAAAATACTCGCTCCAGGCTATTTCAAATGTATCATTGTCACTCCAGAAAATGAAATATTAAATATTTTCAAAATAAAATATTTAATGTTTTCATTTCTTCGCTCTGGTAACAAGGCAGAGCGTGGCGTTGAGTTCAACCACTCAACAAGCAATGCCTCAACTTCGGCGGAAAGTTGGGAACGGAAGTAGAACGGAGCGTCTTAACACTATGTTCCCAAGTTCCCTCTGCCTACCCTGACATGTGCGGGATACAGCGTGAAGCTGAGAGAGCTTCGTATCTCCACGAAATCTCGAGATAAATAATCTTTAGAAATATGAAACATTTAAAACGGTCTAATCGACACTTATTTTAATAATAAGCATATTACGTATAAAACATATAATTTTTTCACATAAGTACATCACTATTCAAAGTAGCGTCGTTTCAATGTTATTAACCTCGAAACGACTGCAAAGACAAAATGTATGAAAGTAAAGAGCTCTTAAGTTGAGAGAGCTTTGCAAAAAGCTTTATTCTACAGAATGTAAACTATACGTAACATAATTATTTAAAATATAGGTATTTACTACGGCGTTGAGTTCCGCCAAGCAACACACAATGCCTCAAAGTCTTTCTAACCTGCTACGTACAGGATTCAATGTGAGGTTTAAAAAAATATTTATTTTTTACTAATTTTCTCCCTCTCTCTCTCTCTCTCTTAACATCCACGTATTCCACACACGCCGTATCCCGCACATGGCAGGGTAGGCAATGGGAACTTAGGAACCTAGAGTTAAGACACTCTATTCTGTTTCACATTTTACTAAATAAATTTAAAGTGATAATTCCTACCCATAAAAGAAAAATATACCGAATACCAAAATAAAAAATAATTTAATAATTTATTACTTCGACGGGAAATCGAATCTGCAACGATAACACTCACAGTCAGTCGCTAATTACAATATAGCTGCGAAACGACAAAAGCTCACTTTAAAATAACTAAATTTGTAGAAGCGGAAATGTTAAGCATAATATTATAAAGGACTTTCATGTCACGAGAAGGACCTCATATGATCGCAAAGTGATGTTGGCGGTTAAGTATTTAATTAGTACTAATATTTTTATGTAATATTATTTTTTTAGCATCACGCTGTATCTCAAACATAGCAATGTAGGGAGAGGGAACTTGGGAACCTGAAGTGAAGACACTCCGTTCCACTTCCGCTACCCACTTTCTGCCAAATTTAACATTTTGCATGTTGGGTAATGGAAATCAAAGCCGCTCTTTGCCTCGTTACCAAAGCCTAAATTTTAAATTGAAAATGATTTTTTTTTCAATTGATCGCGGCGTTGAATTCCACCACTCAACATGCAATGCCTCAAATTCGGCGGAAAGTGGGGAATGGAAGTGGAACGGAGTGTCTTAATACTAGGTTCGGGTTCCCTCTGCCTACCTTGCCTCGTGCGGGATACAGCGTGAAGCTAAAAAAAAATAATTCAGCTTCACGCACTATCCCACAGACAGCAGTATAGGCAGAGGGACCTTTAAAATCAATTGTTGAGACTGTTCCCAACTCAACACTTGAAAAATGGAGCTCAACGCCGCAAATATTATACTTAAAAACATATAAATTTCAACAAATACACTCATAATATTTAACGTGAAAATTAAATTTAGTTCGTGAGTATTCTCCAGATAAGAACCATACGTCTCTAAGATATAAATCAGTCGTCGCCTGTTAGTAGTTTCTACGGCGAATTCAAGTATAAATATTGATTTCGGGGCAAAAGTAACGCAGGGGAGCAGTTACTGTACTCAATTTGCTAGGAACGATTTTATTATTGTTTAATATGAAATGAATTGCTGGTCCAGACAAATTATGTTTGTTGTTTCTATATCATTCGGGAGAAACATTTTTTTACTCTTTGCTTGCTCTGATACCATGGCTAAATCGCGGCGTTGAGTTCCGCCACTAACAACGCAATAATTTGTATTCATCGGAAAATGTAGAGCGTAGTGTCTTAACTTTTAAAGATTTCTTTTTTAAATATTATTTCATACCCAAAAGTAGCGAATAACGTGGAATATTTTTTATCTGTTACAATTTTATGCTGTATTCCGCACGAGGCAGGGTAGGCAGAGGTAACCCGCGAACCTAGTTTTAAGACGCACCGTTCCACTTCTCCACTTTCTGCCGAATTTGAGGCATTGCGTGTTGACCAGAGCGAAGAAATGAAACATTAAATATTTAAATTGAAAATATTAAATTTTCATTTCCTTGACTCGGGATCGAACCCAGATCTGTCGATTGGCTGTACACGCTTGTGCCGTTGCGCCACGACAGGCCTCGATTATGGCCTCACCTTTATCTGTTACCAAAACCGAAATCGATATCCATTCACAGAGCTTTTAACACATTATTTTGTTAGCTATATGCTGAATCCGCTATAGCTGTATGTTAAAATATTAAATATTCCACTGCGCCACGGACTGTATTTTGATAAACAATCGCATTTGTTTTAACGACTTTCTCACAAAAATGCACCTCAGTTAATCCCCAATATGAGATTCCTAACCAAACCATGAGTGAGGATGGGAAATGACTTCGCTTGACACATGGAATACGGTTGCTGGCCTCTTCACTGCTGTGGGCGTACACATTATCATTTTGTTTATTGTACCTCTCCTCCACGGTAAAATCTTTTTCGTCTGAAAAGAGAATTTGACGATGCTCTTTTCCCGCGTACTGCTTCAACAACACGCGGCATCTCTTCAGTCTCATGTCCATTAGACCCGCATCTAAACGATGTCCTATTTTGTAGCTCGTAGCCCTTAGTCTTTCATAAGAAGGGCTAACAGTTTCTGCATGGGTATGGGATTTCTTTGGATTCGCGCCTTCACAGCTTTTATCGCTGCTGGCGTCCTAACAGAGCGAAGACGGCCACTTCTTTTTCTATTTTCCGATCTTGAGTCCTCATTATCCGTTTGATGGTACGATAAATGAATCTTTTGGTTAAATTTATTTTTTTAGTTTTATATATATATATATATATATATATATATATATATATATATATATATATATATATATATATATATATATAATATATATATATATATATATATATATATATATATATATATATATATATATATATATATATATATATATATATATATATATATATATATATATATATATATATATATATATATATATATATATATATATATATATATATATATATATATATATATATATATATATATATATATATATATATAATATATATATATATATATATATATATATATATATATATATATATATATATATATATATTATATATATATATATATATATATATATATATATATATATATATATATATATATATATATATATATATATATATATATATATATATTATATATATATATATATATTTATATATATATATATATATATATATATATATATATATATATATATATATATATATATATATATATATATATATATATATATATATATATATATATATATATATATATATATATATATATATATATTAAACATGAATACACTTTCTTATTTTCGCAAAAGATTGTAAATTCAAATTTAAGAAACATTTTTGTGGTCAGCATTTCTTAATTGAAAAGTTTCTATTGTGTGACAGAACTTATGACCTGACTAAGTATGTTCTAAATTAACGTTAAAACTAAGTTATGTTAAAAATTAAAGTGAAATAATTAATATTTGAGCTTAGAATTTGAGGCCTGTCGTGGCACAAATCCTACTGTTGCACTGATAACTTGATGGTTCGATCTATGCTTAAGGAAATAAAATATTACATATTTTTATTTCTTCACTTTGGTAATAAGTCACGGCGTTGAACACCGTCATTCAACAAACAACATCTCAAATTCAGGCAAATGAAAAAAATTACGTCACAAAACTTTTGACGTTATCCACAAAACACAATAAAACAAAATCTTTAACACAGAAGAGCGCTAAATCAAATAAAAGGTAAATAATTTTAATTGAATATCGTCAGATTTATTTGCTAAATAGGCTTTGTTCTGCCACTTGTTATTTGTTAACGAACCAAAATGTTTATTTTCGGTGTTGTTACGCTCCGCGGTTACTGTTTGTTTGAAAATGGATGAAATACGTAATCTTTCTATGTAAAATAATGGCTCGCTGATTAATTAATTGCCTATCAGTGTATATTTTACGATGATGTGGTTTTATATGGGTTTTTGAAAGAGCTACGTGATAATTGGTGTAGCTTAACGCCGCGGTTTGTTGACCAGAGTGTCGGAGAACCAGTGATTTTTTTGTTAGTAGGTTTGGAAAAATAGTGTTAAAACACTCTGTTCGTGTCAATAAAATTCCCTTCCTCACTCTCCAGCTTTTCTCGCTCGACTGTAAAATGAGAAAATTACTTTTCTATATATATTTTTTTTCTTTCTTTTCAGCTTCACGCTGTATCCCGCACTAGGCAGGGTAGGCAGAGGGAACGGAAGTGAAACCTAGTGTTATGACACTTCGCTCCACTATCCCACTTTCCGCCGAATTTAAGGCATTGCGTGTTGAGTGGCGGAACTCAACGCCGCGCTTTGCCTTATTACCAGAGCGAAGAAATGAAACATTAAATATTCAAATTGAAAATATTAAATATTTCATTTCCTCGACTGGGGATCGAACCCAGAACCTGTCGGTTACAGTCACACTCTTGTGCCGCTGCGCCACGACAAGCCTCTTTTCTATATATGTTGTGTATAAAAATCCACAAGTGATTATTATTCATTTGACTGAGGGTCATCAGTAAAGCAAGATAGTACATCACGCCAAAACACTGTTTGGCCCTGTAAGCCCCAGGTTTGGCCTCATGTGGAGTACTGTAAGAACAGCACCTCTAGGCTGGTGCAACCCAATATCAGTTTGAACCATTTGATTGCATACAACTAAGAGTCATTCGGATGGTTGGGAACGCAATGATCTGTGAGGGTCTTGATACTTTGGCTTTGCGTAAAGACGTATCCTATATCGACAGCTGAAATTTTAACCACACAGTAAGTCACAAGCTAAAGTACATTCACATCATCTGGATATTAGCACTCCAGTACTGTGCGGTTTCGTAGGAAGTCCCATTAACACGCTACACATCTGTGGGACGCCCTACTTGCGGCAGTGTTTCTAAGTCAATACGACATGTGTACCTTAAAAAATCGCGCTTTTCTCCTTGGCTCTGGTGATCACTTACCATCGTGTAACCCGTTCGCTTATTTCAATTGTTTTTTCCATAGTTTTTTTGTGTCACGCAAGGAACCTTGTGTACCTTGTTAAGTCACTCCATTACCATGAAATCACTTTCGTTCTCACATTTTTTGTCGAATTCTAAAGGTAATGCCTCGTTGCCAGAGCGAAGCAATGAAAATGCGGAGTAGTTCATAATCCCAAGTGAGAATTAAACCTACAACCGTTGCATTTACACTCACACGCCACGGTCTTTTTTTTATGGAAAAGACAGCAAACGAGCGTACGGGCCACCTGAGGTTAAGTGATCACCGTCGCCCACGGCCCCGAGTAACTCCAGAGGAGCTACAGGAGCGTTGCCGGTCTTTAAGGTGGATGGGCACCGGGGCCCAGCATTACCCCATGCGAAACGCAGTGGCCGAAACCACTACTTAACGTCGGTTTTAAATGCCGGGGGTGGTAACAATCCGATCGAGTCTGACGCCACTGTCTCTTTTAATAGTTGTTATTATTTATTCCCTTTTAAGCAGACAAAAAGTTTAAAACCAGAGAAAAAAAGGACAAATTAATAAAATACAGTATAAATAATACAAAATAATAACAGTTCATTTGTATTACAATTCTCCTCTGCCTTTTTTTTTTGAGCTTTCTCTCTAGAGACTAAAGACACCTGGTCTCTTCTTTCCGTTTGAAATTAAGACATTGATTGTTGAGTGGCGAAATATAACGCTACACTTTGTCTTGTTACTTCCGTTCCCCACTTTCCGCCGAATTTGAGGCATTGCGTGTTGAGTAGCGTAACTTAACGACGTATTTTGCCTTATACCAGAGCAAAGGAAATTATTAAGGAAACATTAAATATTTAAATTGAAAATATTAAAATTTTCATTTCCTCGAGTGGGAATCGAACCCACGACCTGTCGGTTACAGTCACTACTTGTGCCACTGCGCCATGACAGGCCTCATTAGTTAATAGATTAGTGTTTATGAATATCAAATTACGTTTTCAGGCCTCGGAAATGAAATATTTCTTGTTTTCATTTTTCCAATCTGGCAACAAGGCAAAGCACGTTAAGTCACTCAACACCGAATACCCTAATCCGTTGGAAAGTGGGGAACGGTAACGTCTTAATGGTAACGAAATATTTTAACACTAGGTTCCCAAGATCTACTTACCTTCCCTGCCACGTGCGGGATACAGCGTGAAGCTGAAAAATCACTATGGCATGGCATTTTATATATTTTATACAATTACGTATTGTAAAGCATTTTATTGTATACTTTCGCATTTTTATTACTCGAGAGCTGATAGCAATGACCTTCTACCAACATATACTATCCTGGTATGAAGTATTAAACTAGTGGTAATAAAACAAATAACGCTGAGCCGACGTCATCCTTTGTGGATCACATAACGTTTATTGCGTGTTTTCAATTTAAATATTTAATGTTCCATTTCTTCGCTCTGGTAATAAGGCAAAGCGCGGCGTTGAGTTCCGCCACTCAACACGCAATGCCTCAAATTCGGCGGAAAGTGGGGAACGGAAGTGGAACGGAGTGTCTTAACACTAGGTTCCCGAGTTCTCTTTGCCTACCCTGCCTCGTGTGGGATACAGCGTGAAGCTGAAGAAGATATGGTTTATAGGTGTAGTGGTAAGGAACGTGGTCGCTGGTTCAGTTTTGTACATCATTTTTGAAAAATATATTTAATATATTCAGTTTAAATATTTAATATTCAATTTTTATTCGCTCTGGTAACAAGGCAATGCGCGGCGTTGAGTTCCGCCGTTCAACATACAGTGCTTCAAATTCAGTGGAAAATGCGGAACGGAATAGAATTTCTTAAAACTAGGTTCGCTAGTTTTTTCTGCTCTGCTGTCCAATTTAAATATTTAATGTTTTCAATTTTTCGCTCTGGTACAAGGCAAAAAACACGGGGTTGAGTTACGCCACTCAACACGCAACGCCTCAAATTCGGCGGAAAGTGGCGAACGGAACAGAGTTTCTTAACACTAGGTTCCCTAGATTTTTCTGCCTACTCTGGTTGTGCGGGATGCAGCGTAAAGCAGAAAACATAAATTTATTTTTCGGAAATAATAAAAATAATTAATTCTGTCGCACGAAGATTGAACCCACAACCAAAGTATCACGCAGTCACTACCACTGCACCCCAGTAGCGTTAATTCCAATTAATATATGTCGAATTACAAGATTCAAATACAGAAATTACATGAAATATTCTCATAATGGATTTAATCATACGTTATCAATGTTATCAGCTCTGGGGTAAGCTGAAAGGCGGATTACACTTATCAATTGATAAGATTATCTGTATTTATTATATGAAAAACTCTTTGAGGACTTAATATTTGATTTTCTAAAATATTTTTTTATATTTTAGTCATAGCTTAATGTTGGTTAGGTATACTGTCTTTAAGGCAAAAGATAGGTTTTTTTCAGGTTTAGACTATGTGTCGCACATGGTAGGGTAGGCAGAGGGCACTTGGGAACCTAGTGTTACGACTATCAATTTTAAGTCCTACTTTCCGTCGAATTGGAGGTGTATAGCGTATTGAGTGGCGAAACCCAATACCAGAGCGAAGAAATAAAAACATTAAATAATTAATTTGAAAATATTAAATATTCCATTAAATATAAAGAAAGTTTGCTTAATTTTTATAAACGTCAAATAAAATTTGGTATAGTTCTTTAATTATGGCGTTCCGAGCGTGCCAGTTGAGCACATATCACTTCGCCAATGTCACGTTGAATGGAGAAGACACGAAGGAGGTTGTACGGTAGAAAAAAATATATTAAACAGTAGGAGTATGCATATTAAAAAAAAGATCTAGACAAAAATTGCCTTCACCTATAACAAAAAAAATAATTTATATATATATATATATATATATATATATATATATATATATATATATATATATATATATATATATATATATATATATATATATATATATATATATATATATATATATATATATATATATATATATATATATATATATATATATATATATATATATATATATATATATATACATATATATATATATATATATATATATATATATATATATATATATATATATATATATATATATATATATATATATATATATATATATATATATATATATATATATAGTATTGAGGTATGTATGTATATATGTAAATATGTTTATGTGTTAATATGTATATATCATTTCTGTTGTATAACATGTACATTTGTGTTTTTTTAAGTATATATTAGAATATATGTTTTTAACTTTGTTACTCTTTTGCATTCTTTGCTTCCACCACCTACCTGTTAATTTTTATATCGGTATCTTTTCGCCCGAAAGGTTATCTGAACGAAAAGGCTATTTAGCCATAAGATCGCCTTTTGTACATTGTCTCTCATAAGTTGTAAATCTCTGTCAGTTTATTATATATGTGGTGTACCGCACAGTAGTGGAGTGTAGTAGCTCAAGTAACCAAACAAAATTTATTTTTACTTACTTACTTACTTAGCTTCTCGCTATATCCCTAGCGGGGTAGGCAGAGAGAACGGAGCGCCAAACGCTACAGTCTCGGCATACCTCTTTCGCCTCGTCGACTGTCATCAACCTCTTCATACATGCCCTCCGGGGGTTCCTCATGCTTTTTACGTGACCTTCCTCCAGTATCGTCGATACTGTGTTTTCGAAGGTCAACCGAGGTCTCCCCCTCCCTCTCTTACCACTCACTTTTCCTTCATAAATCTTTTTTACCATTCTTTCTTCACTCATTCGCTCGACGTGCCCAAACCACCTGAGCACGTTCTTCTTCATTCTCACTGTGACATCCACGCTAGTACCTGCCATTCTGTGTATTTCTTCATTGGATATGCGATCAGATACACCGACTCCGCATATCCGACGAAGAGATCGCATCTCTACAGCAATCATCTTAAAAAAAAAATTATTTTTAAATTTTTTAAATCAAATATATAGAAATCTTTCTTAACAAAGATACCTTTAAAACAGACTTTAGCGAGAATTTCATTCCCAAGGCGTGTTATAGTTAATAGCCTAACAAATTAACACAAAGTACAAGTGATCGCGTAAACACAGTTGTTTACGGGCGTTCGTACCGTTTCCATACAGTGTGTGGTTCGGTTATAAATAATTTATGAAATCCAATGAATATATAAGTTTAATGTACTATATATTTGAGTGTGTGGTGAATATTTTTGAATATTTACTATTGCTGCCTACATTTTATCTGTTGAATATAAGTGAAACTTAGTGTTAAGACACTGATCTAGAGCTTAGTTAAATTTGGGAGAAAGATTTTATAGAAATACGTAACTTAACACCGTTTTTGGGTTTCGTATCTCCGTTACCGTAGAATATTGAGGCCTGTCGTGGCGCAGAGGCACAAGCGTGTGACGTATACGATAGGTTGTAGGTTCGATACCCGCTCGAAGAAATGAAATATTTAATATTCTCAATTTAAATACTTGATGTTTTCATTTCTTCGCTTTGGTGCAAGGCAAAAAATGCGGCGTTGAGTACCAGAACTCACAACACAATGCCTCAAATTTGACGGAAAGTGGGGAACGGAAGTGGAACGGAGTGTCTTAACACTATGTTCCCAAGGTACCCCTGCCTAACCGACCATGTGCGGGATACAGCGTGACTCTGAGTACCTCAAGGATAAGAAATTAAGCTCTCATAAAATAATTTTGTTACCTGTTTGGCAAGATCATTTTTGCATGTAGGTATTAAGCTGACTAATATCAAATATATATATATATATGTTACGTTGGAGACATCTTTTTTGCTGCATTTCGAAGTTTTGTATGAAATTCACTACATAAAGCCTATTGTTATTATAGCCTACCTACCGGGTATGCTGGATACTATGAAAACTTACAGTTCAAATAAAAGTGAAGAAAAATAAGTATTTTTAGTAAAGCAATGTCATCACAAACTTATATTTGCAATTCGATCCGTACAAAATGAGTGCAAACGCCGACGAAATTAAGTTTGCAAATTTTTACTAAACAAAAATCGGATTACATTATATAGTGCACATGAGAGAAGGCAGGGGGAACTTGGGAACCTACTGCGTTGAAACTAAAAAACTTAGATTTAAGTCTTTAATATATTATCTATGTATATTAAACGAAAATAACGGACCAGTAGTTCCAGAGATAAGTTTGTTTAACCAAACAAACTGTTTCTTTTTTAAAATATTACTATGGCATTACATTAAAAATGTATAGAAATATAATATTTTTTTTAGCTTCACGCTGTATCCTGCACGAAGCAGGGTAGGCAGAGGGAACCCGAGAACTTAGTGTTAATACACTCAGATCACACTCCACGGCATTGCGTGATGAATGACGGAACTCCACGCCGCACTTCGCCTTATTACCAGAGCGAAGAAATGAAACATTAAATATTTAAATTGAAAATATTAAATATTTCATTTCCTCGACTGGGGATCGAACCCAGAACCTGTCGGTTACAGTCACACTCTTGTGCCGCTGCGCCACGACAGGCGACAATAAATTGATCCATTTATTTATATTTTAAAAAACAATGTTTATTTTTATTCCATTCAGTTTTGATTTTAAAGTAAGATCGAACATAAATTCCAACATATTTTGTTATGACAATAACTGTTCAGCTTCGATGTAGTTTACAGCTTTCGATATTTTGAACGGTCATTATTTATTTTGTTTACTGTATTTCAGATGAATTCGTTTTTATAGCTTCACATCATTTCAGTAGCATTTATATATGAATATATATATATCTAATACTGTATCTACATGGGAATCAGAGGGAACCTATACTTTACGCTGTATCCTGCAGGGAACCAGAGATCAGATGAAACTAGAGGCGTATTGTTAAAACTTAGTTCCACATGAATATATTAATTTCAAAGACGTTTAATAGTGGCGTTGGTTAACGCCATGTTGTTTTAACGCTGGAGTGATAAAATGAATTTATTCTCCGAGTAGAAATCGAACCTACAACCATTGCATATAGACAGACTTAGCAAACTTCACGCTGTATCCCGCAAAGTAAACTGAGGGAACTTGGGAACCTAGTCTCGGGACACTTCGTTATGTTCCCCAATATACAGACAAACGTTGTATCACAATGCCAAGATAACCTCATATATTAAAATTATATTAATAAAAGTTTCAGAGGCCTAAATTATACTCACTCTCAGCTTCACGCTGTATCCCGCACACGGCAGGGGAGGCAAAAGGAACTTGGGAACATAGTATTAAGACACTCCGTTCCACTTCCGTTCCCCACTTTCCGCCGAATTTCAGGCATTGCGTGTTGAAAGGCGGAACTCAATATTAAATATTTAAATTGAAATTATTAAATATTTCATTTCTTCGACTGGGGATCGAACCCACAACCTATCGTCTACAGTCACACGCTGCACCACGACAGGCCTCGAAAAATGATATAATATTATTATACGTCAAAAAAGGTATTCACGTATTTTTACTTCAGTACTCCTCCAACGCGCTCTTATAGAGCACTCTTGACGTCACACTTCTAGAAATACAGCGTAGGTGCGTTGAAATAAACAAATGTTTATATTAAACTAGCTGTGTACAGGTAGATTTATGTTAACAAAATATTACTTACAAAGAGGCCCACGGGCCTGTGGCTAATCACAGCGCAGTGGCACATACGATTGTTCGATTCCAAGTAAGGAAATGTGGAATATTTTGATTTTCATGGGCAAAGTGCAGATCGACAGAGATTCACCACAGCATGGAATGTCCTTAGAATTTGGTGTAAGGTACGGAACGGCAGTGTCTTAATGGGAACGGGGTGTTATTAACAATGGGTTCCCAGGCTGCGTTGGCCCACGTTACTATTTTTACAAGTTAATTTAACTATTCTTTTGTTTTTATAAACACAAAAAGAGCGAGAGTCTCTGAACTAGATTTTCTCCGTCTTCTCCGTTATATGTGTATTTCAAAAAAAAATCACGTATAAGAGATATTGACAATTTATAATACAACCAAATTACGAATTAAAATATATTAAAACATCACTCTTAAATATCCACCCAAATTCAAGATATTGAGTGGCGGAACTCAACGTCACAATTTTGCGTACCATATCCGAAATATTTCAATATTTCTTCACTTGAATGGAATTTGATCCCATAGCTTCCTTCCGCTTTGGAAAGACTCTGCAGTGACAGTTTTTTTAATTTTCCTGGTAAATTAATTTGTGTTTATAGGGGAGCTCTTAGTGTGGCTTCAGCTACGTATAACTTTGTTACTTATGTAAAAAAATATTCTATTCAGATTCAAGCTGTATCCTGCACGAGGCAGGGTAGGCAGAGGGAACCTAGTGTTAAGACACTCCGTTCCACTTCCGTTCCCCACTTTCCGCCGAATTTTAGGCATTGCGTGTTGAGTGGCGGAACACAACGCCGCGCTTTTGCCTTATTACCAGAGCGAAGAAATGAAAGATTAAATATTTAAATTGAAAATATTAAATATTTCATTTCCTCGACTGGGGATCGAACCAACAACCTGTCGGTTACAGTCACACTCTTGTGCCGCTGCGCCACGACAGGCCTCAGGCTAAAATAATATATATTTTTTCAGCTTCACGCTGTATCCCGCACATGGCAGGATAGACAGAAGGAATTTGGGAACGTATTATTAAGATGGAAGTATCTTAATAATAGGTTCCCAAATTGCTTCCCGACTTTCCACCGAAATTGAGGCATTGCGTATTTAGTGGTGAGACGTATTTAGTGAGACGTAGTTTATAAAAGCGAGAAATTAAAATATAAAATATATTCATTTGCTCAAAAGGGGATCGAACCCACAACCCATCATATAAATTCAGTAGCCTACCTCTTAGCCATACCTCTGCCTTACGAAAGATCTTTTGAATAATTTAGTTAAATAGCAAAAGCATCGATATTTTATGCCGCCAGGCCAATTTTTATAAAAGCAATAAAAAAAAACCTCAAGTACACAAAATAAAACTTTTCCTTTGAAAATACAATACAAAATATATTCCAGACGAGATTTTCATTTGCATGCAATTGAATACGGCCTTTATTTAATGTAATATATCTACGTAGGTGTTGACCTCGACATAGTTTTGGTAATATTTCTTCTTTTTTTAACATCACGCTTTATCCCGAACGTGGTACCCTACCACGTATTCGGAGTGAACAACATAGTGTTGAGACGCTCTGTTCCGTTCTGCACTTTCCATTGAATTTGAGGAGTGTTAAGTGGCGGAAGTCAACGCCACGTTTTGTCTTGTTACTACAGCGAAGACCCGAAAATAGTAAATATTTCAGTTACCACCATTCAGTACCGAACCCACTGCCCGTTGTGTATATAGTTACACGTTTGTGTCATTGCGACAGGTTATATATATATATATATATATATATATATATATATATATATATATATATATATATATATATATATATATATATATATATATATATATATATATATATATATATATATATGTATATATATATATATATATATATATATATATATATATATATATATATATATATATATATATATATATATATATATATACACATATATGACCTTACAATAAAACTTGGCGTAGAACGTGTAATAAGGGTTATATATACATACATAAAGCAAAAAAGCCAAGTCTAGAGGCATAGTCGTGGCACAGCGGCACGAGCGTGTGATTGCGAATGATGTTGTGGGTTCAATCCCCACGTGAGGATATGAAATATTAAATGTTTTTATTTCTTCGCTCTGGTAACAAGGCAAAGCGCGGCCTTAAGCCCCACCACTCAAAACGTAATTTTTCAAATTCGTCGGAGAGTGGAGAACGGAAGAGGAACAGAGTGTCTTAACAGTAAGTTCCCAAGTTCCCTCTGTCCACCCTTTTATGTGCGGGATTCAGCGTGAAGCTGAGAGAGACCAAAAAAGTCGATGAAGTGTGAGTTGGACTCTCCCACTCCCGATGGTTTCGTAGTAATTTCAGAATAAAAGATTAACGGGAAGTACAATTTATAAAAGTCGACAATCTTAAATTTGTGGACGTACGCGCAGATTTTGTACAAATTGAACTACAATTATAAGTTTGTAACAGTTTATAAAAAAATAATATAACTACTTTTATTTTACTGAAAAAATTCAGTTTGGTAATGAATTAAATTAATAACGACGGATGTGGGTTCGATTCTCTTTCAAGGGAATGAATTATTTTTATTTCATCACTGTCCTAAAAAGAAGAAGCGCAGCGTTAAACCCCACCAATGAGCCAAATTTTAACATTTTAATATATCAGAAATCACCAATTTTCAATACTCCAATTGCCCTATAAATTTTACCCTAACCAAAAATAGAACTCCCGACCTATGACTCAATAGACGCTAATATACATATTATTTGCGCAATACATTAAGATAATCCAAAACAGTAAGCACCATAATAAACGGATTAACATTGCGCAAAACCCGCGTTATTCTAAGAATACGTACACTGTAACCTACTTAGTTATTATATTACTAGGTTTATTGGCTAGTTTGATAGCTTTATATCTTGATGGATGGGACGTGAGTTCGAATCTGGCTGAAGCAAGAAATATTTAGCTATAATATATGTATTAATGATTGCGGAAGTAAGATAGTTGGAAGCTGCAGTTTCACTAGTGTGGTTATTTATTTATTCGTTGAAGAGCTGATTCTGAATTTTATTTTATATAGCCCAAGGTATCTTTACTGTACGTTATGATATACAAAATGATTTCTCGAAAAAGATATCATCCAAGTACGAAAATACAGAAGGAAATTGTAGAAAATAAAAAGATGAAAGAAGGAAAATAATTAATAAATATACCTACATAATAATTCATTTTTCAACATTGCTTTTTCTACTAATTTCGAATGCAAAGAAATATCGCTTATGTCAATGGAAACTGTATATAATAAGTGGGGAACGATAATTTGGAACGGAGTGTCTCAACACTAGGTTCCCGGGTTCCCTGTGCCTACCCTGCTTGTGCGGGATACAGCGTGAAGCTAAAAACAACTGTATATAATATTATATTGCTTTTGCTAATGTAAAAAAAAATATAGTGTGAAATAAATAAGGCTAATTTATTTGTTATTTTCAAAGCGCGGCGTTGAGTTTCGTCACTAAGCACGTAATGCATCAAATATGGCAGAAAAAGAGCAATGAATCGGAGAGTCTTAACACTAGGTTCCCAAGTTCACTCTGCTTGCCCTGTCAACTCTACCATGGAGGGATAGAGCTGGAAGCTTAAAGAAATTTTGTGATTAGTTCTTTGAACCATACAAACTCTCCGCCTCTATAATCCTAGTATAGTATAAGTATAAGTATAGTTATATATTTTCATTTATACGAAAATCCCCGACCTTTAATTCCATTCAACTCGCAATTTCTCAAATTCATCCTGAAGTGGGAAACGGGACGAAGTGACTTAACATTAGGTTCCCAAGTTCCCAATTGGGAACACCACACACCCTCCCACGTGCGGGTTACACCCCAATACTAAAAAAGATAAGATATTCTAATATTATCGCATATTATAAATTTTGTTATGTAGTAGCAGACATATTATGTTGTTCAAAGTTAATTAAGAGAACCAGATGTCCGTTACTTTGATTTATGTAGAGCTTCTGACTGTGAGCTGGTCTGACTTAATACTGGTATTATCGTTTTGTTAATCATAGTAAAAGATTTTTAAATTAAAAATTATAATTACCATTGTACCATTTTTTCAGCTTCACGCTGTATCCCGCACGTGGCAGGGTAGGCAGGTAGGAAATTGGGAACCTAGTGTTAAGACATGGCATTACATTTCTGATTATTGCGTGTTGAGGGGCGGAAATCAACGCCGCGCTTTGCCTTGTTACCAGAGCGAAGAAATGAAAATATTAAATATTTGAGATCAATCTCAATATGTACCGTATTTACAGTCAAACGTTTGTGCCTCTGTCTACTAGAAATTCATGATACTAAATAATTTAAAACTAATTGTTTTTTTATCGTTCCGTATAACAAAAAGTAAAGACGAAAAAGAAAAATCCTTATAGGATCGTTTTGTATACGAACTGTTCGTTTATCAAGATCTCGATCTCGATCTCGAGATAACATGAAGGTATCTAGTTGAAATTAACATCTAATATTCAGGGTTACGGCCCGTTGAAGTACAGTGATGTACGAAATTCATCGCATAATCAAAATTGGGAGTGCACTTCTCGCTTAGCTACCGTTATGCAATTTGGTACAAAAGGAGAATTTTCTATGCGAGTAATGGAAGATTTTCGAAAAACAAGAAAATTAGATAAATAAATCATTACAAAATTATATTTGTCGTTCATTTCAAACAAAATAATCGTATATAAACGTCTGCAAGATTAAATTGGCCAACTTTTGTAAATTACCTTCCCCTTGAACCCCCGGTGAGCGAATCTGACTCACACTTGACCAGATATTTTTGTATTTAACATCAATAACCTGCATGTGTTAATCTTTTACATATTTACGTGTTTTACTTCGTAAGGATGAGGATTTGACATAGGGTTTACCTTTCCCGCTGCTTGTCGGATACAATGTGAAGTTAAAAAAATGAAAAAAGCAGACACTTTTCTCTTTATTTACTATTTAATATAAACAATAAAAAAAATATTCGAGAATATAGTCGTGGTTGAATTATGGAGCTTCGTTTTCATACAGAAACTCGGTCAGCCAGCCAGGTTTGGCAATGACAGTTTGAATTGACACCGCATCTCTCTATCATTGTTGAAATATCAACTGAATTTTTTCCATAAAACCTTCGGCAATAGAAAAATAAATAGCTTGAAAACTTTAAACTTTTTGGATGTTAATTAATGTTAATAAGGCCTGTCGTAGCGTAGGGGTACAAGCGTAGATTGTAAGCGCTACAGGCCATAGGTTCTATCCACACTGGTGGGAATAAAATATTTAATATATCCATTTCCTCTCTTTGGTGACGAGGTAAATTTTGGCGTTTGTTTCGCCATCCCACATATAATCCCTTGTTAAATCAGCAGAGAGTCGAAGAGAGAGTATAATAATGAAAATGGATGTCTAAAACTAGGTAGGTTCCCAGGTGCCCTCCGCCTATTCTATAGGCAGTATTTAGCATGAAGGTAAAAAAATGTGTCACTACGTCTAACTGTACTCCTGAGAGGTGTGGCTGTGAATTGTTCGATTATAACAAGTCAACACGCGGCGTTAAGCGACGCCACTCATCGCAATATTTCGAATATTGGATAAAAGATTAGGTATTCTATATGCGGGATACAGTGTGAATGTAAAAAAACATAAAAAATGTCTGTATTGTCAGTTTAACATGACGCCACAATCGGCTTGTTCAATACAGAATCTGCGATCGGAACACCCTCTGTGAAATATTTGTACTGTAGATACTAAAATAATATCTATTCCGACCTTGTCGGAATGAAGCGATTGAATACTAATATTATACCCTTTTGCAATGTTCATGTGAGAAAATATGAATGTTCTTACTTAACTTGGTAAAATCGATGGTGCTTATTTTCGTTTTGGATGCTGTTGACCCTGAGGTAAAATTATCTTCATGTAAGTTGTGTTTGATTAATTTACATTAATTCTCTCTAGAAATGGGAACGTTTCTATACATTTAGTGACCCAATCTCATAACATTCGAAATTGGAACTCAACGCCGCGGTTTGTCTAGGCGAGCTTGATATTATCGTGACATAAATTATTTAATTATTATTTCTTTAATCCACGGGGTTTCTCGAATAGCAGTATACAGAGGAAACCTGGTTAACACTAGCTATATACTAAGGCCAATATTCGAGATATCCCGTGTTAAGTGGCGGGATTTAACGCCGCGTTTTACCTACAAGAGCGAGAATAAGATAATAAATACTAATCATTCACCCAAATACGGATCGAACTGAAAACTGTTGGATTTTCAGGCAGATCCTATACCACAGAGCTACTACGGCCTGCTAAGTAAATGGAGAACCGTTCGTTCTTACCAAGAATAATTTCAAATTTCTTTTATCCAAGTCCAATCATACTTCAGAACGAATGTGGCTGGACCAAATTCGTTTTGTAATACAAATATAACATTGAATATTGGGTTTAAGGCGGATTGTGTTACAGAAAGAAAATATTATTGTATCAACATTTCATCGCACTATAATAGGTATGTTATTATAGAAACATTGAGACCTGTCTTAGCGCAGCGGCACAATAGAGTGACTGTAAACGACAAGTTCTAGGTTCGGTCTTCACTGAAAAAAGTTAAAAAATTGTTTAATAATTTAAAATTACACATGTAATATTATCAAGCGCGGCGTTGAGCTCCGCCACTCCGTATTCAATACACAATGCCTCAAATTCGTCGGAATGAATCTGAAAAAAAATATATAACCTTACAACGCTATACATAGATTCCGGGACCAATTATCAAGATGGCGTACATACCGGCCGGGCGAATTTAATTTTCGTTGACGCTACAACCTTCAGTTTTTCGTTAAATGTAGCATTTCTGACTTCATATTTTTTTTTGACTGAAATAAAATTTAACTGCCGTAAGATATGAACTTAATTTTGAATTTTTCTTGAGATTATTTTTATATGAGTTAAACGAGGATGCTTGAGCAATGTGATGTTATTAATAATTTGTAAGAAACAGTGAATTACAGTAGGTAAAGTATCTCCGTTTTCTATATAATTTGAATAGCGCAACTTAACGCCGTGAATTGTAGGTGATATTCCACACCATGGTCTTTTACAATAAGTCCTTATTCCACACTCCAATAAATTAATTTCTGTCTATTAAAAATTGAATTCATTACGATAGATACAGTCAAACTCTATGATATAACTTACTTTAAATAGCAAGTTTAATCCCTTCTTGAAGAAATTAAATATTTCATATTTTGATTTCCCCGCTCTGATAATGAAGTAAAGGGCGGCGTTAAGTTACGTTCCGCAATATTTTCAGAATTTGGCAGAAAGTTGAAACGGAAGTATGTTAATTGGAACGGAGTGTCTTATCAATAGGTTCTGAAGTTCCGTGAAAAAAAAATGAATATAAACTGATTCAGTCTCGTACTGATAGTACTGGGTAATGTTTTTAAACGAATTGAAAATTTTATGCCTAATAATTTGTGGATTTAATATAGTTGTCTTTATTGCACACGAAACAATAAAAAGGGGGAAAAAAATAATATCAAGAAACAGAAAAAAAAGGCATGCAAAGGCGGCCTTATTGCTTCAAGCAATCTCTAACACCCAACCTTTAGGATTTAAAAAAAAAATATAAAAACAGACTTGAGAAAAGAAGAATGGCGTAACAGTGCAAATTTTATTTAAAAGGAAAAAATAAATACTATATAATAAATGATAAAATGGAAATACAAACATATATACACACACACACACACATATATATATATATATATATATATATATATATATATATATATATATATATATATATATATATATATATATATATATATATATATATATATATATATATATATATATATTGATCTAAAAGAAAACAATAATTTGTGGATTTAATAGATATTCGATGCTTTTGCTTATTTAAATCATTGGTATCATAGATAATCTAAGTTACATACGTTACTGGACACGTAATGCGAAATTGGAAGGTGTGTATTGAGTCTTATTTTGACACTACCTCTATTGCTATTAGCATATAAGGCGCATGAATATAAAAAATACGTTTCGGCGTTAAGTTTCGCACCCCTCTATGCCTCAAATTCAGCGGAAAGTGGGGCACGGAAACGTTTGATTGTCAATGGAGTGACTTAACATTAGGTTCCCAAGTTCCCTCTCTCAGTGTGAAGAATGATGGTTGCACTTAAGTATCAATAAAGACACGTAATAAGACACAATGATAATTTGATTTAAGGCAATCAACTGCTTATAATGCTGTCACGAACATGTTTAAAATTATTATAATGTTATCTTAAATATTCATTTCTTTAAAAAGAGTTTTTATTTAGTTGCAGCTTTACGCTGTATCCCGGCTAATGGCAGGGTAGGCAGAAGGAACTTGGGAACCTAGTGTTAAGACACTCCGCTCACAATACAAAATTTTTGCTCCCGCCAACTTTAGAGGCATTGCGTGTTTAGTGGCGGAACTCAACGCTACAAAACCTATACCGTTTACAGGAACGTTTGTGTCTCTTCGCCACAACAGATTTCTAAAGTGATAATTACTTAAAACATACTCTCTCTATGTATATGTCTCATTCGCTTATTCCATTTAGAATGTCGGATCTTTACCATTTTTTAATCGTTAAGTTAAGCTTGATCTCTATGAGGTTATTAAAATTAACTTCAATCATGAACAGAACTGCCTCAAATAACAAAAATGATTAGTACACGTTATAGTATTTGGAGTTAGCGTACACTATAGGCCCGATCGTGGGCGATTCTCGTAATAATATCAATTGGTTAAAATATTCTTTAATAATAACCATGAAAACCATTGAGGCCTATCATGGCGTAGGGGCACAAGCGTATGACTGTAAATATGTAAGCTTGTGAGTTCGAATCTTACTAGGGGAAATGAAATATATAATATTTTCAATTTAAATATTAATTTAAATATTAGTAACAAGGCAAAGCACGGCGTTGAACTCCGCCACTCAACTCACCATGCTTTAAGTTACGCGAAAAGGGGCAACGAAATATAGTGTTATAACATCCTTACTTTAGTAACAGAACAAAACGCAGCGCTTACTTCCGCCACTCTACAAACAATATCTCAAAATCGGTGGAAGTATAGGTTAGTGTCTCCTCTCTCTGTCGTCTTTTTATATTTTATTTTACACAAAAGATTCTCAAGCTCTACATTTTAATCAAACATGTTAAAACTCATTATAGCTGCTCGAAGCTTTATTGTAAGCTTTACAAATACATTTTATTGTAAAACATACCTTATTGTATAGACGCATAAGGTATAAATTCACTTCATCGACTCACCATATTATAAGGGAGCCTTGAATGATAATATTATAACAGTAAACTGCGTCTTGAAATTGCTCATCCCTCTAAGAAATTTATCGTTCTTGAAGTTTTCTTAGTGATTACTTCAGTAATTTTCTTTTCTCTATACATTTAGGCTATAGCTGAGGCGTTTAGATGAAAATTCTAAGATCACTATAATTTGTGTTGTCTGTTTTTACTCAGCTTTACGCTGTATCCTGCTCATGGCAGGGTAGGCAGAGGAAAGTTGGGACACTCCGTTCCCTTCCCCACCTACTGCTGAATTTGAGGCGTTACGTGTTGAGCGGTGGAATTCAACGCCGCGATTTATCTTATTATCATAGAGAGTTCATTGGAAAATATTTCATTTCTCCGACTGGAAATCGAACCCACAACCTGTCGTTTACAGTCACACGCTTGTGGCGTAGTGTCTCCCCCCTATATATATGCTTATAATAGAATTAGAACAGAATCAGTATATCTCGCTTATAAAAGAATAGACCGAGAGAAACTATTGTTAACCTAGACACAAGTTTCCCAAGTGTCGAACATTTGAATGTTTTTTTTCCTCTAATTTGAAACTACTAACTCACTTAGCTTCACGCTGTATCCCAAACAGAGGGAACTTGGGAACCTAGTGTTAAGACACTTCGTTCTATTCTCCACTTTCCACTGAATTTGAGGCATTGTGTTGCGAAACTCAACGCCGTATTATGCCTTGTATCCAAAAAAATCAAATTATTAAATATTTCATTTTGTGGGAATTGGCATTTACAGTCTTTGTCACCCCTGCAACACAAAATATAACATAAATATTGAAAAGAAATAAATTTTAACTCATTATATATATATTCTTTATATATTCTTTATTGCACTTAAAAAAACATAAGATATATAAACTTAAAAACTAGTTAGCAAAGGTGGACTTATTTCTTAAAGAAATCTCTTCCAGCCAACCAATGGAAGTGGATGATTATCAAACAGCAGGAGGAAAGTTAAGTAAAAAATAATAATAATAAAGAAAAACTTTAGTATTCTAATAAATATATAAATTCATATAGAATTATACATATATATCAAATACATATTTAGAATTAAATATTATACATGCATAATAAATAATATATAAGTATGTTAAATAAATAAATACACATATACATATTTATACACATATACTATATATACATACATACATATGTACAAGTGAAGAATGGCTGTTGTATTTGAATATCAAAAGTAAGAAAAAAAAAGAAGAAACTGTCAATACTCATTCCCTTTAATATGATTATATTTATAAAATAGTCAAATATATAAAATTGCAAGACACTGAATTAATTAGTTAATTAAAATAAGAAAACAAAACTCTTAAAACTTTTTAAATTGATATTCATATTAAGTGGATGCAAAAAAAGAAAAGTTACGCCGTGTGATTTCGGCTTAGAATAGGATCACCCTGGTACTGACGGTGTCGTAAGAGGCGACTAAAGTGCGTGTGGTAGAGTCACGTTGCCAGTAATGGCAGCACGCATGGGCAGACTCGACCGGATTATTACCACCCCCGGCATTTAAGACCGGCGTTAAATAGTGGCTTTGGCCACTGCGTTTCGCATTAGGTAATGCTGGGCCCCGGTGCCCGCACACCTTAAAGGACGGCAACGCTCCTGTAGCTCCTCTGGAGTTACACGGGGCCGTGGGTGACGGTGATCACTTACCACCAGGTGACCCGTATGCTCGTTTGCCGTCTTTTCCATAAAAAAAAAAGTTTTATAATCCATCATCTTATTGCGGTAATTTTGTATTTACAACAATATCGATTAAATGTAATTTCATTGTTATCAAAACTGAGTCGAAATCCACATTTTGACTCAATCGTACACTGGTAGGTCACATTGACTTTGCAAGATTTCACATAAACTAACACATGCTAACACGGCAAGTCAAATAAAAGCTTATATATTTCAAATTCAAATTGAAATTCAAACATTTTTATTCAAAATAAGAAGTTACAAGCTTCGTTTTTTTAAAGTCAAATAATTTACCACCAGTTCACTAAAGTTACTGTCTCAGGCCTGAGAAGAACCGGCGAAAGAAACTCAGCGGGACATGTCTTTTTTTTAAATAAAGCTTTACATCACATTATTATAATTGGCTATGATACATTTGAAATAGCCTGGAGCGAGTATTTTATTCCCAAGGCGTGTTATCACTTATAGAATCGTTAATTCGGTAATGACATTTAACATACAAACGTCTTTTAACAATAATATAATTTTTAGTGTACCTCAATAGGTAAAAACGGAACACTTTTATCATCACTTGGTATTACTTTGTCCATCTTTCAAGATCATTTATCTTAAAAGCGAGGAAGGGTATCAAGGTGAAACCAATATCAAATAACCAGGCCTACGATCGAGGTGGATCGCTGAGAGCCTTGAAGCTTGTCGTGTGACTGTAAACGGGATAGGTTGTGGGTTTGGTCCCCATTCAAGGAATATATTTAAATATTTTGAAATTAAACATTTAATGTTTTAATTTCTTCGATCTGGTAAGAATCAAAAGCGCGGTGGGTTCACGCAATGTCTCAATTTCGGTGGAAAGTTGTGGGCCAAACAGAGTGTTTTAACTCTAGGTTCCCAAGTTCCCTCTGCCTACCTGGACATGTGCCGGATACAGCGTGAAGCTGAAAAAAGAAGAGAAAATATCAAGATTGTAAGTCAATGCAGTGATTACGTATTTGTGCATCGCGTTCGCTGCATTTTATATGAATTAAAATCTATATATAGGGTACTCCATTGATGTTTTGTAAAAACAATCTTTTTACAAATTTATATTTGTAATTTATTCCATACAAAATGAGTACAATCTGCAACCTAAAGTTTGTCAAATTCAATAGTTGATCTATAATCAGAAAAATAGATCTGACTCGCAGTTGACCAGTGCTTTTTACATATTTTTTAGCTTCACAATGTTTTCCACATATCGTAGGGTAGGCAAACGGAATTTGGAAACCTAGTTCAATTTTTACTTTCACTTTAGACCCTTTCGTCCCCACTTTCCTCTGAATATATGGCATGGTGAGTTGAGTGGCGGAAATAACGCCATGTTTTACCATGTTACCAGAGTGAGATGTTAAACAACATATATTTCATATCCTCGAGTGGCGATCGAAATGAAAACCTTTCGAATTTACAATCATACGCTTGCGCCCCTTCACGACGTCAGTCCAATTAGAGAAATTAACTGAGCAAATATACGTACAATTTTTTACTTTTCTATAAAGAAATTTTATATTTATACTATATTTTTATATACTCAGCTTCACGCTTTATCCCGCACATGACAGAGAAGGCAGAGGCAACTTGGGAACCTAGTGTTAAGACACTCCGTTCCCCACTTTCCGCCAAATTTGAGGCATTGCGTGTTGAGTGGCGGAAATCAACGCCGCTTTTGCCTTGTACCAGAGCGAAGAAATGAAAACATTCAATATTTAAATAGACGTTAAATATTAAATATTTCATTTCCTCGAGCGGGATCGAACCCACAACCTGTCGGTTACAGTCACACACTTGTGCCGCTGCGCCACGACTGGCCTCAGGCTGAAACTGAGTATATTTTTACATAAATTTTTGATATCCAAACTCAAGCCATCTTTACAGGAGGTACCTTCAAGTTATATTACATCAACTTATCAAGGGCTGTCAGGTGTCGTAAATACACATACATTAACGGTAAGGGTCAATTGCCTTGGCCACGTTCTTAAATAACGAGTGATATTAATTATATAGAATTTTCTTATATAATATAGTTTACGAGTACTTCATTTAGTTAAGATTCAGACATCATGGTTCTAAGTTCGATTTCCTCTTGGAGAAAATAATTTTATGTTAAGTTTATTAGAAAATATTTCGTTCTTTTCTTTTCTTTCCCAGCGTGGCGTTGGCTTCTACCACTCAATATTTCGAGTGGGGATCAAAGTGCCACAACACTAAGTTTTATGTAAATTTTCTTAGGTAAAGCCTCTTTCGGGAACCTAGTGTTATGACAGGTACCCAACTTTCCGTCGAATTTAAGGTATTGCGTGTTAAGTGGCAGAACACAACGCCGCGCTTTGCCTTGTTACCAGAGAGAACATTTGAAAACATTAAATGAAATTGAAAATATTAATGTCGTGGCGCAGTGGCACAAGCGTGTGACTGTAACCGACAGGTTCTGGATTCGATCCCCAGTCGAGGAAATGAAATATTTAATATTTTTAATTGAAATATTTAATGTTTCATTTCTTCGTTCTAGTAATAAGGCAAAAGCGTGGCGTTGAGTTCCGCCACTCAACACGCAATGCCTCAAATTCGGCGGAAAGTGGGGAATGGAAGTGGAACGGAGTGTCTTAACACTAGGTTCCCGGGTTTCCTCTGCCTACCCTGCCGCGTGCGGGATACAGCGTGAAGCTATGTATGTATGTATTATTACACGCTTTTACCCTTGCGTCACGACGGACTTCAAATGGCAAAGTAGTCTGGGGACCCTTCTCAAACTTGTGTTTAGAGGCTCTGTTCCTTTTAAGACAATTTCGTTCCTAACCTTCCGTTTAACAAAACGAAGAAATGAAAATTCTAAATATTATATTCCCTCAAACAGAATCGAATCCACAACCTGTTACGTTAACAGTCACGCGCTTGTACCCGTGCGTTTGGATAGGCTTTAATTTCTATTACAAGCATTTAAACGTTTTAAATAACAAATATTATTCTAATTCATCAAAGAAATATCAAAAGAATTTTATGAGAACACAAAATGAGCTCAAATCAAAAAGAGCTAAGTATGGTTTGGTGCGGTCAAGATATTATGGAAATTTATTCATTTCAAACTGTCTGTCCCAATTGGGAGTACAGTGAATAATTTACTACGACAATGACTCAATTTTGTTGTTTTCTTTATCAAAATTTGTAAGAATGTTTAAAATTTCGCGCATTAGTTATATTTGAGGTCTAACTTGAACAAACATATACACACGACGGGTTGGAGATTCCAATTCTCAATTGAGAAAATGAAATATTTAATATTTTTTTCTTCACTCAAGTAACAATTCAAAGTTCGGGAGTTCCGCACTCAACACTCAATGCCTCAAATTCGGTAGAAAGAGCAAAACGGTTGAGTTTTAAGGGTAACAGAGTCTCAACAGCCGGTTCTCAAGTTCCCTCGGCTGTCGCTTTTTTTAGAATAAAGTTGTATTTTTCTATTCTTAGCAATAAACTACAAATGGAACCCTCATCTGTCTTCTCTTGCAGGCAGACTGAGCTCCGCTGCATATGCTGTTAGAAAAGTGGCGCAGCTTACGGATGCCGATACTGCTAGTCTACTTCAGTTATTTCCACAGCGTATTGTCCTACGGAATATTACCCTGGGGCAATGCTGCAGATATCGAATCTATATTCGTAATTCAAAAAAGAGCAGTTCGGGGCTTTTACAGCGTGGGAGCTCGGGAATCCCTGAGAGATTTTTTTAAAGAATCGGGTATTCTTACGGTGGCATCACAGTACATATATAATAATATATAACTTGTTCGGAAAAATAGCCACAATTTATTAAAATACTGATATGATATCAATACAAGAAGTAAAAACAAGCTGATCACTCCTAGTTTTCGTCTTCAAAAAGTTAGTAAATCTTTTATGGGACATGGTACACGTATGTATAATAAAATTCCACAGGTAATTTTAAATTTGCCGCTTAAAAATTTTAAAGTGAATGTTAAAAATATATTGTTGAGCAAAACATATTATTAAATTCAAAGATTTTATCATGATAAGAATGCGTGAGACTAAATGCTGTTGGTACTCATTCAGGAAGCTAACTATGTTATATATCTACTTAAATTGATATTTTGAAAAGAGCAACTGTTGAGTTTCTTGCCGGCTCTTCTCAGCAGAACCGTCTTCAGAGCTCGTGGTAGCTTCTTGTAAGGACTGACACTACAGACACTTCTATGTAACTTGACTCAAAATGCTTGATTCAAAAGTGTTGGAATCGCCTATACGAATAAAGAATATATTAGCTTCACGCTGTATTTCGCACGAGGCAGGGTAGGCAGAGGGAACCCGGGAACCTAGTGTAAAGACACTTCGTTCCACTTCAGTTCCCCACTTTCCGCCGAATTTGAGACATTGCGTGTTGAAAGGCGGAGCTCAACGCCGCAATAAAGAATATTATGATATTTTTTTTTATATTATATGCTGTATCTCGTACATAGCAGGGTAAGCAGAGGAAACTTTGGAGCCTAGTGTTTAGACACTCCATTTTTTAAGACTTTGCGTATTGAATGCTGGAACTACACGCGGTAATTATCTGAGTAAGGAAATGAAAATATTAAATATTCCATTTCCTCGAGTGAGAATCGAAGCTGCAATCTTCGCGTTTCCGGTCGTTAATATGTACCCCTGCGCGACGACGACTTCTAATATTTAAAGACCCACATTGTATAACATGGTAAACACAGACACCCGCATTTCTTACAAAATGAGAATGCTTATATTTCTATAGATATTTATATCTATATAGAACATATTTTTCTACACGATCGCCATTTTAGGTAATTCCGCCACTCAACATGCAATGTCTCGAATAAACCGGAATGTGAGAAACGGAAATGTGTTAATGGAAACGAAATGGTTTAACACTAGGTTCCCATGTTCCCTCTGCCTACCCTGCTTTGTGCGGGATACAGCCTAAAGCTGAAAAAAAACGTCAATGTACGGGCCGCTCTAAATTTGTTCGCAAAGCGTTCGCTTAACGTGATTATATTTTTCTTCGAATGTATGTCTTTTTTCAATCGTCTTCACATTTACAATACAAATAAATTTAAATATTTATTTAAACTTTAGAAAAATCATGGTAAGTGTGAGTCGAACTTGCGCACAAAGGATTAGCAGTCAATTCCGTTCCCCACTTTCCGTCAAATTTGTGGCGCTGCGTGTTGAGTGACGGAACCCAACGCCGTACTTTGCCTTGTTACCAGAGCGAAGAAATGAAATCTTTAAATATTGCTTTTTCATTTCCTTGAGTGGGGGTCGAATCCACAACCTGTCGTTTACAACCACACGCTCGTGCCAGTGCTCCACGATAGGCCTATTTTCAACGTAATTTAATACAATCTTTTCCCCAATTAGGATTCGAACTTATAACCATTGCTTTGAAGTATCTTTAAAGGGATAGCTTTTATAAATTATCGTTTATTATAAAAGCTTCCATTACTTTTACTTGTTCAGTTAAACTTTTTTTATAAGATTATACATTGGAAAAGTTTTACGTTTGCATTTATGTGATTTTTTCATATATTTTTTACGAATAAAGGCTGTAATTTTTTAAATTGTCGCTTTAATAAAATTTGAAAATTTCAATTCTTGTGGCTCAAGAAACGAAATGACTTAACTAGGTTCCCATGTACCTTCCGCCTATACTAGATGTCGTGGTGCATGATGGTCAACGTGACAAATTGATGGTTCGATCTCCACACGAGAAAATGAAATATTTAATATTTCCAAACAGTAAATATTGAATTGGCTCTGTTAATATGGCAAAGCGCGACGTTAAGTTCCGCCACTCAACACGCAATGCCTCAAAACCGACATGAGGTAACGGAACGGAGCGCCTTAAAACTGGGGTCCCTAGTTTTCTCTTCCAACACTGCCAAGTTCGGAGTACAGCGTGAAGCTGAAAAGGTTAATTCTAAAGGTTTAATCGTATGGTGGGCTCATTTAATAATATTTAGAGTGATCAGCAAATTCTTCAAACTTTGTGTTCGACGTAACGGATTACTTGAGAAGAAAAATAATGTTTTTAAAATAATAGAATTGTGCTATGTTTTTTTTCTTTAATCTTATTTTTTTTTTACTTTATGTCCAGCAAATCTGAGGGTAAGTAGAGGGAACTTGGGAACCTAGTATTAAGATTCTTCTCTTCTGTTTTCGTGTTGAATGACGGAACTCGCGTCTTACCTTCACAATCAAAGCAAACAATGAAAATATGAAATATTCCATTTCCCCAAGTAGGAACTGAACACGATGCCCTCAACTAACTCATATAAGTAATTACTCTTTTATTTACAATAAAAATACTTAGCTCCGAAGAAAGTAATAAAGATTCTAGCCTTGTAAGAATTTCAAACAGCTATAAAATCGCCTTGCAAAAGTTTTTAAAGCTAATTTACAAGTCTGAAGGATAGTGTTCAGTATTTAGATGCTTAGAGAACATTGTAATATAGCAGAAAATCTATACTAATGATGTAAATATATAATGAATATTTGGTTGTATGCACCTATCTTAGAAAGATAAGGAAGACTTTTGGAAATTATGATTTCATTAACTGATTTAACCTCAGTTATACGCTGTATCCCGCACATAGTAGTGTAGGCAGAGGGAAGTTGGGAACCTAGTGTTAAGGTACTCTGTTCTATTCCCCACTATACGCCGTGGCATTGTGTGTTAAGTGGCAGAACTACGCCTTGCCTTGTTACCATAACAAAAATATGATAATATTGAATATCTCACTTCCTCTCACTCTCTCACTCAGCTTTACACTATCGCACGTATCGCACGTATCACGCACATGGCAGGGTAGGCAGAGGAAACTTGGGAACCTGGTGTTAAGACACTCCGTTCCACTTTCGTTCCCCACTTTCCGCCGAATTATTGAGGCGTAGCGTGCTGAGTGGCGGAACTCAACGCCGCGTTTTGCTTTGTACCAGAGCCAATTGAATATTTCTTTGAAAACATTAAATATTTAAGTTGAAAATATTAAATATTTCATTTCCTCGAGTGGGGATCGAACCCACATCCATCGGTTACAGTCACACGCTTGTGCTTCTGCGCCAGGCAGGTCCCTTTTGATTATATGTACATATATCCTTATATACCCTCAATGATTTCTTAAATAAAGAATTATATTTAAAAACAGAATTGAAGTAATTAAAACAGCTAATCACAAACGAGACGTGAAAACTCATATTCAGAAATTCTAAAGCATTGTGTAAGTTTTTTGTTTGTAGCACCAACAGCGCTGACCCCAATACTTGGAAGCAACCTGAGGCAATTATCTACCTACATATTCTAGTTGGGGCCAAGCGTGCTACTGTTAGTTAACAAAGGTTGTGGGTTCGATTTCCAGTTAAGGAATTTAACAAGGCAAGTTGTTACCAAAGCGAAGAAAGGAAAATATTAAATAATAAGTAAAGTAGGGTAAAGATTTCATTAAAACGGCACCTTAACACTAGGTTCCCAAGTTCCCTCTGTGTACCCCTAACATGAAAAATGAAAAATGTGTATAATTAAGTTTAAGCTTAGTTATTTGTAAGCGGCTTCAATAGAAATTTTCAATTCGGTAGTCTTTTTTGCTTGCTATGCAATTGCGCCGCCAACTACGTATGTATAATATACATTCTATTTGAAGCCTGTCGCTTCACAGGGTCACAAGGGTCTGGGTTCGATCTCCTCTCGAGGGAATGAAATATTAAATATTTCAATATCTTCACTCTGGTAACGAAACAAAGCGCGGGGTTGAGTTACACCATTTAATATTCAACACCACACTCAATAACCAATATCTCAAATTCAGCTAAAATTAGGAAATCGAAGTTTTAATGTGGGCGGAGTGTTTTAACACTAGGTTCTCAAGTTACCTTTGCCTATAATATTATCTAAGTATGTTGATTAAGTAAATGTTTTCCGATTTTTGTTGGTTAACTGCATACTCGTATATTATATATAGATTTTGAAGTTAAATTAAATAATTTCGTTATTTTTAACCGATTTCAAGAATTCAGAAGATGATTTTAATACAAATATATTTTTCGTTGTTTTTTTTTTTATGGAAAAGACGGCAAACAAGCGTACGGGTCACCTGATGTTAAGTGATCACCGTCGCCCACGGCCCCGTGTAACTCTAGAAGAGCTACAGGAGCGTTGCCGTCCTTTAAGGTGGAAAGGCACCGGGGCCCGGCATTACCTAATGCGAAACGCAGTGGCCAAAGCCACTATTTAACGCCGGTCTTAAATGCCGGGGGTGGTAACAATCCGGTCGAGTCTGCCCATGCGTGATGCCATTACTGGCAACGTGACTCTACCACGCGCACTTTAGTCGCCTCTTACGACACCATCAGTACCAGGGTGATCCTATTCTAAGCCGGAATCACACGGCTAAAATATGTGTATGTTTGTTACGAGATAACTCTACCAACTATAAATAATATTTTATGATTCTTAAACTTGCTAGTTTATTGAGTAACCAACTGACCGCTGACCCCAATTTTACCCCAGGTAAAACGACCCCAGGCATATAAATCACTAGCTAGATTTACATGTAAATTTAGTAAATTTTACCGACTTTAAAAATTACTGTATTTTTTTTCGCAATCATTCGGTTTACTATTTTTATGAATCTAAAAGTGTCTAAGGGGATCAGAGTGTATTAGGTTTCCAGGTTTCCTCTGCCTAAAACCGTAAAGCTAAGAAACAAGAACATCGAAAGTACCATTTTTCTCGATTTTGTTAACGAATCCACCTATTCCTTGCGATAAATTAAACATGGATCAGCCGAATTTTATCTCATTCGTGTTTCGAACGCCGGACACGGAACTCAACGCCGCGCTTTGCCTTGTTTCCAGAACAAGAAAATGAGAATATTAAACATTTTATTTCTATTAGGCATCGAAGCCACGACCGATATCCTTTACAGTCGCAAGTTTTTGCCTCTGCGCAACATAAAGTCAAGCTGGGATTAATCAAATATATAAGAATATTTATTCTTGAATACGTATTTTCTTATTTAATTCAATGACTTAACTGAGAGACGACAGACACCAACAATAACGTTAGATGTAATTGAAAATTAGTATACTTTCTTATTTCTCTTTGAGCTGAAAACATTTCGTATGCAACCCCTCTATTTTATTTTCTCCACGGGGTTTGCAGTCAGTACAAGTAAAATAATAAGTAAATATTGGAGTACCAATGACGTATTTGATTGAGTTAATATACTACAAACTAGCGAACTGCATGCGGCTTCGCCTGCTTCAACTACATGTTTTTTTTCAGCTTCACTCTGTATCCTGCACCAGGCAGGGTAGGCAGAGGGAACCCAGGAACCTAGTGTTAAGACATACCGTTCCTCTTCCGTTCACCACTTTCCGCCGAATTAGAGGCATTGCGTGTTGAGTAGCGGAACTCAACGCCGCGCTTTGCCTTATTACCAGAGCGAAGAAGTGAAACAATTAATATTTAAATTGAAAATAATAAATATTTAATTTCCTCGACCGGGGATAGAACCCAGAACCTTTCGGTTACAGTCACACGCTTGAGCCGCTGCGCCACGACAGGCCTCAACTACAATTAATAATTTATTTCGAAAAATGAATTAATTTCGTCTTTTTATAACAATTACCTTTTCTTTGGAAGAGTTATAAGTTATAACAATACAGCTGGTGATATTTTAGTTACTAAATAATCTTCTGATATCAAATATATTACTAGATACCATTTCATTGTTTAGAAATAAATATAAAGACATACATATCTGTTATTATAAAATAGTGAAAACTGCACATGTATTGTATAAACAAGTTCTGAGATTATCGAGGACAAACTTACAGAGATAGAGAATAAAAATAATATATTTTTTTTATTATATTAATAAATTAATGCTTTTCTTCCTTCTTGTATAGATATTGTAGACAATTTTAACAATGCTTGTTGCCAACTAATTTGTATATTTTATCTATTATTTTACAAGACGCAATAGAGATTATGTATTTTTTTCAGTTTCACGCAGTATCCCGCATGTGGCGGGATAGGTAGAGGCAGCCCGGGAAGCTAGTGTTAGCACATTCCGTTACATTCCCCACTTTCCGCTAAAGTTGAGGCATTGCGTGGTGAGTGGCGGAAGAGTGATTAAAATATAAGATATTACATTTTTCAAGTGGAGATTGAACCCACAACCAGTCACTTTTACAGCCACACGCTTTTACGCACAAATTCGAGTTATTGCAACTTAAATAGCGGAACTAAACGCTGTGCTTTGCCTGGCAGAGATTAGAAACGTAAATCACGCGTAGGTAGGATGAATCCACTACGAATAAGCTAACAAAGCTGTCCTTTTAAAAGACAAAATAAAAATATTTTAAATACAAAGGAAAAAACCAACCAATGTGGCCTCAAAAGCTGAGGCCACATTGGCCTTTAAATAAAGTTTTTACAGTTTATTTGGACAAATCTATATCTATACTTATTTTATATCCTCTTGTGGTGTTTTTTATAATAAAAATATGCTTATATGCTTTTCTGTTGTAAGTAGTTCCCCCATTTTGAGTACCCCAGTAGTTTAGTCTATGATACATCGATATTATACGTCTGAGATTAAGTGTAGTAGGCGCTTTAAATATTAAAAATAGCTAGAAGAATAATGACACATAAAACAGATAAGTAAATGTTAAATATGTAAAATAAATATATAAAAAATTACGTAGCAAAATTTGAACCTGGGCTACTGCCTCTGACCTACTAAGCCATACGGTAATTCTAAGAACGTAATCTGTGTGTTACAGTAACGTTATCGTTTTAAATATTATTACAATTAATTAGACAAGTCAATGTTAAATACTTCTGTAGAGAACGTATAAAAAAAAATAACGTTGTAGGATTTTGCTTTTTGGCTTATTCGGCGGCAGAAAGTGGAAAACAGAACGGAGTGTCTTAACACTAGGTTCTCAAGTTCCCTATGTCTACCCTGCCAGGTGCGGGAAACAGCGTGAAGCTGAGTAAAGAGTGAATATATTTATATACGTTACGTTGTACGTAAAAACGTATATCTTTCCTATATGTAGAATATCAATTTTAATATGTTAAAAATAATTGAACGTTAATATCATATCATGTCTTATTTCACCGATTTCAATGGTTTTTTAGTGTAACACTTTAAAAGACAAATTTTATCTCTACTCAAACTATAAAAATCATACATTAAATTTATTTTACAAATCCACTGACTAAAATAAATATATTCATTCACAAAATTAAACATTTCATACATTTTTAAATTAAAAACTTACCATTTTAACGTATTCTTTCGTATTTTTCTTGTAAAATTTCAGTAAATATGAAGCACTGTAGCGACTCTACGGGGGAGCGCGGCTAGACTGCCCGGGACAAGCTGATAATGTCAGAGAACCTGCAATGTAGATATACCACAAATGTTTAAATAGTATGAGGTTCGATAAATTGATAAAATTTATTGTAAGATATTCAATTTGAAGTTAAACAATCTTTTTAGTAAGGAATAATATATATTAAAAAGAAATGAATAAAAAAGTCACTTTAGTATAATGTAGGGTATATTTTTTTTTAGTTTAATCGTCATCCAGCACGTGACCTACCGTAGGTTATGGGAACTTAGGAACCTAATGTTAAGACACTCCATTCTGTTCTCTACATTTCACCGAATTTGAAATATTACGTGTTGATTGGCGGAACTCAACGCCGCTCTTTACCTAGTCATCAGAGTAAAAAAATGAAAATTTAAAATATTTCATTTCGTCGATTTAGGATCGAACCCACGTTAATCGTCGGACATTTGTACCCCTGCGCCACGACAGGCTTCGTGCGTACAAAATTACATAAATTTTAATTATTATTTACCACAAATATGATTAAATATCTATAAATAGAAAGAGTAATTCAACCCATCTACGTTTCATTATAAACAAAAGTTTGCTTTCAATTCATTTAACGAGCAATTAACTCCACCTCTGCTATTTACAAACTTGAATAGATAATAAAGTAACCATAAATTACCTCGCATTTACCACGTTCTATAATTAACATGTTGAATAATTGATTAACGGGAGCTTCGCAGGAAGTAAGTAGTGTAATTAAATTATGTATTTTTTTATGATTTAGTTAGAAGCTACATCCATACAGCTTTTTAGATAATTAATAGTTTCACGCTGTATCCCGCATATGGCAGGGTAGGCAGATGAAACTTAGAATCCTAATTTTAGGACACTCCGTTTTATTCTCCACTTCTCCCCAATTTTGGGGTATTACATGTTGAGTTACGGGACTCAACGCCGCGCTTTGCCTCGTTAATAGTACGAAGAAGTGATTTAATTAAATATTGAAATAAAATATAAAACATTTCATTTACTAAAAAATTAAACTCACAACTTATCGCTTTTATAATTGTAATATATTTATTGACTTTAATGTAAAATACTAAAGAGATAACTAATCATATCTAATTTGACATGTAGCTTTGTCAACATAACAAAATTTTTATGTCCTTTAACTTGAATACGTTTAACGTAAATATGGACATGTCCTCACAGAGACAGAAATATTATTCATATGTAACACCAAAATCAATTCATCTCATAATCTATGACAACCAGCATATATCTGTCCCTTTCACTATGTTCACGTATTTATATACGTCTCTGTCTCTCATACTTGAATGTATGACGTAGGCGCGGAAAAGCCTTTACTTTACTTTTTCTTATTATCACGGACAAACTGTAACAAAATTCCACTATTTTTATCGTCACATACATATTCGATACTAATTTAAGAACCGTCTCTTGGTATCTTGGACGGTCTTCAAGGGTCGCAGGTTCAAATCCCGCTACGTTAAAATGTTTATACGTTTTCTAAACAAGTATTTTTCTTTTCCAAGTTTGTATTAACACTTTAAATTTATTAAAAAACTTATTCGATGCTATTTTGAAACTTAAACTCTTTTTTTTACTTTGAAACTTTACGGATACTTTTTTTCTACACAATGGGCTTTGAGGATATTTTGTTGAAAAAATACAAGTCAAGTGCGAGTCAGACTAGCCTGTCAAAGCTTCCTTACAAATTTCAAGATTGTATGTCAACGGAAAGTAATATCTTTACCTAATTTCCAGATAAATGGTCTTGACAGACAACTGTAATCCTATAAAGATTTAATTTTTTTCTTTCGAAGTACAGAACCAAAATACATAGAAAAGCTTTTCAGCGGCTTGTCCTAGGTGTCCCTAACTGTAGGTACAGTTGGTACTTGACACACTTAACGACATGTAATTTTCGCCTAGCCTGCCTAGATTTTCTATGTTATATTAGTCCTTAACATTTAATGAAAAAAACGAGCTTTATAAGGTTGACATCTTTTGTTGCAAAAACATTGTTTCCCCTCTTCCGTCCAATTTTTGACATCGCGTGTCGAAGTGGAATCGAGTTCAGTTTCACTTCAACGCGTTCGTTTACTAGAGAAAATAAATAAAAATAAATTTTATTCAGAAATCGTATCAAAATTTTAACATAGCTTTGAGGATTGCTAGGACTTGAATCCGCGTCCTTTGGAAACTAACCAAGTACTTGGACTCCCGCCGTCTACGTAATATTTAATGTATTTTCTTACTTTAAAATATTTGTCTTTCCCAAATATGGAACAACGATCTTCTAGTGGGAGTCAAACCCGTAACCACAGAGTTAACTAGAAGACACTGTACCGCTGCGCCACAACGATCTCTTGAAAATATTATACAAGATAACCTTTTTTTTTAGTAAATATTGCCAAAACGAAATGTACAAGGAAAATCTTTAATAATTATCTCAAATCTGAACGAAAATCAATTTCCAGTTGCCTTATACGTTCAAAGTAAAAGTCACGTCCGGTTGGGAAGAGGGATGATAAAGTCGTTTTAGTTATACAATCATTTATTTAGTAAAGCACACGTTAATTGTGTATAAGATAATATCATAAAAAAATCTGAACCCTTCTTTTATTATTTCAGGTTCACGCGCCATCCCGATATGGGAGGGTAGGCAAAAGGAACTTGGGAACCTACTGTTAATTTGAGAATACACTCTGATCCGTTCCCCACTTTCCGCTGAATTTAGGGCATTTCCTGTGAAATAAAAATGTTACTTCACTTTCTCGAGTGACGATCATACATATAAATACAATAATTAAGTATATTAATTACTTAATATAAAAGAATTAAATAATATTAAGATTTTTAGCCATATTTTTATCAAAATTGCAAATTTATTTGAGCTTCTCGTTAAGCTTCTGGCTTAATTATGTTATACTTTTGACCTCAATCTGCTATCTTGAACGTAAATAAGTAAACGACAACAATGAATCTTTAATGGGCGAAGGTCTTACCATTCATTTTAAATGAAAATCGAATCAACGAAATGAAATTATATAAAAAACATGTTAAAAATGTATTATTTAAAAAAAAAAAGCACAGCGTTGAGTTCCGTCACTCAACACTCAGTGTCTCAAATTCGGCGGGGAGTGGATTACCAACTTGTGTTAACGGAGTGTCTTAACACTACATTCGCATGTTTCCTCTGTCTACTCTGCCAAGTGTGCAAAGCGTGAAACTAACAAAAATATCTACACTACATAATAAAAAGTAATATTTTAATAAAAATTGTAAAAGCTAGAAAGTGTTTTTTCATGTCGATTTTTTACGTATCTTTATCGAAAAACATTAACAGAACCGTAGCACTTCAGTATTATGAAATACATGTTATTTGGATTCAATGTGATTGATTCGTCAATAATATTAACTTAGAATAGAAACAGATCTGTAACCTGACACGGTGAAGGGGTACAAGTATGCAATTTAAAGCAGGGGTGTGGATTCTATTCTTGTTACCAGAGCGAAGATCGTGAAAATATTAAATACTTAATATTTTCCCCCTTGGTAACGTATTTGGCGTAGAGAAACAAAATTGCAACGTTGTGTTAAAGGAAACTTACTCACTCACTCAGCATTACGCTGTATCCCGTACATGGCATGGAAAAGCAGAGGGAACTTGGGAACGTAGTGTTATGACACTCTGTTCCACATCCGTTCTCCACTTTCCGCCCCATTTGAGGCATTGTGTGATGAGTGGCGGAACTCAACGCCGCGCTTTGCCTTGTTACCAGAGCGAAAAAATTAAAACATTGAATATTTAATTTGAAAATACTAAATATTTCATTTCGTCGAGTGGGGATCGAACCCACAACCTGTCGTTTAGAGTCACACGCTTGTGCCGCTGCGCCACGACAGGCCAGACAACAGTTACAACAATTAACCTGATAGTTGAATCATTAGTAATACTAAGGATAAATCTAACAGATCTTTTCTTTGACTTATTAAATTAGTTTTAAAGTATAAGTTTAATCTTTACAAGAAGATTGAAAACAATATTTTAAAATACATCTTTAGTATCAGTGGCGTTGAGATCCGACCGTCTATACGCAATGTCTATACGCAATGATCTATACGCAATGTCTCTAATTTGGCGGAAAGTGAGGAACAAAAGTGCCGTTGGAACGCAGTGTTTTAACACTAAGCTTTATCTTAGATTAGTGTGATATAGAGTGAATCTAGAAAGAGGTACGTTTTCACTCAGCTTCACGCTGTATCCCGCACATGGCAGGATAGGCAGAGGGAACTTAGGAACCTAGTGTTAAGACACTCCATTCCACTCCTCTTCCCCACTTTCCGCCGCATTTGAGGCATTACGTGTTGAGTGGTGGTAATCAGAATTTTATAAATTCAAGAAATTCTTTCGCTAGGTCGAAAATAACAAATAAATATTACAAAACCTATTACAAAACCTACTCTCAAGGCAACAATCGACGTGGTTGTCGACCAATTCGAACATTCACCCGGAAGTAGTATTCAAACACAGGAAATTACCTTTAGAAGGGACCATCTAGTCCTTCATATAACTGTCATAGATGAGGATACTGCTTGCCCTCGTAAATTTAAGCTATTGTGTCAACTTTACTGATATATCTTTTAATGAACTTAAAAATATATCTTATCACATCGAGGCCTGTTGTGGCGCATCGGTATAGACATGTGGATGTAAACGACGGGTTGTAGGTTCGACCCTCACTCGAGGAAATTAAATATTTAATATTTTCATTCTTCGCTTTAGTAAAATAGCAAAACGCGGCGTTGAGTTTCACCACCCAAAATGCAATATTCAGCGGAAAGTGGGAAAGAACACCGAATTGGAAAGAAAACGTTAACTCTTTGAAAATTATTAATAATGTAACCATCATAAATCAGCGATAAAAAATTAGGTCGGAAAATGGACAACAGAAGTGTCCTCATGGGAACGGAGTGTTTTAACACAAAGTTTACAAGTTTTTTAGGCCTACCCTGCTATCAGCGAAATAAAGGGTTAATCTGACAAAAAAAAAAGAAAAAAAAATCCTTAAAGGCCAAAGAAATGGTTTCAGATAAAAAGCGACAAATATTAAAAGTAAAAAAAGAATCATTAGAAGATACAAATAAGACTACAAAATAACCCAAGAGACACCCATGTGTGCCTTATCTTTGTAATATGTCATACATAATTTAATATACAGTCGACTGCTTAAAACGCTGCTAAGCTTAAAAGCTCTTGTTGAAATACAATGAAAACTGGAATACCTGTAGAAATAGTGTTAGTACACTCCATTCCACACATTCCATCTAATCTTGATTACATTCTTGTTAAGTGGCGGAACTCAACGCCGCGCTTTTTTTTGTGCTAAGACCGAGACAATAAAAATAATTTACTTTCTCATGTCTTCCAAATATTATAAAGATAAAAACAAAATAAAAACTATAGAAAACCGCCACAATTAATAAATAGACCAGATTTATATTCAAAAGAGATTTTGACCTAAATAAATATCTCCATGCAAACAAATATTGCAAGAGTTGTTTTCGCGCCCGTCTGTCTGTCATTGCCGTCAAAACAAAACGGAGGCGATTTCGAATGAAATATTTAAAGCAACTATTATATTTCAATGTATGCAAATTACTTGAATACCCGTGAAATAGTTTATTTATAATATGCATTTATGTATGACGCTGTCGTTACAGGGTAAAAGCATGTGTCTTTCAACGCGTTGATTGTGGTTTCAATGCCTACACGAGAAAGTGAATTGTGTTCTTCAATATTCAATGCCTCAAAAAGTCAGAGAAAAATGGAGAGCGGAAGTGGCCTAATGAGAACACAGTAAATTAACAGAAGCTTTTCAGGCTTTCTCTTCCTACCTTGAATATATATGACAGACAGGCCAAACGTTTAACTTAAACGTTAAACTTTAACTTTTAAACGTTTAACTCTTGCGTTGAGTTAAAAAGGGAGTGAGTTGTAAGAATAATTTCTCACTGCCTTAACTTTATTAGCTTCACGCTTTATTCCGCGTAATATACTGGATAAAGCGTGAAGCTAACAAAGTCAATATTAAAAACATGCTCCGCTTTACGCTGTATCCCGCACATGGCAGGGCAGGAAGAGGGAACTTAGGAACCTAGTGTTAAGACACTCCGTTCCACTTCCGTTCCTCACTTTCCGCCGAATTTGATGCATTGCTAGTTGTGAGGCGGAACTCAACGCCGCATTTTTGCCTTGTACCAGGGCAAAAAAATTAAAGCATTGAATATCTAAATTGAAAATATTAAATATTTAATTTCCTCGAGTGGGGATCGAACCCGCAACCTGTCGATTACAGTCACACGCTTGTGCCGCTGTGCCACGACAGGCCTCAAATTAAAAACATTTTCTATTGTATATGTATTGATATGGTTCTTGTTATAATGCAAAAAAAAAATCTGTTTTGTATATAATTAGTAGATTTTTTTCCCACAAATAAATGATTGAAGTGGAAACAACATGTCTATTGTACAATTATAATGATACAACAAAACAAAGAGGCCTTACACAAAGACCTCGGTAAGTTCTGGGTATTTTCATATTATCGATCTGGTAAAGAGGTATGCCGAGACCGTAGCGTTTGGCGCTCCGTTCTCTCTGCCTACCCCGCTAGGGATATAGCGTGAAGCTAAGTAAGTAAGTAAGTAAGTATCGATCTGGTAACAAGGTAATGGGTGGCGTTGAGTTCCGCTGTTCAACATGCAATGCTTCAATGTCGGCGAAGACAGCAAAATGAAACAGAGTGTCTTAACACTAGGTTAACTAACTAACTAGGTTAATTAACCAAATTTTGTGCCGTGTGATCTCGGCTTAGAATAGGATCACCCTGGTACTGATGGTGTCGTAAGAGGCGACTAAAGTGCGTGTGGTAGAGTCACGTTGCCAGTAATGGCAACACGCATGGGCAGACTCGACCGGATTGTTACCACCCCCGGCATTTAAGACCGGCGTTAAGTAGTGGCTTTGGCCACTGCGTTTTGCATTAGGTAATGCCGGGCCCCGGTGCCCATCCATCTTAAAAGACGGCAACGCTCCTGTAGCTCCTCTGGAGTTACACGGGGCCGTGGGCGACGGTGATCACTTACCATCAGGTGACCCGTACGCTCGTTTGCTGTCTCTACCATAAAAAAAAAAAATTACACTGGTTACGCTGCCGTGTTACAGCGGGATACAGCGTGAAGCCATAAAACTATCAGTGCAGTGATTTTTATTTACGTATATCATGATACACTCGTAGGTAGGACAATTTCAACGTATCATATGTCATATACAGTAATATATTTTAGGTATTTACTTGCACCACGCAGGCGAAGTCTCTTTATTCATGGCCTAGCGTGCCAGCTCAGCACAAAACCACTTCACCAACGTCATGTTGTATTTTAAATTGTAAAATACACGCTACAAACCCATTGAAAAAAAAATATGACAAAGGCATTCTCAAGTAAAAATTATTTTTTATACAGCCCATAAAACTTCTTATAGCCTTCTTTGAATGGAGGAACTTTCCTGAAACATTTGAACAAAGCGAAAAATGTAATGACGGTTTTTATGAGACTAAATTACGCTATATCTAGACGTTGGGCTATAATTTTTAGGTTTACAGTCCGCTTATAAAGTTCAATGGTTGAGTTGATTGACACTACGGACATTTCTATGGTATTCGACAAAAGAGCACGATAAAAGCTTCACGCTGCATCCCGCACATGGTAGGGTAGGCAGCAGGAACTTGGGAACCTTTCACTTTCACCGTTATCCCTGGAAATTTCTAGGAAAATGAAATATTATATTAACACAAAACAAGCTATTCTGCTAAAAAGATATATAAAGAGCATATAAATACTTCTTCCCATTTTTTTTAGCTTCAGGCTGTTTCCCGCACGAGGCAGGGTAGGCAGAGGGAACCTAATGTTAAGTAAGACACTCCGTTCCACTTCCGTTCCCCACTTTCCACTGAATTTTTGAGGCATCGCGTGTTGAGTAACTCAACGCCGCGGAACTCAACGCCGCGCTGTGCCTTATTACCATTAAATGAAATGTATCTAATAATATTTAATATTGTCATTATTTATTTGCATTACACATATATGCTATATAAGTATGGAAAATATAAAATATTTAAGATTTTAAATATTGTACACCTAAAAAAGAAAAATATATGTTCTTTTAAAACGTATAATAAGATCTGAATTTGAATCCGCGCCTCTTGAAACGTTTCTAAAAGCTCTGAACGACTAAGCCATACTTTGTTATGGCTATGTCGAAAGCTATGTCGAAACTGTTATATGCTTGTCACAATTATGTTATTTATATCTTATGTCATCCTGGAGACAGAGCTGTTGATGACAGAATTCAACGCAGAATTATGAAAGCTACACAAATACGAAGAAAAAAGTGAGTCAACGACTACTAAAAGAATAGAATATTCTGTGTCTTACTTCTAACAAACACGACATGTCTGAAATTCGACGTAAAGTGGAGAACAATCGTATTAGAATCCGGCTTAGAATAGGATCACCCTGGTACTGATGGTGTCGTAAGAGGCGACTAAAGTGCGTGTGGTAGACACACGTTGCCAGTAATGGCAACACGCATGGGTAGACTCTGCCGGATTGTTACCACCCCCGGCATTTAAGACCGGCGTTAAGTAGTGGCTTTGGCCACTGCGTTTCGCATTAGGTAATACCGGGCCCCGGTGCCCATCCACCTTAAAGGAAGGCAACGCTCCTGTAGCTCCTCTGGAGTTACATGGGGCCGTGGGCGACGGTGATCACTTACCACCAGGTGACCCGTACGCTCGTTTGCCGTCTCTTCCATAAAAAAAAAATAATCTTAATCAGAACAGAGTGTCTTAACACTAGGTTCCCAAGTTCCCTCTGTCTATGTCTGTTCCCATGTACGGAATACAGCGTGAATCTAAAAAGAAGATATAATATAAACATAAAATAAATAAGAAAACCGTTTCAAAGGCAATCGGGCCTACTGTTAAAGATATATTTAAAAATCCAAAGTAAATGTGTTTATTTTCTTTACTAAATCGTTTGAAAAACCCGCTTCACCTTCTATAGCATACCAAATTTTGACGTCATAGAAGTATTTGAGATGACTCACGCATATATATAAACGTATCAGTTATTTTCATATGCCTATTCTATTGAACGCGGGAAACAGCGTGAATCAAAAAAAAATGGTTTTCTTTAATTGAAATTTAATAAAGAAAGTTTTTTTAGCTCTACACTTTATCCTATCCCTGCATAGCAAGGTAAGTTGAGGGAACCTGTGGACCTAATGTTAAGTATTCAATTTTCTAGATCCTGCCGAAATTTCGAAAACATCACGTAATACCGCAGCCTCCGCACTGTCCGTACAAATTCACTAAGCAAATTGTACCTGATCATCAGGCTTTGATCAAATTCTTATGATAATGATAAATAAGTAAAAGCTCCGAAAATATGGGTATTTATATAATTTAAATTTTGACACCAAATGGGGTATTCCAGCCTATTCTTAAGATTGACAACTTTTATAAGGTGTAGGTACCTCTCGTTAACGGAGTTCGATCGCACCTGCGTTTTATTTAACTACGAGTATATAATATTTTTTATTTATAGAATTTTTGATTTTTTTTTAATGTACGTCAAACGAGCGTACGTCGCCCACGGCCCCGTGTTCTGTCCTGAAGATATTTGGGCACCGGGGCCCGGCATTAAACAATGCCAAAAGCGGTGGCCAAAGCCATCACGGTTTCCATCAAATGTGAGAGAAGCATTGCGTGTTGAATGGTCAAACTTACGCTTTGCCTTATTATCAGAGTAAAAAAAAATATATGAATTTACTCTACTCTACTCAGCTTCACAATGTATTTTGGACATGTGAGGGTAGACAGAGGGAACTTGGGAACCTAGAGTTAAGACACTCCGTTCCGTTCCGCACTTTCCTCCGAATTTAAGGCATTGCGTGTTGAATGCTTGAACTCAACGGCGCACTATATCTTGTTGTCAGATCGAACAAATGAACATTACTCAGCTTCACACTGTATCCCGCACGAGGCAGGGTAGGCAGAGGGAACCCGAGAACCTAGTGTTAAGACACTCCGTTCCACTTCCGTTCCCCACTTTCCGCCGAATTTGAGGCATTGCGTGTTGAGTGGCGGAACTCAACGCCGCGCTTTGCCTTATTACCAGAGCGAAGAAATGAAACATAAATATTTAAATTGAAAATATTAAATATTTAATTTCCTCGACCGGGGATCGAACCCAGAACCTGTCGGTTACAGTCACACGTTTGTGCCGCTGCGCCCCGACAGGCCTCTATAGACATTACAAATATTTAATTTGAAAATATAAAATATTCTATTTCTTCAAATGGGGATCGAACCCACAATCTATCACGTTTGTAGTGAAACTCTTGTGCCCCTGTGCCACTACAGACCTCAAGGTCTTCTTAATTTAATTTATAAATATTTCAACAGTAAAAATTAAATTAACTTATTGCTATTTCTCTTCTTAACATTCCAAGTATTATAAAATTACGTAATAATTACGTAAATTATATAATTTCATTGTTCTTTTACTAAAAAATGTAATGAATTCATTTCTATTGTATAAAGAGTTAGTATGATAGATTTTTTATGCAAAACTTTAGTTTTTTGTACATGTAATTATATCATCGACCAAAAAAAGCGTTCATTTGCAATCTACTTTGAATATATATAAATAAGCATCGTAGACAGAAATAATTAAAAAGTATAAAATATAATATAATTTCAAACTTAAGAAAGATAAGCACTATTTAAACTATTTATAAATTTAGAGGTCCGTCGTGGTTCAGCGGTACAAGCGTGTGACTGTAACTAACAGGTTGTGGGTTCGATCTCCGCTCGAGAAAAAATAAATATTTAATATTTTCAATTTAAATATTTAATGTTTTCATTTCTTCGCCCTGGTATAAGGCATAATGCGGCGTTGAGTTCCGCCACTCAATACGCTATGCCTTAAAGGAACGGGGAACGAAAGTGGAATCTATCTAACAGAGCTGGATTTGAACCCGCTGTTACCGCTGCCGCTGTTTATATACTTACCTACTGTTTTATATGTAGATCTAAAAGCATTTTCATAATTATAGCAGAGAGAAGCTGACATATTTTCCAGCTCTCGTATAAAAAAAATCTTTACTTAAATAGATAATTATTTAACACTAGTGCATGTTAGGTTGCAGTACTTAACGCCGCGCTATGCCAGTATAAAAGCGAATAATTTAAAATAAAAATTATTTTTTCCTGTATAACGGAAAAGAAGACGTAACCATCAAATTAGAGCAATTGAAAATCAATATTAATATTATTTATTGACTTGTTATATTTAAATATACCTATATGTAAGTGCAATAGTTATTAACACTTTTGTCATATCAGAAAATAGTACAATGAGTCTGGAATACAAAATATGAAGATTATTGTCGATTTCAATATATTTTTAAGGTGTTTGTGGTGGAGCAACAGTGTGAGCAGACACAATGGTTATAGGTTTGATTCCAATATTTCCACACTTGCCATTAACAAGACAATGTGCGACTCAATATGTAATGTCTCGAAAAAAGAGTGTTTTGACACTATTTTCCTCTGTCTATACTATTGAATGCAGAATTCAGTGTGAAATTAAACAATATGGCGTTGAGTTCCGCCACTCAACACGCAATGCCTCAAATTCAAATGGAACGGAGTGTCTTAACATTAGGTTCCCAAGTTCCCTCTGCCTACCCTGCCATGTGCGGGATACAGCGTGAAGCTAAGTTGAGTTAAGTTGTTAAATAATATCTGTTAAGATTTTAGTTATATCACTTACCTCAGAGTCTTCTCAATATAATACTTTATATTTATAATTTTATTTTTTGTTTTAGCTATAGTAATTCTATAGGTGGTATTAAATATAGATTATATTAAAGCAAACACTAAAAAAAGAAACCAAAAAAGTATCTCCCAGTACTATAGTAAATAGTAGAGAAACCGATATTGTGATAGAAAATTGTATATTTTATTTAATTTTATAAACTTTCACAAATATCTATTCACAATATTAGTTAAATATATACAACAAAACATTAAAATTGATTCTGATTTATAAAAAGAAAAACAAAATTTCATGTAATTTTTAACTACTATGCAATATCTATTGTATTAGTACTTGGCTTTACCATATATTACCGTATAGAATATAAAAAAAAAATCATGAACACACTTACATAGAAATCACTCTTATATATGTCCATATGAATATATGTATGTCTGTATGTATATATCACTTCACTATATAGGAGCACACGTCCGCGCAGCCATACGCGGTCCCCGGACTGAAAGTAAAGTGTTTCACAGCGGGCTTAAGACTTGGGGTGTACTGAGTTTTTTTTTTTATTTTTTTAGCTACATAAGCAAGAACACAGAGGGAACCTGGGAACCCAGTTTTGAGATATTTCATTAAAAAATTTCCGTTCATTCACTGGTTCTTGAGTAACGGAACTGAACAACGCATTTTGTCTGGTTACAAGAGCGAGAAAACGAATTCATTATAGCTAATGAAAATATAATTCATAGGTGTTGTGTTTACAGTAAGACGTTTGTCGCCGCGAAATGATACAAATTATAAGTATTTTTTCGTCTTTCATTACACTATAATTATAGGTGAGACTTGTTGTAGCATAAGGGAACAAGCGTGTGACCGTTACCGCAGCAGGTTCTGGGTTCAATCCCCACTCAAGTAAATTAAATGTTTAATATCTTCATTTCTTCGCTCTGGTAACAAGATAAAGCGCGGTTTTGAGGTCCTCCACTCAACTGCGGAAAGTGGGAAACGGAGTGTTTTAACACTAGATTTCGAAGTTAGATGTTCCAGAGATTAGCTCTTTCGATCAAACTAAATTTTAAATTTTATATTTATATATATTACCTCAGTTTTTTTCATTAGGCTCAGTGTATAACAACTTTACGCCGTTTGAGCGAGTGGAGGTGTAGAAGGAAAACTCATTCAGACGCGAGTATTTAGCATTTATCATACACTATAGTGTTAACATTTCAAAAATGTATACATTTATTTAAATTTGTGATGTTACATTTTATAACAATTTAATACTGGAAATTTTGTTGTATTAAACTTTTACGTGGAGTTTCGCTCTTTTGGTCGAATGAGAATAAATAAAAGGTATAATTTTTTTTTAGCTTCACGCTGTGTCCCTCACGAGGCAGAGTAGGCAGAGGGAACCCGGGAACCTAGTGTTGGGACACTTCGTTCCACTTCCGTTCCCCACTTTCCGCCGAATTTGAGGCATTGCGTGTTGAGTGGCGGAACTCAACGCCGCGCTTTGCCTTATTACCAGAGCGAAGAAATGAAACATTAAATATTTAAATTGAAAATATTAAATATTTCATTTCCTCGACCAGGGATCGAATCCAAAAGCTGTCGGTTACAGTCACATGCTTCTGCTGATGCGCCACGACAGGCCTCAAAAGGTATAATAATAAATATAATTGTGCACGTGGTAATACAATAGAGGTATTGTAGCTTCACTCTAGTATCGAAGTAACGAGGCAAAACGCGGAGTTGAGTTCCGCTACATAAATTTGAGGGATCATGAAAATTTAGTGTTAAAGCACTCCGTCTACATCAAAATACTTTCATTCTCCACTTTTCCCCTGATTGCCTAGTACCTTTTCTCGGATTCGAACCTGTTACGTTAAATCAGACACGCTAACGGCGCCGCAATGGCGCGTACGTAAATACAATAGAACATTTTAATGTAAGTAAATCAAAGGAATATTTCTTAGGCAAAGATTAATTCATAAACAATCTTACATTTATAAATGTTTTCCTCTCCACTATAGTGTTTTGTATAGAGTTATAAATTACAAGATCTATTTGAAATTCCGAACAATAAAATACTATTTTTACTTTATTATAATAACGAAGGCCAGGCCAGGCGTAGGGGCAGTAACTATAGATGCGATAGGCCGTGGATTCGCTTTCGGCTTGAGGAAAACAGTATTTCATTACATTAGGAAACGAGGCCTAAAGCGGCGTTGAGTTCCGCCACTCAACACGCCAGACCGTAAGGATGAGGCAGATAGTGCAGAGCAGGAGTCTCTTACTGATAAAGAATTGTCTGGGCATCAGGTTCCCAGGTTCCCTACGCTTACCCTCCTAAATAATAACAAAGTGCGATTTTGAAATGTAAATTTGTTAAAGCCATTGATGATTGGTAGTTTACTGTTGTTTCAGATATTTGAATAATTTTAGCGTCGGGTTTTTTGTCGCATAAAACAGTACGAAATACTTCACAAGCTTATCATCTAAAAAATATGATTTCCACCTGAATTCTAAACATTGTGAAGTTACGGAACTCAACGCCACAATTTGGATATGTGACAATGTTATGATTAGAATTTCTTATATAAAATTTTATATTCAAACATTATAAGACCAGTCTTGGCGTAGAGACATAGACTTGCGGCTGACAACGTAACAGGTTGTGGGTTCGACCTCTACTCAAAAAATGTAAAAAAATATATATAAATTTTCATATCTCCTCTCTTTTCTATCTTAACTTTGGGTTAAAAGGTAAAGCGCGGCGTTGATTTCCGCCATACAATATATAATGCCTCAAATTCGGCGGAAAGCGATGAACGGACCGGCGTGTATTAGGTTTCCATATTAGGTTCCCAAGTTTCCTCTGCCAACCCTGCCACGTGCAGAATACGTGAAGCTCAAATAAAAATATATATATTATGGAAATTGAAAAGCGTCTTATTATAATTTGAATAAAATCTATAGCCGAGAAGGTTTAATGAGACCTAGACGTCTCCAGGGGAAACTTAAAAGGTTTTTCTTTAACTTGATATTCGAGATATTTTACTTTGAAAATTTCGTAAAATATATTTACAATTTTTGTCATTAAAAACTTTTCTTGAGTAGAAGCGGAGCAATGTGTACGTACTTAGTGGATGTACATTCGATTCCCGCTGAAACAATTTCGTTATTATTTTTTAAATAATAATTCTATATGTAAATAGAATATAACTATTATTTTCTAAATAATAATTATATTGAGGACTGTCGTGGTGCAGTGGCACAAGCGTGTGACCGACAGGTTCTGGGTTCGATACCCAGTCGAGGAAATGAAATATTTAATATTTTCAATTTAAATATTTAATATTTCATTTCTTCGCTCTGGTGATAAGGCAAATGGCGGCGTTGAGTTCCGCCACTCAACACGCAATGCCTCAAATTCGGCAGAAAGTGGAGAACAGAAGTGGAACGGAGTGTCTTAACACTAGATTCCCGGGTTCCCTCTGCTTACCCTGCCTCGTGCGGGATACAGCGTGAAGCTAAGTCATATGTGAAATAACATTTTAAAGATTAAAAAAAACTCCAATACTTATGTTATTAAGTTTTTTCCCAAAAAAAGATAAGATTAACCCTTAACCTTATAAAGAGGCCTGTCGTGGCACAGGGCCATAATCGTAAGGTTCATTCGACAGGTTGTTAGTTCTAATAACATTCGGGAAAATTATATATTTGAACAATTTATCTCTTTAATCTTTAATGAGACCTGTCGTGGCGAAGCGGCACAAGCGTGTGACTGTAACCGACAGGTTCTGGGTTCGATTTCCGGTCGAGGAAGTGAAATATTTAATATTTTCAATGTTTCATTTCTTCGCTCTGGTAATAAGGCAAAGCGCGGCGTTGAGTTCCGCCACTCAACACGCAATGTCTCAAATTCGGCGGAAAGTGGGGAACGGAAGTGGAACAGAGTGTCTTAACACTAAGTTCCCGGGTTCCTTCTGCCTGCCCTGCCTCGTGCGGGATACAGCGTGAAGCTAAAAAAACTCTTTAATAACGAGACCACTCATCATACAATGCCTCAAGAAGTTAACAGAAACAATAAACCGGAAGTCTTAATGAAAATGTAATACCTTAACACAAGGTTCCCAAGTTCCCTCTGCCTCTGTACACGGGACACAGCATCAAGCTTCAGTACAAAAAAAAGTACAAAAAAAAGCTTAAAATACACGAGCTTTCATGTAACAAAGGTATATGGGTCAAGGTCCATTGACAATACAGGTCGACCGATGATCTGCGAATGCTGTATATAATACATTGTATGTAACTTCGAAGGATTAATCTGTATACCGATTAGTTAAATTTATTATAGGTATTGAAATTTATAATATAAGTTTATATGAGATATAGGTGAATATATGTATGTATATATATATATATATATATATATATATATATATATATATATATATATATATATATATATATATATATATATATATATATATATATATATATATATATATATATATATATATATATATATATATATATATATATATATATATATATATATATATATATATATATATATATGTATGTATGTATGTATGTAGTTTATTGCGGCACAGTGATGTGAGCGAGTGTGGACCCAATAGGTTGTGAATTAAATCCTCACTCAAGTAAGTATGTAAATGAATGAACGAGGGCTGTTATGGCGCAGAGATACATGCACCATCAGGAGTCCCGTATGGTCGATTGCCTTTTCCATACAAAAAGGCACAGATTGTGGATTCCATTCCTACTCGTGTAAGTGTACAGAGGGTACCTACTTAGGAAACTAGTGTTAGAACACTCCGTTCTCTTTCATATATCCGTCGAAATGAAGACATTGCGTGTTGAGTGGCGGGTCTAACCGTCTCGCTTTACTTTGTTACTAAAGCAAAGAAATGAAAACATTCAATATTTAATTAGAAAATATTAAATATTTCATTTCCTCGAGTAGGTATCGAATCCACAACCTATCGTTTACAGTCACACGCTTGCTCCACTGAGCCACGGCAGGCATCAATTATTTTTTCTACTATTTAAAACGCATTATCTCTGAATTTCAGTAATGCATGGGAGTGCCTTAACATTAGACTGTAACTACCTTAACGGTTATATGCGAGATACAGCTTTTGCTAAAAAGGGGAAGATAGATTGAGGAAACTTTGTGTAAAACACTTTTCTCTCCACTTTCGCTAGACACTCCCGTTCCTCACTTTTCACTGGACTTGTTGAAGCATTGTGCGTTGATCTGATTAACTTAACGCTGCATTTTGCCTTGTTACCAAAGCAATAAATGAATATATAAAATATTTTAATTTTCCTCAATAGTTTATCGATCCCACAACCATAGTGCCTCCAATCGAACTGCCACTGCGCAACAACGGTTTCACATAAAGAAAACTAAATACATCCTTAACAATTATACTTTAACTTCACACGATCTAACAGACGTACATATATATTTATATATAATTAAGAAAGTTAATTATTACAGTAATTATTTCTTACTCTACCCCCATACTATGCGGTATTCTCACGTGTCAAAATAGACTATTGTTCGCGCTATCTTGTTCTAAATCATTTGTTTTGATGAAATTCTGTTGATATTAAATATTTAGAATTATTATAGGCCTGTCGCGGCGCAGCGGCACAAGCGTGTGACTGTAACCGACAGGTTGTGGGTTCGATCGCACCTCAAGGAAATGAAATATTTAATATTTTCAATTAAAATATTTGATGTTTTCATTTCTTCGCTCGGGTATATGGAAGAACGCGGCGTTGAGTTCCGCCATTCAACACGCAATGCCTTAAAATCGGCGGAAAGTGGGGAGCCGAAGTGAAACGGAGTTTCTTAACCCTAGGTTCCCAAGTTCCCTTTGCCTACCCTGCCATGTGCGGGGTACAGTGTGAAGCTGAGTAGAGTAGAATAATTATAAATATATATTTTTTGTAAGTTCAGTTGTTATATTACATCAATGTCTATAATATATTAGGCCTGTCGTAACATAGTGGCTCGAGTGTGACTTACAGTCCGATAGGTTGTGGGTTCGATCCCCACTCGTGCAAATGAAATAGTTAATATTGTTGTTCGGAATAAAAGGTTTTATTGAAAAAAAAAAACTGATATAAGATAATTATTATTAATTTAACGTATGTTTCTTCTTATTTTCTTAGCTTCACGCTGTATCCAGCACGAGGCAGGGTAGGCAGAGGGAACCCGGGAACCTAGTGTTAAGACACATCGTTCCACTTCCATTCCCCACTTTCCGCCGAATTTGAAGCATTGCCTGTTTGGCATTGAGTGGCGGAACTCAACGCCGCGTTTTGCCTTATTACCAGAGCGAAGAAATGAAACATTAAATATTTGAATTGAAAATATTAAATATTTCATTTCCTCGACTGGGGATCGAACCCAGAACCTGTCGGTTACAGTCACACTCTTGTGCCGCTGCGCCACGACAGGCCTAACGTTTAACGTATGTGTGTATATTAATAACAATGTAATATCGTTCTTTTTTATATTAATATTATTTACTAAATAAAATATGAATATTTCCTACACAATAAGTTAACCGGAACTAAAGACTGCGAGATATTATCTCAGTTTTCTTAAATCTCTCTCTTGCTTATAAAATATTTTGTTTTATACAATATGATATCTATATATACATATATACATACAAACATATATACATACAAACATATATACATACAAACATTTATAAATACATAAATAAAATAGAGGCCTATCGTGACGCAAAGGCACAAGCGTGCGACTACATGACAGGTTGTGATTTCGATACCCACTCGAGATAATGAAAAAACTAATTTATTTTTTTTCTTTATGGAAAAGACGGCAAACGAGCGTACGGGTCACCTGATGGTAAGTGATCCCGTCGCCCACGGCCCCGAGTAACTCCAGAGGTGCTTCAGGAGCGTTGCCGTCCTTTAAGGTGTACGGGCAACGGGGCCCGGCATTACCTAATGCGAAACGCAGTGGCCAAAGCCACTACTTAACGCCGGTCTTAAATACCGGGGGTGGTAATAATCCGGTCGAGTCTGCCCATGCGTGTTGTCATTACTGGCAACGTGACTCTACCACACGCACTTTAGTCGCCTCTTACGACACTATCAGTACCAGGGTGATCCTATTCTAAGCCGGAATCACACGGCATGAATTAATTGCGTGTGTGTGGAGTGCCGGAACTAAACTCCGCCCTTTGCCTCGTTGCCAGAGGCAAAGGGCGGAGTTTAGTTCCGGTTGAGTTCCGGCACTCCACACACACGCAATTAAATAAATATTTGTAAAATTCAACAAGGTAAAACAGGTCGGATCGGCTAACGTTAAAAAATCATCTTTAACGTATAGTTAAATTTAGATTTCTAATAATCTGGACACGTGGCACTCGAGTACTGTGGTGGTTCCCTAGGAATTTTCTTCCACGCGCCACACATCTGTGGAACGGCCTACCCGCGGCAGTATTTCCAGGTCGATACGACATGGGTACCTTCAAAAAGTGCGTCTACCACCATCTTAAAGGCCGGCAACGCACCTGTAGCTCCCCTGGTGTTTGACGGAGCCGCAGGGACAGTGATCACTCGCCATCAGGTGACCCGTATGCACGTTTGCCTTGTCTTTTCTATAAAAAAACCCTGGCGAAAATCACAAGGACATTGTGTAATTTCTATCTGAATTTGCAACGTTGTGTTATGTAGCGTAACCTAACGCTGCGATTTGTCGCAGAAAACGTATTCAACAGAAAACGTATTCAGACAACAGATTGCGGACTTGAGGAAATTATAGTCTTTATTGTTTCGCTTTTGTATCAAGGCATAACGCGGCGTTGAGTTCCATCTTATAACACTCAATCACCATTCGACGAGAAGTAGAGAACGGAAGTGTCTGAATCTCATATCTTATTATGTTCTTGGTTCTCAAGTTCCCGCTGTCAACTTTGCCATGAGCGAGATATAGCAAAAAGTTGACAAAAAAATGTTAAACATTATTATTAACATAATATCTAATAGACAAGTAGGCGAGGCCGATATTATAATATATTCCTGTTCAGAGTTTCATACTGAAATATTGCGATAGTTATGAATGAACTAAGTCTTTAGGGAAATCTTCTGTTCTAGCGGTAAATATACCAAATATATGCTTTATCATCATAAAATATAAGATATCGGCAGTGGAGGGGCACAAACATGGGATCCTAAACGCGACAGGTCGTGGGTTCGATCCCCATAAGAGAAAATGAATTAATTGAATTGAATGTTTTCATTTCGCTCCAGTATCAATGTAAAGTGCGGCGTTCAGTTACGCTATTCAAATCTCCCATTTAATTCTTACAAAGTGTTATTTATTAGCCATTAAATTGTATATATAGATTTATTTTTAGTACACGTTGTAACCCGCACATGACAAAGAACTTGGGAACCTTGTGTTAAGACACATCATTCCGTTCTCCACTTACCACCAATATTAATTGCGTGATAATTCGCAGAACTCAACGCCGTGCTTCGTCTTGTTACCAGAGCGAAGAAATGAATATATTAAATATTTCATTTCCTCGAGTGGCAATCGTACCCACAACCTGTAGCTTTTTCAGTCACAGGATTGTACTCTTGCGCAACGACAGACGTCTACTGATATAAGATATACATAAATGTACTACGTACTCGTTATATCATTAATTAATTATTCACTGCTTAATTATAGTCACACTCAACATTATATTATAAAGCAAATTTATATCTTAGCAAGCATTTCACACCCCCTCGACGTGACGTTTAATCACTGACAAATTTGCAATTCCCGCAATTCTACAAATGCGAAATACGAATATTTATGTAAATAAGCGTTTTGAATTTATTTTCAGTTGCACAAAATATTCTGTACATGGGAGGGAAGGCTGAGGGAACCTGGGAACCTTTTGTAAAGACACTCTGTTCTTTTCCTCACTTTCCGCCGAATCTGTGTCGACTGGACGTCGTTTTGCGTTTTAATGGAATTTACTTACAAACGGTGCGTCTTTAAGATAGAATCTAGTCTGTAAGAGCATTGGGCTGGAATCAATCCCTTCTTCTCCTTCTCAGGTTCACGCTGTATCCCGCACGAGGTAGGGTAGGCAGAGGGAACCCGGGAACCTAGTGTCAAGACACTCCGTTCCACTTCCGTTTCGTTCTCAGTCGAGGAACCACTGGGGATCGAACCCAGAACCTGTCGGTTACAGTCACACTCTTGTGCCACTGCGCTACGACAGGCCTGAATCCCTCCTTGTACTAAAATGTAAGTGCAATGGTTGTTGTTAAATAAAACTGAGGGGAAGACTTATGTTCACTATCTACTAGCATAACTGGTGCCAAGAAATTTCTCCGTTAACTCGAGACGTGCACCCTAGAAACATAAATTCAAAATTCAAATTCAAATATTTTTATTCAAAATAAGAAGTTACAAGCTTCGTTCTTTGAACGTCAAACAATTTACATCCTATAATTGCATCCTATAATTGCAAAAAAGACTTTGGAAATTTTGGAAACAAACAAGTAAACTGAATCCCAAATCGCGGGTTCCAGTTAGTGTAAACGGTGTTAGTGAGCCCTCCGAAACCGCAGAAATGTTTAAAAATCATTTTAAAGTAGATTCGATACGTTTTCCTTCGGAGGAATCTTCAATGGCTATGGGGGGCGATATAATTGGACAGGTGGTCATTACTGAGAAAGAGGTGAGAGCAGCAGTAAAAAGCATAAAACGTGGAAAGTCACCTGGACATATCTCCCTAAACATTAAGCATATACAGTATGCGGGTGAGTATGCGTCTAGAGAGTTGGCAATGTTCAATGTTCCAATTGTAAAAAACCGTACAGGGGATATCTTTGACAAAAAAAATTATAGATCCATATCGCTAGCTACCATTATAGCAAAAGTGTTGGGTGTTATGCTGGGTAATCACTTAGACAAACACCTTCAACTGCATGACGCACAGTTCGGATTTAGACCCGGACTGTCCACTGAAAGTGCAGTGTTGTGTCTCAAGCATACCGTCCGGTACTATACGGACAGGAATACGCCTGTTTACGCGTGCTTCCTACCTTCGACTTGGTGGCCTACGATAAGCTATGGCAAAAATTAAACACAGAAACCATGCTACCTAAAGAAATTATACGTCTCTTTAAGTTCTGGTATGGTAACCAAAATAATGTGGTTTCTTGGGAGGGCTCGTTGTCGGAACCGTACAGGCTGAAATGGGGGGAAAGGCAGGGTGGAGTGACCTCGCCTAAGCTTTTTAGCTTATATGTGAACCGTCTGATTGAGGAACTGAGCGATGTGGAAGTCGGTTGTTCTATAGATGGTACATTTGTGAACAACATAAGCTACGCTGATGATATGGTGCTTCTCAGCCCATCAATTAGGGCACTCAGAACACTGATAGGAATCTGTGAGAGGTATGCGGGTGCCCATGGTCTTAAGTATAATGCAGAAAAAAGCGAACTGTTTGTATTTAAAGCAGGCAGTAAATGCTATCCCATGGTACCACCGACAACAATTACAAGTACTTGTACTTCGCTTAAAGTAGTAACTAAATTCAAGTACCTGGGGCACTGGGTCACTGCTGATCAGAGCGATAATGAGGACATTGAAAGAGAGCGCAGGGCGCTGGCAGTCAGCACTAACATGCTGATCCGCAGGTTTGCAAGGTGCACCAATGAGGTTAAAATAACTTTATTCAGGGCATACTGTCAGACGTTTTACACTTGCAGCCTGTGGATTGAATATACCAAGAGGGCTTACAGTGTCCTGCGTGTCCAATATAATAATGCGTTTAGGGCGCTGTTGGGACTCCCGCGACACTGTAGTGCCTCGGGGATGTTCGCAGTGGAGCATATTGAAGGGTTTCAGGCAATAATGCGTAAGTGTGTGGCATCTATGTGGAGGCGGATGCGCGGAAGTTTAAACAGCATTCTGTGTACAGTGGCAAACGGGTTTGATTCCCCTATAACTAGGCATTGGACCATAATGCATGTCGTCCCTTCAGGCCGAGCTGCTAAGTAATAATTTATTTATTGTGTCCATGGGTGGGTGCCTCACATTCTCATGAATAAAAATATTGAATGTTATTTTAATTTGTAATGATTGTTTTTTAATTTAAATGGTTTTATTGTATTATGTTCGTGATTTTTTTTTGAGAACCATTGTACTAACAATAGACATGTATGTTGGGAGGTTACTAACCCATATGGATAATTCCGAAATAAAAGTTTATTATTATTATTATTATATTATGTTCCGTTTATGTCTCAGGTAGAAAGTCGTTTCAGTAGAAATAACCTTAATAAAAGAAAAAAATACCAGCGAACTGTTCTAAATCACATAGGTGTTGAGAACAAGAACATTTATTTCAATGCTTTAATCTTCATGACTGTTTACTTCACCAATATGCCAAAATAAATATTATAGAAATAATACTTCATTATACATAATTTCTATAGTATCTTCATCGTTGATATTAAGCATTTTTCTGGTCTGGGCGTAACACTGTGATGTTTTTGGGTTTGAATCCCGTTTGTGGGAAATATTTGGTACAACGCAAAACTACTCTCTTAGATTTTATTATTGAAATAAATTTTTAAAATCAAAAAAATACTAACAAACATCTATTTTACTTAGGTATAACATATTGTTACAATACAAAAATTTCCATCAAACATACTCACACTCAGCTTCACGCTGTATCTTGCGCACGGCAGGTTAGGCAGAGGAAACTTGGAAACCTAGTGTTAAGACACTCCGTTCCACTTCTTTTCCCCACTTTCTGCCGAATTTGAGGCATTGCGTGTTGAGTGGGGATCGAACCTACAATCTACCGGTTACAGTCACACGCTTGTGCCGCTGCGCCACGACAGGCTTCAAACAAGGAGACATTAAAACTGAACAGACTGTAACAATATAATGTCAGTATCAAACGCTACGGAATTTACTGCTTCAGTAACAGTGATAGAGTATCGCTGACTTTTACACAAATCCTGATTATATTCTATTGAACACGTTCAATGTTTTCGTTGATCGTTATTGATTTCTATTTATTTAATATACACTTAGAGGTTATGCTAAGATAATAATATTAGGACGCCGCTTTTGTGTTGCATGTTGTGGGTTCGATGCCCACTTGAAGAAGTGTAATATTTAATATTTTCATGTTAAATATTTAATATTTTCATTTCTTCGCTATGTAACTAGGCAAAGTGCAACATTGTATTCTGCCACGCAACGAAATGAAAGTTAAAATAGGACATCATTATCATATATTAGGAAGACTTGACGCATGAGCGCAAGCAACCTGCTACCTGATGAGAAATACCTCAATCAATACAAATCTTTAAATTTCTACTGAAGCGAAGCCACAGTAAATGACTAGAGCATATGTAGTACTTTATAGGATAAGTAACAGCTTCTTGAAATAAGGCCGTATCGATACGAGTTATATATTAAAGATTTGAAAGGAATTTATTAGGGTGTCCCTTGAAAAGATAAGGGCAATTAGCCATTCTTTGTTAGATCTCCCAACCCTGTTATAAGACTACCTTTTCAGTACTTGTTGAGTGTCTAAAGTAGATCTTAGGATGTGAAGAAGAAGTTCTTTAGCTTTTCTCTATATAAAAATACCGGTCAAGTGCGAATCAAATTTAAAGAATAATGTATTAAAATTACAACTTTACACTTACTTATTTACTTAGCTTCACTCTGTATCCCACATGGGAGGATAAGCAGAGAGAACTTTGAAACTAGTGTTAAGAAACTCCATGCCGTTCCGTTTCCGCCGAATTTGAAGCATTGCGTGTTCAGTGGTGGAACTCAACGCCGCGATTTGCCTTGTTACCAGAGCAAGGAAATGAGAATATTAAATATTTCAATAGAAAATACTGAATACTTGATTCTTTTGTCATTAAGTCAAACTTTAGGTGTATTTCCAGTTGATGTAAAAAGATTTTCCCTTTACTTTTAATATAAAGAAGATTATAATTTACTTAACAAATATAATAATAATAATAATAATCATCTTCACGCTGTATCCCGCACGAGGCAGGGTAAGCAGAGGGAACCCGGGAATCTAGTGTTAATTTAACAAATATTAGGTTCCTAAGTTCCCTCTGCCTACCCTGCCATGTGTGAGTTACAACGTCATCCTGATAAAAAAATGCAAATGCACTCTGATACTTAAATATATATATTTCATGATGAATGTTACAAAACCCCCATTGAATCTCTACAGCACGCGCGCACCTTTAGTTGTAGCCAAAAAATATTATATTTTCTTCCGCTTCACGCTGTAGCTCGCGTGTAGCCAAAGGGAACATGGGAAATTAATATTAAAGCATTTCGTTCTCAACTTTCCAATGAATTTGAGGCATTGCGTATTGAGAGACGGTATGTTCCTCGAATGGAGATCGAATTCACGACCTGTCGCTTGCGCTCCTGTCGATTTTTCTTGTTACTTATAAGCCAATTAAGGAAGAAAATATCCAATGAACTTCAGTTGAAGCTTACAAAAGCTCACTCTTTCGTGTTTTAAGCCAATAACAAAAAATCCGTCTTCATTAATCACCACACGCCGTTAGATAAAAACGTTATCGTACGCGTTTTTCTTACTTTTCACGTTAAATCACTTGAAATACGCCTTTTTATCTTATCGCTAGTATCATTTACAGTGTACATTAAATAAAAGCCTTGTTTCTTCTATAAATTAGAATTGATGAGATCTGTTCTGCCTGTTTTTATGGTGAATAATATCGTAGGAAACTATGTGTTTTAAGCGGTGTTTCAAAAATTGGGGAAGGAAGTGCTTTGACATTAGGTTCCCAAGTTCCCTCTGGGGACCCTGTTGATACCTGCTACGGTACACAGCGTGAAGCTATAAAAATGTACTTACAACTTACAATTTTAAAATTATTACAGTTTTAAATTATATGATTTCAGAGATCATAATAATATTTTTTGGAACGGTTTCAAAAGAAGTACAGTTACTGACGCCAAGGGCAATATTTTATAATTAACTGGGTATTTTTATTTATTCGAATATCGAATTATATAACATAATTATTTTGGCGAAATTAAAACAAGTCGATGACGCTGGGGAATACCAAATGCGGTATTTACTTTTGTTTCCAATACGCAGTGCTTTTACCACTGTGCTTTTAATGATTATGAAGCGGAGAAATATTTCAGGTTCCCTAGGTTCCCCCATTCTACACAGATATTATAAAAGTATGTAGAAGAATTTGATTGACTTGTATTTAACGTACTGAGGTCGTCGTTGCACAAAAACACAAGACTGACTATTACGCAACGTTTGTAGGTTCGATTCCCAATGGGGTGAATGAAATAATCAATCTTTAATATTCTTGCTCTGTTGAATTCTGCCAATCTCATGCCTGACTGGGGAACAATGATGTTATAAATGGCAACAAAATGGCCTTCCCAATTATGTTCCCAGGTTCCCTCTGCCATGTGTAGTGTACAGTGTGTAAATATTTTATGTAGTATTTAATAAACTCGTCCATTGCATTCCTTCAGAAAGTGTATAGAATGGTAAAGCTTTTTCTATGTAACAATACATGACTGAAAAGCACTCTATGACAATGCTATAGAACTATAGAAAAGCGTAACAAAGTTAGCGAAAAGACCACTGTGTGACAGTTGATGCTTTGATTTACGTATTATAATATATTGGCGATGAAATTTTGCATATGAGAAATAGAGAATATCTCTCTTTCGGGTTCACGCTGTATTCCGCAAACGGCAGGGTAGGAAGAAGGAACTTGGGAACCTAGTGTTAAGACACTCCGTTTTACTTCTGTGCTCCACTCTCCGTGGAATTTGAGGCATTGCGTGTTGAGTGGTGAAACTCAGCGCCTCTTGCCTTGTAACCAGATCGAAGAAATATTACTTATTTCATTTCCTCTAGTGGGGATGGAACCCACAACGTATTGTTTACAGTCACACGTTTATGCCGCTGCACCACGACAGGCCTCACAAGTAAAGAACAAATTAAATATAAAAAAAAATCTGCATTAAAACTGAAGAAAAGAATAAAATAGTATCTGCTCATTTAGAAATACTTCCTTGTATCTCGAACAAGGCAGAGGACATAGGAAACTTGGGAACCTTGTTATAGGACAATCCGTTTCCAATAAAACACTTCCGATCCCCACTTTCCTCTTTTCCTTACGTATTGACTGGCTAAACTTAACTCCGCGCTTTGCCAGACAATGCAAGTATTAACTATTTCATCCCCTCGAGTGCACATCGAACCCAAAACCAGTCACATTTACAGCCATACTCGTGCCACTGTGCCACGACAGGCAGCTTTATAATATTAAATAAAGACTAACGTTTTAAGAACTTTACGAATTCCACTGAAACTATCTTGGCTGCGTCGACTTTTAAACATATACGTAAGATGCAATTTAGATGCAAAGACGTCTAACGTATTTGAGTTCTCCAAAGTAGGGAGCTAGTATGTTAACTTTACTTAACTTTTGTTCGCATTTCCGTTTGCACATCAAAGCGTATATAGTTTATCTAGTTATAACTAACTGATAACTTTTTATTTTTATACAGTTTCTTATACGTATAGTAGTGTTTTTCATTTTTTTCAGCCTCCTGCTCTTTTCTGCACATGGCAGGATGGGCAGAGGGAACTTGGGAACCTAGTGTTATGACAATCCGCTCCGTTGTTAAAATTTCGCCGAATTTAAAGCGTTGTGTGCTGAGTAACGGAGCTCAACGCCGCTTTTGCCTTGTTACTAGAGCAAAGAAAAAAATATCAAATATTCCATTTCAAAGCCTTAAGCGATCTCTATTACAAAGTTTATTTATTTATAAAAACATCTATAAGTACAGCTACTAACTACTTGAAGAATTTGAAGACTTTTGTGTTCGACACTCGAAAAAAGTTTTTCTTTTATTTTCGTTTCATTTCTCTGGTAGATAAAATACGGAGAGTTTCGGCACTAGACAAAATCTCTAAAATAAGCAATCACGTGTTGCTGATTTGGATACTTATCCAAGAAACATAGTGACTTAACACTAGGTTCCCTCAAGCTTACTTGCGGGGTGCAGCAGGAACTAAAGAAAAAATCTATAAAAAACACAAAACAAAACACCGTTAAAGAATATAAAAGTACAAAGTTATTTAGAAGTACAAATAAATCTCTTCCTACTACATCTCGTTTATTTATTCATACACTTAATTAACGATCGTTCACTTTCCCCATTACGAGTTACTTACCTTGTAAAGTGCAAATACAATACCAATTAAAGAATAACTTAATTTTAAAAGCTCTTACGATATTAGTTATTTAGTCGGATGTCATTTTGTGTTTATTAGTTGTGTGTTCGGTTCCCATTTGAGGGAATATTGTTGATAAATATTATTTTATATCGTCGATCCGGCTTGGCCTGGTGCAGGGGCGAAAGAGTGCTATTGTCAACGTGACAGATTGTAGATTCTATCCCCAGTCGAGGAAATAAAATTATAATCAAAGTTAATGTGGTAAACGGAACGGAGTGTCTTAACACTAGGTTCCCAAGTTCCCTCTGCCTACCCTGCCATGTGTGGGATACAGCGTGAAGCTGAGCTGAGTTAACGTTGAATTCTGCCACTCAACACGCAATATCGCAGATTCGGCAAAAAGTTGGCAATGAAGTAGAGTGTCTTGACACTAAATTTCGAGGTTCGCTTTGACGCAAACCTAAGGATGGAGGAACCTGAGGAGCACAAACTAGCAAAGCAACTAGCTAGCGTATGTCGATATATAATTTATTTATAACTTTCACAATAGAGAAATATTTTTTTAGCTTCATACTGTATCCTGTATAGCAAAGTGGAAAGGGGAACCTAGTGTTAGGACTCTCTATTTTCATTAAAACAGATTACTCTCCTTCAATCCGTCTAGTATAGATATTGCTTGTTTAGTGGCGAAATTTAGCGCCGCACGTTTGTCAGGTGACATAAAATATTAAATTTTTCATTTCCTCGAGTGGGGATCGAACTCACTACCTATCGTTTACAGTCACGTGCCTCTTCGGGTCTCAATAAAAGAAATATGCAATAATAATACACTCAAACAATGAAATACAATGAGATATAACTTAAAAATTATAATATTTCTATTTATATAGCAAGAAAAGGAAGATTTATGTTGTATTTCATAGTAATCGTTCAAAGGAAGACCCGCATTTCTTAAGTTTTAATTAAGTTTTGATCCAGGTACTATAGGGGACGTGTTGTTTACTTCAAATTGAGTTCATGATCAAAATGCAGTAGATTATTATTAAATTATTTAAAAGGGATATTTTGATAAGGCAGAGGGAACCTGGGAACCTAGTGTTAAGATAATCCGTTCCCATTAAGACACTTTCATTCCCCACATTCGCGATGTATCCCGCCGGACACAGCCGGATAGGCCGAGGAAACTTGGGAACCTATTATTAAGACACTCTGTTCCATTTCCGTTTCACACTTTCCACCTAATTTGAGACATTCCAACAAGCTCTCAAACCGTGCCGTGTTGCGGGATATATAAAATAAAAATATTTTTTACCTCCTCCGGATATCGTATCCACAATCGTCATATCTAATCACACGCTTGTACATTCGATACGACGACGACACCACGATTATAATATACATGTGACCCAATGTCATATTATCTTTGCATATCGTTCATCAAAAGAAGTAGGCATTAAATGAATATAACTTAAAAGCGAACATCTAAACCTGTCGTGGCGCCGCGGCACAAGAGTGTGACTGTAACCGACAGGTTCTGGGTTCGATCCCCAGTCGAGGAAATGAAATATTTAATATTTTTAATTTAAATATATTTAATGTTTCATTTCTTCGCTCTGGTAATAAGGCAAAGCGCGGCGTTGAGTTCCGCCCCTCAACACGCAATGCCTCAAATTCGGCGGAAAGTAGGGAAAGGAAGTGGAACCGAGTTTCATAACACTAGGTTTCCACTTCCGTTCCCTCTGCCTACCGTGCCTAGTGCGGGATACAGCGTGAAGCTGAAAAAAAAAAAAAGCGAACATCTAAAACATCGAACGTGTTTTGTCGAATAAAATCAGGATTTATGTAAAAGTCAACGATACTCAATCACTGGTATTGAAGCGGCAAATTCCGTAGCGTTTGATACTGACATTATATTGTTACAGTGTTTTCAGTTTTAAAAACTCTTTATTTCAATAAATAATTTAGTATTGTATCAATTTGTTATACGTTAGTGGAATACATTTCTTCAACTTCGCATGGCAGGGTAGGTGAAGGGAACTTGGGAACCTAGAACCGCTGAGTTTAAGGCATTGTGTGTTAAGTTGCGGAACTCAACGCCGTGCTTTGCCTCGTTACTATAGATAAAAAAATGATAATGTTTAATATACCTACCATTTGAAGATTTTTATTTGAAGTTTCATCGCAATAGGAAAACTTATATTGATAAAAGCTATTCTTTTATCTGTTTTTGTTTAAATTTGAGACATTTTTTTTTATGGACAAGACACGGCAAACGAGCATACGGGTCACCTGATGGTAAGTGATCACCGTCGCCCGCGGCCCCATGTAACTCCAGAGGAGCTACAGGAGCGTTGCCGTCCTTTAAGGTGGATGGGCACCGGGGCCCGGCAATACCCAATGCGAAACGCAGAGGCCGAAGTCACTACTTCACGCCGGTTTTAAATGCCGGGGGTGGTAATGATCCGGTCGAGTCTGCCCATGTGCATTGTCATTGCTGATAACTTGGCTCTCCCACACGTACTTTTGTCGCCTCTTACGACACCAACAGTACCAGGGTGATACTATTCTAAGCCGGAATCACACGGCGTTCATTACACATGGTGATTCGCCTATTACAGAGTGACAGACAATGTGTGGAATTTTTCACGAGAAGAAATCGATGTCAAAACCATTGCTGTATTACCAGATCAGACAATTATCTACTAGAAGATACTACTTAACTACAATCGTGTATAGAGAATTTGTATAAGGAAATATTTGTAACATAATATTTATTTTTGCTTGTTATTTCTATCGTAGAACAAAAGTTGTAGAATCAGAATGTCTAAAGCCTTTTAATACAAATAGAATCATTCATTTTTATAAGCTTTTCTTAAATATTTTCACATTGTATCTCAAATATAGAAGAGTAGGCAGAAAAAACTAATGTTAAAACACAAAATGGAGAACAGATTCTCCAATTTTTCAAAGAAAATTGGGCAAAAATTGGAGAACAGATTCTCCAATTTTTGGCCAATTTTCAATATATCGCGTTTTAGGTGACGGAACTCAACGCCACGATTAGTCTTGATACAAGAGTTTAATAAATTGAATAATGAATTCCGCCAAATAAAAACACATAATTCTCGCTTAGGCAGATGAAATCTGGGACCTAGTGTAAGACACTCCGCATACATTCCCGTTATATACAATCCTCTAATCTAAGGTATTGAATGACGAGACTCAACGCTAAATGTTATAGGATATTATAAAAAATATTTGTTATTAGAAATAAATCAAGAATCAATTTGGTGTAAGGTAAGAATTTCAACTTTTTTGTGATATTGCCATTTAAAAACATGTAGGAGTAAAATTAAAATTGAAAATGGTTGAAGAACAGAAATGTGTATCATTACAATTTTTTACGACTTGTCTGATATATAACAATATTTTTGTCTTTGATAGCGCAATTACTGAGAAAAACTATAAGTTATATTGTATATTATTGTAAACACGTCAGATTGTAAGTTCGATCATTCATTTCAATTCCTCGAGCAGGTCTCGAGGAATTGAAATGTTAAATATTTTCAAATGAAATATTAAAGTGTCTTAAAAATAGTTCACTCTGCCTACCCTCGCGTGAAGTTAAACTAAATCGTTAATAAGATAAGAGAAGAGAATAAAATTACAAATATATCGTAATGCCAGCCCGCCATGTGCGATGCCTGCCGTATACCCTGCCGTGGCGACGCCAAGCCAAGCCATGCCATGCTATAAGACTTCACATTGTGTTGATTATATATTAAAATGTAAATGTTATTTGATTCAATATTACAATAGATTGTCAATTGACTCTAACATCCGCTATTGTTTTGAAGCGGAAATACTATAAAAGAGTTTGCAATTCATTTTTAAAGTCATTCTCACTTGTGCACTAAGTTAAGTGGAAACTCTGTTCGTTGAAGAAATTAATATATGTAACTTGTTTTTTTTTTTTCAGCTTCACGCTGTATCCCGCACTAGGCAGGGTAGGCAGAGGGAATGGAAGTGGAACCTAGTGTTATGACACTCCGTTCCACTTCCTTTCCCCACTTTCCGCCGAATTTGAGGCATTGCGTGTTGAAGGGCGGAACTCAACGCCGCGCTTTGCCTTATTATATGTAACTGAACCGTTTTATTATTTACTCACCGTTTTAATATTGATAAAACGAGAGAACGGAAACGGGTACTTCGAAGCGAACGCTGTAAGAAATTGTTGAAGCTACGCAAAAACCATGTAACACGAAATTGTTTCCCTACAAAATTATTTACAACTCACTCACTCGCTTAGCTTCACGCTGTATTCCGCACACGGCAGGGTAGGCAGAGGGAACCTGGGAACCTAGTGCTAAGACACTCCGTTCCACTTATTTACTCCACTTTTCGCCAAATTTGAGGCATTAGTTATGGAGTGGCGGATTCAACGCCGCGTTTTACCTTGTTACCAGAGTGAAGAAATGAAAACTTTAAATATTTAATTTGAAAAAATTAAATATTTCAAATCGTCGAGTGGGGATCGAACCCACAACCTTTTAGTATACAGTCACACGCTAGTGCAGCTGTACCACGACGGGTCTCAAATTATTTACAACACATGTCTATATCTTCTAAGGATAAATCGCATCAAGTTAACTACTATTAAATTAGAAAAATATATATGGAATTCAGTTTAAACTATTTCAAAGAATAAATTATCATATTAACATATTTTTTATTAATTTTATTGACGATACAGTGATATGTTCTAACTTGTTAATTATGTTGAGATTCGGAAGCATCTGAGCCGGAGCGGACGACATGTAAGGTGTATTATCGATGCGGTAAACGACAGGTTGTGGGTTCGATCGCTACTCGGGGAAATGAAACATTTAATATTTTCAAATTAAATATTTAATATTTTTATTTCTTTGCTCTGGTACAAGGCAAAACGCGGCTTTGAGTTCCGCCGCTCAACACGCAATGCCTCAAATTCGGCGGAAAGTGGGGAATGGAAGTAGAACGGAGTGTCCTAATACTAGGTTCCCAAGTTCCCTCACCGTACCTTACTGTGTGCGGGATACAGCGCGAAGCTGAGTATTATCAATTCAAATTATTATTAAACGCATTAAGCCCTGTTTACATTGTGCTAGTGCTTAGTCTAATAGCTAATGCATAAGAACATGTTGTAATACTGAAAATGCTGTCAAGTTAGTGATCGCTTTTTATTTCGATTTTCACTTCAGTTAATGAAATATTTAATATTTTCTTGGAGAATAAAATAGTTCTCAAGAAAAAGAAATTCTCAAGTTCCTTCTGCCTAGTCTGCTCTTAAGTGTGACAGAGTAGGCACTCTGTCAGTTGCAGGATATAACGTGAAAGTACTAAAAATCTATTTTCGTAAATATGGCGTTTTATATATATATACATATAACACCAAAAATATATATTATCATAATACTTGGAGGACGTCGTGGTGGAGGACACAAAATTTGAATGCATGATGATGGTTATAAGTTTGATTGCCAGTCGAAGAGATGTATTATTTAATATTAACGTCGAGTTCCGCCACTAACGCACAATGCCTCAAGAGTTCATAGGTAAGTGGGGAACGAATGTGAACTGAGTGTTTTAACACTAAGATCCCAGGTTCCCTTAGGTTCCCTATCTTCCCGCTGAAAAACAACATCCCGAAATGATTTCTTCGCTTATAGCAACACAAAGCATGCACAAAGTCTATCTAAAATTTCTAACCAAACCAAACTTGCAATAATTTGGTGCGATATGGCTGCGGACCGGTTGCACCGGAAGTGCCGCCGGCGTCATTGTTCAAGCTTCCTCCACCTTGCCTTGTCTGTGCAATATGCATATTTGGTACCAATATTAGATTTTAGATACGACAGCTGACGTTTTTTGAGTTTATCAAATATTTTTTACTTTTATGGCATTTTTTTTCTGATGCATCTTTGTCTTTTTTGTTACCTGTCCGTGTACCTTTCATATCTATGAATGTAAGTTTGGCCTCAATATTGATGTTTTTTTTTTGTTGCAGCGTTGAGTTACGCTACTGAATTTGAACGATATGGGTAAATTAACTTTAACAACTATCTCTCTAGACTGCGAAATGCGAAATAGACTGTAAAAATTAGTCTAATAACATAATAAATATGAAACGATCTAAATTAGAGATACTTTTATAATGTAAAAACTTTTCTGAAAGAAAATTCTTTCATAACGGTGACTGAAATTAAGAGATGTAATAAAATACTTTCCATTTCCCCTAATGACTACAAATTTTTATGACTTGTCGGCGTCCCTTCTTTAAAATCACGCTGTCTAAGTCACTTATCAGGGTAGGCACAGGGAACTTGGGAACCTACGTACGGCGTTAGGATCCGCCACTTGGACTCGGAGAACGGACTTCTGTTACCCACTGTTGTCTCAGCGTTCCTATTATGACACTTGTCTCAGTGTCTCACGTGAACTGTTTTAATAAGAGAGGTTTTGAAGTTCTCTATGCCTGCTCTACAAAGAGTAAGATCCGCCATTTGAACTCGGAGAACGGATTTCTGTTACCCACTTTCAACGTTCCCATTATGACACTTGTCTCAGTGTCTCACGCGAAATATTTTAATAAGAGGTTTTGAAGTTCTCTGTGCCTGCTCTACTATGAGTAAGATGCGAGCGAGGTGAAACTGAAAAATATATTATATATCTATTATATATTTTTACTTATAAGCATACTTAGCTCTAAGACTAAAGTACCTAATTGGAAAATGTACGTGACGTTATCACGCTTTGTTAAAAGAAATGAAAAATATTTAATCAACTCCTTCAGTAATGCGATAGCTAAGTTCTTTGTATTTATTCACATATTTTTATATTTTTTGTTAGCTTCACTTTGTATCTCTTATATGGGGCATTTCACGTGAAGCGGACAGGCAAAAAAAAGTGAGGTTCTGAAAAGCGACTATATTTAGCCTATTTGTACTTCCAGCAGGTATGAATGGATACACAAAATATTTTTTTTGTATAGTGTATATTTTCCAAGTTATAACATTGTAAAGAATTGTTGGGTTTGTAATTACAATTTTTTGAAAGTATTTTTTTTAATATAAAAAAAATCTTATTAAATATTTTATATAGCGATACATATTGATAATATTCTGTTCTTTTTGAGGATAAAATAAAATTATAAAAAAAACATTTTTTTCCTGTTCAAAACCGGAAGTGAACTATTTAAACCAGAATTACAGTCACTTCGACCAATTTTATTTTCTTTTTTTTTCTTCCAAATTATAGCTTAAAGGATATTAAAAGTGCATTAGAAAATTTAAAATGGGATCTCTGATAGTTTAGGAGCTAGTTTGATTAATGTACACACGTGCTAGCTGTGAGATTAGCTCTCCTCCATTCAACGTCATCTTTACATTACTTTGATAGTTTGTACAAACACATACCATATGGGTTCGGTCGGTAGTCGCCTACGGGGGTATATTGTTTGGGTCTTTGTGTTTTTATTTATATAATATTAATAAAATTTATTCTATATCATTGGACGAAGTTAAATATGCCGATAAAATTATATAAATTATTAATAAGGTACAAGTTTTAATGCAATATCGCGCTAACTACTCGACTTATGCCAGCGCCAGAAATCACGCCCATTGTGACACGTGTGTACATTAATCAAACTAGCTCCTAAACTATCAGAGATCCCATTTTAAATTTTCTAATGCACTTTTAATATCCTTTAAGCTATAATTTGAAAGAAAAAAAAAGAAAATAAAATTGGTCGAAGTGACTGTAATTCTGGTTTAAATAGTTCACTTCCGGTTTTGAACAGGTAAAAAATGTTTTTTAAATAATTTAATTTTATCCTCAAAAAGAACAGAATATTATCAATATGTATCGCTATGTAAAATATTTAATAACATTTTTTTTATATTAAAAAAAATACTTTCAAAAAATTGTAATTACAAACCCAACAATTCTTTACAATGTTATAACTTGGAAAATATACACTATACAAAAAAAATATTTTGTGTATCCATTCATACCTGCTGGAAGTACAAATAGGCTAAATATAGTCGCTTTTCAGAACCTCACTTTTTTTTCCCTGTCCGCTTCACGTGAAATGCCCCATATTTGAGTGTAGGCGGAGAAAATCTAGTGTCAAGACACTCGCTATTTCATTTTCCATTTTAGATTCCATATAGTGAGTGTGAGTTAAAGAAGTCAACGCCACTCTTTGTCTTGGTAATAAGGTAAGGAAAGATAGACAGAGACACCTTGGTAACTTAATTTATCGTAACTTTAGGTTCCCAAGATCTCTCTGATCTGACTCCATCTGTACACTTTCAAATTTTACCGAATTTCTATCAATGCGTGTGAAGTTATATAACCTAACGTCGCCACTCAATGTCTTAGTAATAAAGTGAGGAGACAAAGGCAGAGACAACTTGGGAACCTAATTTATCTTAACTTTAGGTACCCAAGATCTCTCTGATCTGACTCCGTTCCGTTATACACTTTCGAATTTCCCTGAATTTCTAACAATGCCTCATGAGTGATGGAATTCAACACTACACTTAGCCTTGTTACTAGAGAATCGAAAATCTTAAATGTTTCATTTTCTAGAGTCAGGATTGAACCCACAACCATAGTCATATAGTAATATGCTTGTGCCTCTGTGCCACGATAGCCTTGCTTTATTCATATCAATGTTTCCGTAAATTTCAAAATTTAATTTTAGTAAATATGTTTAATTGGCATGCCAATTAAATTTGAAATAACAAATGCATTTAAAGTACCCTCTGTAAGCTACTACCCGCCCGAATTCGGTCGACGTAAACGAAACGAAATCACTTAATTGCCGTAAATAATCTTTGCTCTCATTCATTATAGCAATTCTTATATTAAAAAAAATACTAAGTGAAATAAATAAAAATGTATGTAAATATATATTCTCGCTGTATTCATATCTAGCGTACCGTTAACACATTTCCGCTCCTTACTATCCATCTAAATCTTTATGGTATTGCGTATTAAGTGGCGTAACTCAACGCTGCGTTTTGCCTCTTTATTACAGTGTTTATCAAGCCCACGACTGATCTCATTGTTAATTATAAATTAAAATTAAATATATTTTCGTCTCTATTAGAGTTATTAGCTTTGGTTGAACGAGCTTATTTCAGTATCTCTTGCAAAGTTTACATGAAAGAGATTTACTTGATGATTTTACCTGTGGTGGTGCTAGGGTGCGAACGCGTGACTGTAAATGAGACAGCCTGTGGGTTCGATTCCTACTCGAGGCAATGAACGCCGCTCAACACGCAATGCCCCAAATTCGGCAGAAAGTGGAACGAAACGGGGTGTCTTAACATTAGGTTCCCATGTCCCCTCTGCCTACCCTTCAGAATTCAACGTGAAGCGGAAATAATAGCTTCACGCTGTATCCCCCACTGGCAGGGTTGGCAGAGGGAACATGGAAACCTAGTGTTAAGTTCCCTTCTTCTCTACATATATTTTTAATATGTAGCTCTGTATATATTTTTTTCATTTAGCCGAACCCTAAGTGCAAGATAAAATAAAAAAGAAATTAAACACATACGTTAAACTTATAGTACCCCTCTTTTTACTTAGATGGTAAATAATCCGTAAATAAGAATCCTAAAACATTTTTCATTATGAAACTTTTAATGAAGCAAAGAGCTTTTATGATTTACTAAAGAAGAAATGTGAATGGATTAACAGAATGACGTTGTCCATTTCTTACTTCATTGTATATAGTTTTTAATTAAAAATGAGTACAAGAATTATGCACTCTTCTGAATTGAGACGTGTTATACATTTTTGGATATCGAAGAAGATCTATAATGTTATGTAAAAAAATGTTTTTTTTTTTTTCTTGAGGCCCTATGGTGGCGATTGTAAACGCAACAGCTTGTAGTTTTGATCCTCATTCAACGAAATTAATTATTTAATATATTAATTTCTTCGCTCTAGTAACAAGGCAAAACGCGGCGTTGAGTTCCGACATTCTACACGAAATAAAATACCTCAAATTCGTCAAAAAGTGGGGAACGAATGTGGAACGTAGTGTCTTAACACTAGGCTCCCAAGTTCCCTCTACCTACCCTGCAATTTGCGGGATACAGACTATTTATCTCTCTCGAGATGACGTAGAGATATCAAGCTGGAATTAATATAAAACCTTCAGATCTAAAATCAAGTTAATGCTATCAAAAGATAACGTAAATAAGTATTTATTTATATATCGTTTTCTTGCATTTTGTATGAAATTTCTTGCGGATGCATCCCGTGGATATATAGTAATGAACTCTAGCGTGAAATGAAAAATTTACAACACTGATTAATAACAAAATCTGAAGAGCTTTTTGTTTTAAATATTACAAGAAAAAATTGTGTATATTCAAACTTATAATCGAAGGAAGGAAAAAGAAAATGAATGAATCCCCCCGCTTTCTGAAGTTTCACCAACGTTCTCGTTGCTTTACAATGTTATAACTACTACGGTTGCACAATCTTAACGCCATAACTGAAGAACAGAACTGAAAATTAGTATGGAACCGTCATTGAGTCCGACTCGTACTTCAAATTTATATTATATTTTATTCAAAATAAGAAGTTACAAGTTTAATTTTTTGAACATCAAACAATTTACCACTGGTTCACTAAAGAAAGTCAGCGAAATATTTCTATTTCTTTTTTTTAATCAAATATTTTCAGTTTGACATTTAATAATAATTCATCTCCTGCCTATCTACTTCAGTAGCAAGAAACTCAACTTGACGTTGTAATGTATTGATGAGGGAAAGAATGAGGCCTTTAAATTGGTGGAATTCTGTAGCTAATGAAGATGTTGACACTGGTGAAGCTGTCTTGTGCAAGTCATGTTGAAATTCATTCATTTTCATAGTGAAAAGGTCAGGTAATGCAATCATGGACTCTCTTTTTGTTCTAAACAGATTTTATTAGTTTCACCATTTAAATGACAATGATACCTTCGAATAGATAGGTGTTATCATTTAAAAAATCATTAATTTGATAATAACCAACCTTTAACACACAAACGTCATTTCACAACTTTTTTAAATTGTAAAATAGAAATTTCTAGGACGTTTTATGGGATCCTGTTGTAAAAGCGTACACCCTGACCCATAAAAGAATTACGGACTCGATACAATTGAGTTACAGACGCACTAAGTTTAAGAGTATTTCTAGTATTTATATTATGTACATTACCGATTTTAGTAAATTTATTAATATTTTTCTCTAAAATAAATAACATTGACGGAGCTTAACGCTGCCCTTTGTCTTAATGCTATGAGGTATCTAAAAAAATAATTAATTTTCCCGATTGGTAACTCATAGCCTAACGAAATGCGTAGGCTTTATTTTTTTTCGCTTCACGCTATAGCCAGGGTAGGCAGAGGGAACCCGGGAACCTAGTACAAAGACACTCCGTTCCACTTCCGTTCCCCACTCTCCGCCGAATTTGAGGCACTGAGTGTCGAGTGGCGGAACTCAACGCCGCGCTTTTGCCTTATTACCAGATTAAGAGGAACATTAAATATTTAAATTGAAAATATTAAATATTTCATTTCCTCGACTGGGCATTGAACCCAGAACCTGTCACACGCTGGTGCCGCTGCGCCACGACAGACCTCAAAATTCATAGTTAAATATCTATAGATAGGTACTATATATAATACAAACATTAAAAGAAGTAAATTTGAACTGACACCACTCCAATCACTCTACCACTCGTCCGTTGCACTGCTTGACCCAATTCCTGTTTCCTTTTCATTATTTCGAAACACCGATGGAGATACATGAGTATTTGTATTCTAATCAACACTGCCTAGCGTATAAAATAACGGCAAGTTCAAATAAATGAAGTTTTTTTATAATAAAAAAACTATATATGGTTTTCTAGGCCTGTCGTGGCGCAGCGGGACAAGCGTGTGACTGTAACCGACAGGTTCTGGGTTCGATCCCCAGTCGAGGAAATGAAATATTTAATATTTTCAATTTAAATATTTAATGTTTCATTTCTTCGCTCGCGCACAATGCAAAACCGCGGCGTTAAGTTCCGCCACTCAACACGCAGTGCGTCATTCGGCGGAATGTGGGGAACGGAAGTGGAACGGAGTGTCTTAACACTAGGTTCCCGGGTCCCCTCTGCCTACCCTGCCTCGTGCGGGATACAGCGTGAAGCTATGTATATATGTATGTATGTATATATGGTTTTCTTCAGCTTCACGCTTTTGCTCATGGCAGGGTAAGCAGAGGGAACTTAGGAACCTAGTGTTAAGGCAATCTGTACCCATTAAGACACTTCCTGTCTTCACTTTTCGCCGAATTAAAGGCATTGCGTATAGAGTGGTGATACACAACGATGGGTTTTGCCTTTTACAGCCGCATGTTTGCAAGTGCTTTGCCATAACAAGCCTAGGTAATATGATTCACATATGTTTTAGTTTTGTGTAATGGATCTCTTGGACTTTCAATTAAATAAAAAAATACTTTAAATAATACTTCCCACTTTTTTCGTAACATTTTCTAAATGTATTATTACTCTGTGAAAAGTAGGATACAGCGGGAAGCGTGAAAAAACGAGGGATACAGCGTGAAGCGTGGAAAAACAATTACTCAGAACATTACAAAAATAAACATATGAATTATAAAAATGAAACCAAATAGATTACGACCAAGATATTGTGATTACTAATTCCTTACGCTCGCAATACTTTTATGGTTATTGCTAAGGTGAGGATACACATAATAAAAAAAAAACACTTTTCTCTGCATCAGACAACGGAAACCTAATGTTAAGACACTCCAATCCCTACTTTCAGCCCAATTAACAGATTGACGGTGTTAAGTTACGGAAAGTAACATCACACCTTGTCTCTATATCAAAGCGAAATAATTGTTACCTTAGAGCGTGAATCGAACTCGCAACCATCGCGATATTTAAAAAAAAGCTTCATTTCTAATCTGTTATTTATACCATATATAGTTTTTGTAACTAGGTTTTGTCTGCAGCTTCGCCTATCGTAATAAAAATATCTAAAAATCTTATATTTATTGCTTCAGACACAGTCTGAATGGACTTCATTAAAATATTCAGCTTCACACTGCAGTCTGCACATGTCAGGGTACAAAGTGGGAACCTGGGAACCTAATTTTAAGAAACTCTGTTATGTTTCCCACTTTCTGCCAAAACTAAATAAGAGTTAATATATTAAAGCTTTCCTCGATAATTTCTTGGCGGCTCTTCTCAGCAGACCCGCCTTCCGAAACGATGGTAGCTTCCTGTAGGACTGACACTATAGACACTTCTATATTACTTGAAGATTCAAAAGTGCTTGTGATGGCCTAATTGAATAACGAATATTTTGATTTTGATTTTTGATTTTTAAGCGGACTATCCAATGTAAAGAGTATATTTTCCTAATATCTTTATAATTTGAATGTAGACAAATGATATTAGTTTAGACTGCGGCGTTGAGTTCCGCCACTCAACACGCAATGCCTCACACTCAGAAGCTGCCTCTGCTAACCCTCACACATGCGGGATACAGCGTGAAACTGAAGAAAAAATTACAGACTAATGTAGACTACTCCTAACTTTTCAACATGCTACCAGCATTCACCGAACTACATGCCTGATAGCTGTGATTTAACGCCCACGCGCTGTAGAATAGCAATGGCGTAACACGTGTTTTGTCGTTTTTACTTGAAATCATTGAATTATGTAAAATTTTGAGACTGTTATAGGCGAAAGGTTGTAGATTCAATACCTATTTGAAGAAATAAAAATAAATATTTTCATTTGTTCGCTCTGGTAAGGCAAAGCGCAGCGCTGAATTTTGCCAATCAACACACAATGTCTGCACAATTCAGCGGAAAGTGGAGAATGGAAGTGTCTTCATGGGAACAGAGATTCATGGCACTATGTTCCCGGGTCCCTCTGCGTATTCTGCTATGTGCAGAATACGGCGTGGTCATCAGATAGTTGTCATCAGGTGGTATAGAGTATTACTCTAAGCTGGTTGGGGTCGCTTCTTACTCGGAAGTATGAGTTATTTTCGAATTTTCGTTTTGATAACAGGGCAAATTGCGGCGTTAAGATCTGCCATTCAATATACAATGTCTCAAAACTTGAGCAGTGCGTAAAAAAGGTAATATCTTAGCACTTAGTTCCCTCTGTCTACCAACGAAGTTGCATTTGCGTTTATTTGAGTTTTCTTTTCGTTTATCGACTAAAAATAAACTATACATCACTCGTATTTATGAAACAAATGTATTTTTTTATATCTCTCAAGTTGTATCTGTTATCAGTGTTTGTTCAATCAGTTCACCAATGTATTTTTTTATCTCTCAAGTTGTATCTGTTATCAGTGTTTGTTCAATCAGTTCACCAAGGACTCTAAATAATTGTACTATATATGATGACTACATAAATATTTACCTTAACTGGGAATCGAATTCACAACCTTCAAATTAGTATCAAGGTCATAAAAGATTTAACTTGCAATACTTTGCTAAAATTTAAATATGCCTGTGACATGGGAAACTCATTAAGTTACTTTAACGTAATATATTGTTTGTGACACAATTGTATGGAGTTTTTAATGAAACTGGACTATATACAGTGAATAAAAGCAGAGCAAATTTGATATATTTTAAAACATAACTATATTATTTTTTTCCCGGGAACCGAGTGTTAAAACACTTCGTTTAATTTTGAGGCATTCAGTGTTGAATATGAAATGCGAAATTTGAGGCATTCAGTGTTGAATATGAAGCGCAGCGTTTGGTGGTAGCGTAGCGATTTGAACGGCAGAGCTCAACGCCGTTTTTTTGTCTTCCTCGAGAGGGAATCAAACCCACAACCAATTATATTTACAGTCGCTGTACCTCTGCGCCATGACTGGACATAGACTTTCTAAATTACGAACTTCGGAGTAATCTATCGCTTACGACTTAAACATGCTGTTAGTAGTAAAAGAAGAGTAAAAGATATATATATATATATCTATATATAATTATATAAAATTGTCGCTCCAAAAAAAATAATGTCAAAGAACAATTTAAATAAATACTTGCACGCGCATCCAATTAATTTCAACTAAAAAGTACCTTGCAAAGTACTGTACATACTAATATTTTTTTTATCGAAAAACAAAGACAAAGAAAGGCCTGTCTTAGGGCACCGGCACAAGAATGTGACTCTAAACAAACAAGTTCTAGACTCAATACAGACTCGAAGAAAAAGTTTTTTTTTTTATAAATTTTCAAATAAATATTTAATATTTTCATTTCTTCACTCTGGTAATAAGGCAAAGCGCGGCGTTACGTACCACTACGTAACACGCAATGCTTCAATTCCGACGGAGAGTGGGGAACGAAACGAAGTGCCCTAAAACTAGGTTACCGGGTTCCCTCTGCCTACCCTACCGTGTGCGGGATACAAATTGAAGCTGAAAAAAAAACTATAATAAGCTTATAATTGCACTTCATTTTAGTAGACCAGTAGTAGTCATTTTAGTAGTAGATATGTAATGTTTAATTTCTTCGCTCTGGTAATAAGGCAAAGCGCGGCGTTGAGTTCCGCCACTCAACACGCAATGTCTCAAATTCGGCGAAAAGTGGGCAACGAAAGTGGAACGGAGTGTCTTAACACTAGGTTCCCAGGTTCCCTCTGCCTACCCTGCCTAGTGCGGGATACAGCGTAAAGCTAAGTAAGTAAGTAAGTACTATAGTACATTAACATAAAATAACTTCTTATCACTACAAGACCGTACACAACACTTAGTAAGTTTAAATCGAGTTATACACTCGAGTGGTTATTACCACCCCCTTGCGACACTCCCTCTGCTAACTTTATTGCGTAGTAAAATTATATTGTTTAAATTAATTTTAATAGAAGAACAATTTATGGACAGCTACGTTACTACCGTGGTTAATAATATAATAATAATAATAATAATAAACCCGCAGGGCAGCTTGTGGCGAGCTGTTGGGGAGTGGCGACCCCACGGACCTGAGTCCTCCAGAGGGGAATTGTAATCTATCCCCCACCTCTGGCTTGCCTTTGTTGGCCGGCAGAGTGGAGCGCAAGAGCTATATGCTCGAAAGGGTGGAAGTGCTCAATCTGCGTAATAACGGGGAAACCCGCTCACGAGTTTCTCGTGATGGTGAAACCGGTGCACACCTCTCTACACCCTCAGCCGACCACGCCGATGTTGCGCCCGAGGCATTACGTCACTTTGTGGGGGCCCATCTAGTGGGAGGCGAGTCACCGTCCGCCAATCATTCAATTTGAGACGTTGAAAAGGATGGTCCGATAGTCTCCTTCAATAGCCCAGTTCCCGATCCATCCAAACTACATTCCATAGACCCAATTTAGTTTTTCATATTTTATATAGGTTCTACGCATTATCCGGGGACCATCTCTGGGCAATTACCTCTGGTTATTCAGAGATGGATCCCGGCTAATGCGTCACAGCAAATTATTTTAATATTCTCGAAGGGGCCTCTACGTGTTGGACCTGTGTCCCCACGCAAGCCTTCCAAAGGACCGGGTTCGGTTTTGAACCCGAGATCTTAAGCCGAGAAACATAATAATAATAATAATTTTAATTTTCAAAAAAAAAGTTACTTAACTTATAAAAAACTGAAGTCGGTAATAACTGCATTAGTATAAAACTGTGTCGCAGTTATTAACATTCCCCAGGCGTCGCTCATAAATTTTTGTACAATAAAATAATTTCACATATCTAGATAATGAGCTATAAAATATTTACCATAAATTTTAAAAAAAGATAAAATAATTAATAAAAAGTAAGTGTTGAAATTGAATAAATAAATAATAATACAAATATAACAAAAACAAAAAACGTGAGAACTAAAATTACATTTTTTTTATATTTTTTAGTAAATATGTATGTACCTAAAGAGAGGAATGGAACAGGGTAACACTAGGTTGTCAAGTTTCCTCTGTCTATCATACGGATACTGCGTGAAAAAAATATTTTAAAAACATATATGAATATATTAAAAATAATATTTTATGGTGGACAAGATAAAATTATTCGAAAAACTAAATACAAGGCAAAAAATATATTAAAGTGGACCAAACATTTTTTTTCTACTTTTAATGAAAAAAATTATCTAGAGACCGACAAAATTATAATCATATAATTATATTGCTTACTTAGCTTCACGCTATATCCCTAGCGGGGTAGGCAGAGAGAACGGAGCGCCAAACGCTACGGTCTCGGCATACCTCTTTCGCCTCGTCCACTGTCATCAACCTCTTCATACATGCTCTCCGGGGGGTCCTCATGCTTTTTACGTGACCTTCCTCCAGTATCGTCGATACTGTGTTTTCGAAGGTCAACCGAGGTCTCCCCCTCCCTCTCTTACCACTCACTTTTCCTTCATAAATCTTTTTTACCATTCTTTCTTCACTCATTCGCTCGACGTGCCCAAACCACCTGAGCACGTTCTTCTTCATTCTCACTGTGACATCCACGCTAGTACCTGCCATTCTGTGTATTTCTTCATTATAATTATATTGAAAACGTATAAAATTTTTAACTTGGCAGGATATGATCCCGCGTTTTGAAGTCCGTCCAAGCGGTTTGACCACTAAGCCATACGGTCTCATCTGGCCATGTCGAATGTCGTATACGCATGTTACAACTTATTTAGGCTATGCATGTAGAGATATTTTTTTTTTTTCTTTTTCAGCTTCACGCTGTATCCCGCACTAGGCAGGGTAGGCAGAGGGAAAGGAAGTGAAACCTAGTGTTATGACACTCCGTTCCACTTCCGTTCCCCACTTTCCGCCGAATTTGAGGCATTGCGTGTTGAGTGGCGGAACTCAACGCCGCGCTTTGCCTTATTACCTTATGTAGAGATATTTTTTCCACAATTTCCGCTACCTATGGAAGATATTTCTTAAAATTATCGTTTGGCAAGCGAGAATTCTATTTATTAAGCATCTAATCACTTTTAATTACCACGTTATTTAGGAAACGTATAAAAACTTTTACTATGTTTTAAAGTGTTATTCCACACTTAGGACAGATTTTTTTTTTTTTCAAGACTTTTTAAATTTAAGTTAGGAAACGTATAAAAAAATAATTTGGGTATATATAAAACAAGCTTAGAGCCTTTGCCCTTCGCGTTTTATACGTAGAACAAACATAAATTCTCATTTTTTGTATCATTTTCTAATTTACACTGCAAGTTCTCACATCTTGTTAAATTTCACAATCGTAGATCTACGAAAAATATCCTAAAGGTTTTGATAACGCGTCGGTTGACTAACTTAAAGTCGCTGCACTAATTTCGTATGAAGTCAACAAATATAATTTTGTAAGGATTTTTTTCTAAGAAACTCTCAACTTTACGCTTTACGGCGTTGAGTACCGCCACACATCAGGCAATGCTCCAAATTCGGCGGAAAGTGGGGAACAGAAATAAAATGGAGTGTCTTAACCCTCCCAAGTTCCATCTGCCTACTCTGTCATGTCCGGGAGCACATATTTCAGTTCTCCACTTTCTGCCGAATTTGGGGCATTGCCTGATTTGTGGCGGGACTCAACGCCACGCTTTGCCTTGTTGCCAGAGCGTAGAAATGGAGACATTAAATATTTAATTTGAAACTGTTAAATATTTCATTTCCTCTAGTGGTGATCGAACCCACAACCTGTCGTTTACAGTCACACGCAAGTGTCGCTGCTACACGGCAGGCTCTCATTTCTAAGAAATACCTTTGAATTTTTACGTTTCAGATTTATTTTTTATGTTGGAATTTCTTTATTTTCTACCAAATTTCATAACTGTAATACCACGGAAAGGGAAAGTACCCATCGATTTTTATTACGCTCTGAATTTCATACAAAATGCAGTAAAACCGATCCATGTACAAACACCTGCTCGTATCTTTTGATTGCATTGGCTGAGAAGCTTGATTTTTTCTGTTTTCTAAGGGCCATAGAGCTGGACATTTGGAATTAATTTCAGCTTGATACCACCTCGAGATAATTGTTCTTGAACAATTTAAACTTATAACGGGTTACGTTTTATCCTAGCGAGACACCCTAATAATACCAAAATCACAAACACGTGATGATTTCTCTACTCAGTAATCTCTCACTTTTACTACGTTTTTCATATGAACTTTAAAAATGGTATTTATTAAATTACTTGCTATCAGTTGAATATATATTTTTTATAAATCACTCTTCCGTAACCTTGACGTGATCGTCAAAAGTGACAAAAAAATTAGACATATTTTTTAAATAGACGTTGAAAAGCGTGACTTTTTTTTTATAATAATGCTATAAAATCTTCTTTCTTCTTTTTCCGTCGACAAAAAAATACAAAAAAACACATTTCATAAACAATACTAAAACAACGTTTGTATTTACACCCGTTTGTTTACTTAAGGATTCAGTGAAACAAAAAATCATTTGGCGGAAATCCTGTAGAGCGTGTCGCCCACATTTACCATACCGAGCAGTTCATATGAATTTGAACTTAATTTGTATAAAAATAAGAATCGAGTGTTTATTTTTTAAATATAATTTTGTCGCAGCTTCTGCTTGCTTTAATGTAAACAAAGCGGTTGTTTTTAAGGGTTTTATGGGATATTCACCCTTTTTGTTCGTCTATGTTAGCCGCGTGCGGGTCGCTAACCCGCACGCGGCTTCGCCCGCTTGAATGACACTTTTTTATTTACTAATCTCAATTACTATCTTATTCTAATAACTCTCTCTCTCTCTCTCTCTCTCTCAGCTTCATACTGTATCACTTTCCGCCGAATTTGAAGCATTGCGTGTTGAGTGGTGGAACTCAACGTCGCGTTTTGCCTTGTTCCAGACCGAAAAAATGAAAACATTAAATATTTACATTGAAAATATTAAATATTTCATTTCCTCGACCGGGGACCGAATCTGTCGGTAACAGTCACACACTTGTGCCGCTGCGCTACGACAGGCCTAGACTAGATTCTAATAACATTATCACTTTTAATGCAATACCTATCTATACATTGAATAAAAAAACTAAATAAATACAAGAATTATAGATTTTTTAAGGAATTAAATATTTTAAAATAAAATAACTTTTTTATTTATTAACGGTGTTAAATAAAACAACACTATGTACATGTTAAACGCAGGTTGTCAAAAAAGAATTGCAAACTCCATTAAAACCTGGTTAACCGTTTCTGACAAACAGAAAAAAAAATCATTTTTTTTTTTTTTTATGGAAGAGACGGCAAACGAGCGTACGGGTCACCTGATGGTAAGTGATCACCGTCGCCCACGGCCCCATGCAGCTCCAGAGGAGCTACAGGAGCGTTGCCGTCCTTTAAGGTGGATGGGCACCGGGGCCAACGCCGGTCTTAAATGCCGGGGGTGGTAACAATCCGGTCGATTCTGCCCATGCGTGTTGCCATTGCTGGCAACGTGACTCTACCACACGTACTTTAGTCGCCTCTTCCGACACCATCAGTACCAGGGTGATCCTATTCTAAGCCGGGATCACACGGCAAAATTACTATTTTGGGCCCTATTCCATTAATAAAGGCCGCCCTATTTTTTTTTTAAATATCTTCCATATCAAAGCGCGGCGTTAAGTTCCGCCACTCAATACGTAATGCCTCAAATTCGTCGGAAAGTGGGGAACGGAAGTGGAACGCAGTGTCTTGACACTAGGTTCCCGGGTTCCCTCTGCCTACCCTGCCTCGTGCGGGATACAGCGTGAAGCTAAAAAAAAAGTACAATCCACAAATCGATCAAATAGATTTTTGATTTAACCGGTTTTGTCTACCAAAATAAGAAAATGAAAAGAAAATTATTAATCCCAAATGAATATCGAATCTACAACCGCGTTTACAGTCAGATGCTATCCACAATGCCGCGATAGTCATATTTGTATGTATGATGAAAATTAAAATTTTGTTAAATTTCAATACATATTTACTTTTACCTGTGATCGGTTTTTACCTTGTACCTGTCACCGGTTTGAAGGAAGCAGCTGTAGACGATTAATTTTATGTGAACTTCGCTTCTTGATATTGGCATTTTATATTCTCATTATGACTTAGATGCTCTCAATAATGGGTTTGATTCCCAGATGAAGTCTTTTTTATTATTATTATTTTATAATGGATGTATATACTTCTTACTGAGCTAAAATTTCTGTTTTTTTTTTATATTATTTTCTTTTTAGTTTCACACTGTATCCCGCATATGGCAAGGTAGGCAGAGGGAACTTGGGAACCTAATGTTAAGACACTCATCATGTTACGTTCCCCACTTTCCGCCGATTGAGACATTGCGTGTTTAGTGGCGGAACTCAACGCCGCATTTCATTTTATATATTGTTTTCTTTTTAGATTCACGCTGTATCCCGCACATGGCAGGATATGCAGAGGGAAATAGGAAACTTAGTGTTAAGTTGGTAAGCGTGTCGTGTTCCCTACAATTAAATATTTTTTTACCTTGAGTAGAGATCAAATTCACAACCAACCGCCTTGCGCCACGATAGATCTCTTAAAAAAAATTAGCTCGATACACGTAGTTTAGGTACATAAAGATAATACAAAATACGGAAGAAACCATAAAAAATTGTAAAACATTGCATGTTTCTTTTCAAAAAGTCGGATTTCAACCAGTGGACCACCAGTATTTGTTAGATGAAAAAGATCACTGGACATATACTGGATAGAAATGCCAGCGTCCAGTGATTTCTTTCTACTTCCACAGCTCAAGGGGGTAATTTGACTGGATGATTTCTTTGCAAAAACGCCCGTCATGCTCGTAGCCCAGGCAAAAAAAGCACTGCAGAAGTGGTGACAAGTCGACCAGTCTCAGTTTGATTTTTCAACTATTAGGTCAAATGTCATATTTTTTTTATTTTGTTTTTCTATTCAAAATTACTTTTGCTACAGGATTTTATATAACGACATCGACGCTGGAAAGCTTAATTGCTGTAACTGTCTTTCGAATTTATATTTCTTTATCATGTTTAGAATCAAGAAATTATACTAAAACTTAAAATACCGTATCTGCTTAAAATTAATATTGTGAATGAAATAAATATTAATGTTATATTTCTTTTTCCAATTCTTAAAAAAAATGTTGGCTCTTTTGTGAAGTATATTACACTTTCCATCTTAATATATTATATTAACTAATAGGTTCCCAAGTTCCCTCTGCCTACCCTGCCAAGCGCGGGATATAGTGTACAGCAAAAAAAAAAACAAAAAATATATGGTACAAAATGATCTATTTAAAATTTAACACTTACTTACCTTCTTTACTTTAAAAATACTCGACATTATTTCTTTTAACAAAAAGAAATTCATCAGAGCAAGGCAATAATAAATTTCTCATTTTTTAAACGTGAAATATAAAGTGGACGCGTCACTTTGATAGATGGGGGCCATAACCCAACTGCATTGTTGTGATTTAAAATTAGAAGTATATTTTTTTTAGCTTCACGCTGTATCCCGCTTAAATCAGCATAGGCAGAGAGAGGGAAGAGTAGTGTTAAGACACTCTGTACCAATTAAGACACTTCCGTCTCACACATTTTTGTTTATGGCAAAGATAAAGCAAACGATCGTACGGATTACCTGATGGTGAGTGACCAACATCAGCTGCCCATGAGCACGACCTCATATAACACCATAGGAGCTACAGGTGCGTTGGTGGCTTTTAAAAAGAAGAGAACTTTTTGAAAAAATAAATAAAAAAAAAACATTTTTTAAAGGTACCCACGTTGCATCGATCTAAATCGAAATACTGCCGCAGGTAGGCCATTACACAGATATGTGCATGTTGTCATTTACAATCGCACGGTTGTGCCAAACAATTAAAATAACTATGATAAACCAATGTCTGATAAATAAGAAGAAACCATTATGGCGCAGCGGTACAATACTGGCTGTATGAAGATGGGGGGTTCGATTATTATATTCATTTTCATTTTATTACAATATAAAGCGTGAAGTTGAGATTCGTCGTTTAATAATATAAGTCAAGAATTTAATTGATAGTGCGGAGTGTTTTGTCTCTCTTTTCTAGTCTTGTTTCTCTTGAAATTTGAGGTAAAATATTGAAATTGATTTAATGCCTATAGCATTGATTGTATACAAAAATTGACTACCTATGCTAGAATTTTGTGCCAAAAATACGTGAAATATAATTATTTTTATCAAAACTTGCAATTGCTTTCTGGTAGAACTTATCGTCACACCTTGCCTCGTTAATGGAACGATGAAATTAATATATGAAATATTTCTGTTTTTTATATTATTGTTTGTTTACAATCGCACATTTGTCTCGCTGCGCTACGACATCTCCTTAGGAATCGTTTTTACTTTAAATACGATAATTTTGGCATCAAATGCCGTGGTGTTTTCAGATGCACGCTATTAGAATAAAACCGAGCAGCCAGAGACAAATAGTGTAAAGGTACTCCATTTTTCATCAAGGTGTGAGAATCGAACCCACAACCTGCCACAAGATAAAATACCCATGACAGAGAATATTCTACATAACATTAAGCAACATAATATAAAACTTATTAATTAGACAACTCATTAAGGGCTTGTAAACTTTGTAACATTGCGTAGAGTACTCGCAGGTACAACCCTGTGAAGAGAATTTTGTTTTAATTACACGAGCTTTGATCCTCGGAGCTTTCATTTACAAAGTTTATAATGCAAATGAGGATGGCATCGATATCGAATGTCAGAAAACCTATAACATGTAGAAAGTTACTTTCAAACTTATATTGTGGTATTTCTCATGAATTTAAGGACTATCGTGACTTAGAAGTGTACACGCGCCAGGTTCGGTGTTCGATACCCGCTTGAGAAAAAATATATTAACTATATTTATTTTTCGCTCTGGTGAAGAGGCAAAGCGCGGTGTTGTGTTCTGTCACTCAACACACAATGCCTCTTGAACTCGGCGGAAAGTGGAGAAGAGAGTGTTTTAACACTAAGCTAAGCCAGGTTACTGATATAACATTTTTTTTTTTATTTCTTATTTCTTCAAGAGATTTTTTTTTATGTCTTCAAGTCGGTAACAAGGCAAGCGCAGCGTTGAATTCCGCCACTCGACAAACTGAGAACTACAAGGGAAAATGGGGAATGGAACATTTATGTATATATAAAAATTAAATACCTTCTGTTTTTTTTACTGTTTAGAAGATAAGTAAACGAGAAAAAAATATACACTATAAAATTATCTCCAAATTAAAATATAACGGGACACTTATCTTTACAATTTATTCGTTGAAATATAAAATTTTATTTCCTTTTTCTACACAGGGTTCACACATTATGCGGGCAGGTCGAGATAACTTAATGATATACGTACGTTAATTCTCTTTTGCAGGAAAGTTAGGCTTTTCTGTCATCACAAGCTTTCATTTAAGCTTTTTATTAATTTGAAAATGTTAAATCACACTTAGGATTTTTTTAGACATTGTATAAGCATTTAAACGTCGCGAGATTTCCAGTCTAGGAAGTCCAAAAAGCGCAGGTTCAAATCCCACTACGTACAAATTTTCATACGTTTTCTAAATTAACATTTTTTGTGTTAGTGTATATGAAATCTTGCAAGCTCAATGTGACATACACACCAGTGTCTGTCTGATTGAGCTGAATTGAAATGTGGATTACAACTTCTGTTTCAATGACAATGAATTTATATATAATTAATATTGATGTTAATACAAAATGGCTACCGTAACAAGATGGCGGATTACTATTTTTTTTTTACCTACTTTATTATTATTATTATTAGCTTCACGCTGTATCCCGCACATGGTAGGGTAGGTAGAAGGAACTTCGGAACCTAGTGTTGAGACACTTCCGTTCCGCTCTCCACTTCCCACCAGATTTGAGGCATTGGGTTTTGAGTGACGAAACTCAACGTCACACTTCTCCTTGTTACCAGATCGAAGAAATGATAATATTAAATATTCATTTCCTCGAGTGGAGATCGAACCCATAACTTGTCATGCTTATAATCGTCCAGTGCATCATGGCAGGCCTCCTTCTGTTTTATTTTGTTCTGGACTACAAATCAAGTCGTTTCTTTTAATATCAACGAGTATATTGTGGACTTTGTGTACAAGCTTGTGGCGTGGCGCAGCGGCACAAGCGTGTGACTGTAAACAACAGGTTGTGAGTTTGATCCCCATTTGAGGAAATAAAATATTTAATATTTTCAATTTAAATATTTAGTGTTTATAAAAAATAACATCGAGAATGTTTAAATGAGACTAATTTATTCGAATTAATCGCGTATATTTAGTACTAACTACCCGCTCGCGGTTTCGCCCGCTTGAATTACACTCTTTTATTTATTAATCTCAATTAACTTCTGGCCTCTCGTAGCGCAGCGGCACAAGCGTGTGACTGTGACCGACAGGTTCTGGGTTCGAACCCCAGTCGAGGAAATGAAATATTTAACATTTTCAATTTAAATATTTAATGTTTCATTTCTTCGCTCTGGTAATAAGGCAAAGCGCGGCGTTGAGTTCCGCCACTCATCACGCAATGCCTCAAAATACAGCGGAAAGTGGGGAACAGAAGTGGAACAGAGTGTCTTAACACTACTTTCCCGGGTTCCCTCTGCCTACCCTGCCTCGTGCGGCGCGATACAGCGTGAAGCTAAGAAAAAAAGAAAGAAAGAAATTAACTTCTTGTTCTAATAAAGTCCCATAATAATAACACCTAGAAAAGTATTTCTAATAAATATGTTGTATGTAATGAAACTAATTATTCATTAAATATAAAACGTTTCTAATAATTGTTATTAATACAATAACAAACGAAGCCTATCGTGGTATAGTGGTACGTGCGTCAGACTGAATACACCACAGGTTGTGGGTTCGTTAATTATGGAGCAAATAGAATATTTAATATTTTCATTTCTCCGCTCTAAACTTTGGCGGGAAGTGGAAAACAGATACGTCTTAATATGAACGTAATGTCTTAAAACTAGGTTCCCAGGTTCCCTTCATCTGCTATGTTATGTATGTACAGGGTTGAACTGAAGAAAAAAAAGATAATAATAACATCTTCATGAAGCCCCATAATAATATTAACAACTTTATCATACTTTTTAGTAAAATAGGTTCCCTTTTCCACCCAATTCTTGGGACAATACGCATTATGTAACGGACCTCAACGCCTTTGCTTAGTTACCAGAAGGAAATAAAAATATAAAATATTTCATTGTTTACAGCCTCAAAAATATCTATCAATTATAATTTAAAAATGTAAGACATATTTATTACAAAACAAATATTTTATAACCACACTATATTATAAGCAATAAGCATAAGAAGAACTCTAAACAATGATAGCAGTATTAAATGCGCCGGCGCAGGCACCGCACGCCTTCTACGAAGCGCTGGCGGTCACGTGATACGAAAATTGATTTCTGTTTATGTGAGTTTGTGTTTGAATGTGTTTAACGTGTTTGTGTGTGTATAATTATACTGGAGAGTTATTTTTGTGTTTGTGTATGTGTAATTGTGTTGGTGAGTAACCTACTCATCATACATGTTTTTCTGATTTATTTGAATATGTAGAAAATATTATAATTGAGGCCTGTTATGGCGAAGGGGCACAAACTTGTGGCTGTGAACGGGACGGTTTTGGGTTCGTTTCCTATTTAGGGAAATGAAATATGTTATATTTTCAATTCCCTAAATAATTGCGGCGTTGATTTGCGTCATTCTATACGCAAAGCGTTGAGAGTTCGGGGCTGACGAACGTGATGTTGATTTTGTTAAAATACGCCCGTTACTAATATAGTGTATATTATTTTTGTTACATAATAATATGTATCTAACTATTTTGGAGGAGGTCGTGGATTGCTTTAACAGTAATAATATGATAATGTTTACTTCATTATTTTTTATTTATCAATTGGATAGATTTATAATATATAGATATTTACATATAGGTATATATATATATATATATATATATATATATATATATATATATATATATATATATATATATATATATATATATATATATATAATATATATATATATATATATATATATATATATATATATATATATATATATATATATATATAGATATTTACATATAGGTATATTTGCTAAAACAACTACTACGTATAAATATATGATTGCGGTGTTGAATTCCGCCATATAAGGAACGAGAAGTGGAGAACGGGAAAGTGTTTTAATGAGAACGTAGAGAACACTAGGTTCCCAGCTCCCTTTTATTTACTTTCTATATAAATATTGAGTTTAAAACTCATATTCCAAAATCCTTTTCATCTCGTACCCAGATTGCAAGCTCTACGTTAAGCCTTTATATAAATTTTAAACAACAAACGCTTTAAAAGCTTTTTAATCTTGACATCCTCAACGGCGTAGAGGAAGCTTTTAGATGATATCTTATCAAAGGTAGTTCTCATCACGCCTTAATTACCACACACGGAGATAAACTTCCTGTAATGTGAGCTATGGGGGTATAATTATCGTTTCTTTTAAAGCCGGGTCGTGGCGCAAGGGAAAAAGCGTACGGATGCAACTTTAGGAGGTTGTGGATTCGATTCCTACTGGAGTAAATACAATATTCAGCATTTTCATTTATTCACTTTGGTAACAATGTTAAACGCAGCTTTGAGTTCCTGCTGAGCAGCTTTTCGCGGAGAGTAGGGAACGGACATGTCTCAATAAGAACTAAATGTTTTAACTTCAGATTAGGTTCCCAAGTTTCCTCTGCCTACCCTGCCCTGTAGGATTAAAATACTCAGCTTCACGCTGTATCCCGTACATGGCAGGGTAGGCAGAGGGAACTTGGGAACCTAGTGTTAAGACACTCCGTTCCACTTCTATTTCCCACTTTTTGCCGAATTTGAGGCATTGCGTGTTTAGTGGCGGAACTCGACGCCGTATTTTTGCCTTGTACCAGAGCGAAAAAATGAAAACTCACGAGTGGGAATCGAACCCACAACCTGTCGTTTACAGTGTGTGTGTGTCACGACAGCCCTCAAGAATAAATTAAAATATGAATAAATTAAAATATGAATGAAAAATTCTAATTCTGCATTATATGTTATTCGTAATATCAAAAATGTTTTGCTTTGTATGTATGTTTTTTTTTTTTTAAATTCGCTAGAACCGGCGTACTTATAATAGGATAAGCATAGAATAAAATGGATATTAAAATACTCCATTGATCTCGAAAGGCTAATTTTTGAGATATTGCATACATATGACGGAACTCAACGCCGCGCTGTCTTGTTACCAGAGCGGGGCAATGACAATAATTTATTCCCCCAAATAGGTATCGAACCCAGAACCAAATTATAATGTCATTTTATATTTACATGTATTTATTTAGAAGTGAATGTCGTATGCGTATCAGTTTTTGATCGTTTTGTCTATTCTATGGTTGAGTAGCTCTTTATGAATATATCAAGGTTAAGTTTCCATTATGATAATTTACGTGAAGAAATAAATCCTTTTATTCACCACTTTGGTTAATAGACATCCGTTTTGCGCTCTCGAGTCTCAATTACATTATTAAATTCTTATTATTTTCAAATTATATACGTTTTGTACTTAGTAGTTATTATTTAATATATATATATATATATATATATATATATATATATATATATATATATATATATATATATATATATATATATATATATATATATATATATATATATATATATATATATATATATATATATATATATATATATATATATATATATATATATATATATATATATATATATATATATATATATATATATATATATATATATATATATATATATATATATATATATATATATATATATATATATAGAGATTTAAGTTTAACTATTGCTAAGTTAATTAAGTTGAGGCCTGTCGTGGCGACAGGTTCTGGGTTCGATACCCAGTCGAGGAAATGAAATATTTAATATTTTCAATTTAAATATTTAATGTTTCATTTCTTCGCTCTGTTAATTAGGCTAATCGCGGCGTTGAGTTCCGCCACTCAACACGCAATGCCTCAAATTCGGCGGAAAGTGGGGAACAGAAGTGGAACGGAGTGTCTTAACACTAGGTTCCCGGGTTCCCTCTGCCTACCCTGCCTCGTGCGGGATACAGCGTGAAGCTGAGTAGTATTGCTAAGTTAGTGGTCATCATTGTAACTCATCATTGCCTGTACGTGGAAAATATTCAGCTTCACACAATATCCCGCACATGAGTGGGTAGGCAGAGAGAATTTTAGACCTAGTGTTAAGACCCTCCGTCCCGTTCTCCACGTTCCGCTGAATTTTAAGCACGACTTATTTTTTATTATGTTACTAGTGCGATAAAAAAATAAAAAAAACATTTAATATTTAAATAGGAAATATCAAATATTTGATTTCCTCGAGTGGGGAGCGAACCCACCACCTTTCGGGTTAGAGTCACATGCTTGTGTTGTGTCCCTACACCACGAAAAGCTACATGGAAGATATATTAAAAAAAAGCATTCAATAAGGAACGTTTAGTAATATAATAAGGCCCAAAGTAGTGATTTTCATATTTTGTATCTGCTCGTTTGTACTCACAAGTTATAATCTAAGAACTAGATTTTAATGCAGACTTTTCTACTATATATGAAAAAAATATATCAATACGACCTCTGTTAACACAAATTAAACACATTTGTTGAAAATTATAAAACTACTCACGCTGTATTTCGCACATGGCAGAGTAGGCAGAGGGAACATGGGAACCTAAAGTTAAGACACTGCGTTTAACTTCCGTTTCCCACTTTCCGCCGAATATGAGGCATTGCGTGTTTAGTGGCGGAACTCAACGCCGCGTTTTGCCTTGTACCAGAGCGAAAAAATGAAAACATTAAATATTCAAATTGACAATATTAAATATTTCATTTCCTCGAGTAGGGATCGAAGACAATACTAAATTCTTTATACATATATACAAACGACCGATTTCTTACACTCGAGTGGCCAACAATGACTTGAAATCGGTTCACTAAACTAATTATTTTACTCTATTCATTGAAATATATTCTCCATTTAAATTTGAAGATAATTACTAAAGGGTGGGAGTACGATTGGGGGGTGGGGGTGGTAGAGAGTGGCTTATTTGTCCATGTCGATTCCAGAATAATGTTGTGCCCACCCCAGAAATTTTACTAACGAAAAATTTACCCTAGAAAAAAAAACCCTTTGGGTAATATTTCTAGATACACGTATGGTCTGTATGATTTGAATTATATATTCAAGATGTTGTAAATGGTTATAAGTTTGGACCTACCTTCGGTTACTTAGAACGGAATAAATACAAAGAATATGTTTATTTATTTTTTTAATTTCAAGCTACATCCCGCACGTGGAAGGTAAGGAAAGGGGAGCATGAGAACCTAGTGCTAAAATATTTCATTTCGTTCCCCACTTTTCGCCAAATTTAAGGCATAGCGTATTGAGTGGCGAAACTCAACGCCGCGCTTTGCCTTATATAGGGCGAAAATATTAAATAATGGTGTCTACGATTACAATCTGACAGGCCTCGATATTATTTTATAAAATATATGTATATAATAAGAAAAATATAAAAACATATGAATATAGAACGTGTACAAAGGCAGTCTGATTGCTTCAAGAAATCTCTTACAGAAATATATTACACCTACAAAAAAGCTTAAACAATTTAAATTCTTTCAGCTTCACGCTGTATCCCGCACGAGGCACGGTAGGCAGAGGGAGCCCGGGAACCTAGTGTACAGACACTCTGTTCCACTTCCGTTCCCCAATTTCCGCCGAATTTGAGGCATTGCGTGTTGAGTAACAATTTAAATGATATGTATATAATATTTTCGAGGCCGTCGTTTCACTGAGACACTAGCTTGTGATTATAAACCAAGATTTCGATTTTCACTGGATAAAATGAAATGTATAATATACTAATGTTCCTTGCTCTAGTAACAAAACAAAACATAATTCGACGGATAGCAGGAAACGGAAGTGTTTTAATGGGAAAAGAATTGTCCTAATACTAGGGTTCCAGGTTCTCATTGGTAACCTAAAACTGTAGGCTATAAGTTAATGATACTTGATTTAATTACACAAACTTATCTATATGTATATAATAAATTCGTTTCAAGTAAGTCCTTTTTATATATACATAAGTATAACACAGTATTCAAATATCAATAACATTCTACCAACCTGCCGAAACCATTTCCCTTCTATAACCGCAAAGTGTAAAACACCGGTATGCTAAACATTATCACTATACTTAAAGGCTTTATATCATTTGGTTTTTTAGTGCAAGTTTGGAAAAAATAAAAGCAGGTGATTTTATATATTTAGTTTATATATTCGTTTAGTTTATTCGAAATATTGTGTTTTTAATCTATCAGCTATCCTTTTAAGTAGCTAAATGTTTTATTTTATTTATAGTTTTGTACATCATTTAATTTAAAAAAAATGGAAATACTTGTATACTCATCGAGAGTAAAACAATATGAGAGAAAATCATAAAACAGATTTTTTCCATTGAACATTCCAATGCTTTGTGCATGTACATGGTCTTTCCTTTAATAAGTTCTACAAAAAATACTTTGGTCTTTGGAGGCCTGTCGCGAGGCACAAGCTTGACTGTAAAGTGGATCGAAAAGTGGGGATCAAAACGGAGTGTCTTAACACTGGGTTACCAAGTTCTATCTATCTACCCTATCATGTGCGGGATACAGCGTGAAGCTAAAATATTTATTTTAATTTAAAATAATCGAAACCACAACCATTGCAGGCTTAATAATCACAGAACTGCCCAGCTTACAGTCACCGAAGACAGTTAAAGAAGACCGAGGGCCATGAACTAGTATACGTCAGGCTTCCGAGGACTCTCATATAAAAGCACGTGCTTTGACTATCAATTACATAGAGTGGGAATGTTTAATTCAAATCAGTACTACTTTTGTAACTGACAAAAACGATAATTTCATTATGAATTCTATTTCCCAGTAATAAAGGTGATTTTTTAAAATTATTTTTATATTCTATGTTTTTTAATGATGACGCAACGATAGTTTAAAATAAAATATTCACGCGTTTAAACTTAAAGTTGGGATTGTAATAAAAATCTATTGATAATAAATGCTCGTCTATTTTTGTTATTGGCTGTGAAATATATTTTAGGGTTCCGTATATCAAAAGGTAAAAAGAGAATCCTTAGAATACCATTTAGCTATCCGCATGTCCGTCTGTCAAAATCATTTATCTCAAGAGCACGTTGAGATATAAGTTTATCACATTGAGATACCCCTTGGAGTACTTACAGAAAAAATCAAGCTCCAAAAAAAACTAATTTTATAGTCACTTTCTCTAATTACTTTTTGTTAGACAGTTTGCTATAACTCAATCTAATCTAATTCTAAATAAGTCAATGTAACTCTAGATTCGAGCATTTTTCTGCAAAACTATAATACGTAATCAAAAGGTATAAGGTATTGTCAAAAGTGAAAATATATAGCTTTTATAAATATAAAGAGCAAAATAATTATAAACGTATTATATATGGCTGCCATTGCGCGCGCGGTGGTAAACACGACAAGTTGTGGGTTCAAACGTATGGTTTGAACCCAGTCTCACTATGGTTTGAATTCAAGAAACTTAAATATTTTATATTCTCATTTCCTCGCTCTGATAACAAGACAAAGCGTGGCCAAGTTGAGTACCGCCAATTAACATCCAATAACTCAAATTTGTCGAAAAATTAAATTGATACGGAACCCTCGATGTACGAGTCCGACTCGTACTTAACTGTTGTTTTTTTGCCATCCTTCTGAATAATTACTCTGTCCACCTTCACATATTAACTTATTAGATACCAATATTTGAAATATATACATAAAGGAACAACTATGCCTCCAGATCCTAAAGGCGCTTGTGCCTGGGAAAAACCTCAGTGGTTGAGATAGTCTTGTCTACAAAGCGGGGAAAACAAAAAAAATCCCTCAAATGGGTCTCGAACCCAAACCTATGTATTAGCCAGACAATATAAATATGCTGCGCCACAATGACCCTATACAAATATTATTATAAAATCAGTATAATATTTAGTCAAATCAATTTTTCATTACAAATTCCTTATATTTTATTTTTTTGCTTAAAGTTTCACACTTGATATCCATGACCTTTGCTTTTTAAATATTATTACATTTATGTATGTATAAATGGGTCTAAACAACTTTTGCTAATATGCTATGCCTTATTTTTAATAATTTATACTTGTATTTTAAAATAAAAAAAAAATATGTCTAAGTCCCGACACAAAAGCAGGAGTGTTAAAACTTAGGTCATCGGTCTGTATTTTTTTTTATGGAAAAGTCAAGGCAAACGAGCGTGCGGGAAACCTGATGGTCAGTGATCACCGTCACCCACGGCCCCGTGTAACACAAGGGGAGCTACAGGTGCGTTGTCGGCCTTTAAGGTGGAGGTAGACGCGCTTTTTGAAGGTACTCATGTCGTATCGACCTGGAAATACTGCCGCGGGTAGGCCGTTCCTCATATGCGTGGCGCGTGGAAGAAAGTTCCTACGAAACCGCACAGTAGTCGAGTGCCACGTGTCCAGGTGTTGTGGATGGTACTGTAGCTTCTGACGTACTGTGCGGTTGGAAAGTTCAGCAGCAGGAACCAAGTCAAACAGCTCCCCAGAACTCTCCCCGTGATAAATGCGGTGGAGAACGCACAGAGTGGATACGTCTCTACGCAAAGTATAAAGCCCAAAGTATCAAGCCCTTCACAGGTCACTGGGTCCCCAACAATTCGAACGGCTCTACGTTGTATGCCATCAAATAGTTCAAGCTGATACTGGGGTGCACCAGCCCATAGGTGAGAACTGTATTCCATATGAGGCCGAACCTGGGCCCTATACAGGGCCAAACGGTGTTTTGGCGTGAAATACTGTTTCGCTCTGCTGATGACCCCCAGTTTCTGAGGCCCAATATACTAATGCTGGGCGCGGCTTTAAGAGGAGTGTTATTGAAAACTGGTGATACGACAAATGGGGTTTTTAGTGGTTAACGTGCAGACTTGTGTCTTCTGGGATTGAATTTAACCAGGTTCTTTTCACCCCATACGGAGACATTCTGGAGGGATGTCTCAACGGAATACCCAAATTGATTTCGGCACTGGTCAACGTTTTCCCAAGAAAGACTTGCATGGCCGGAGTATATAGCATCCACAGTGCTATCGTCTGCACAACAATGTATGTTAGAGTCCTCCAACATATCATTGACATGCAGAAGAAACAGCGTAGGGGACAGCACGCAGCCTTGGGGGACGCCGGCGTTCACGGGCATATATTTAGAGCAAAAACCATCGACAGCGACCTTGATGCTGCACCCAGCGAGGAAGCTAGCGATCCACTTGCACAAATTCTCGGGAAGCCCGTACGATGGAAGTTTCGCAAGGAGCGCCCTGTGCCACACACGATCGTAGGCCTTTGCCATGTCCAGAATAACTGTCTGGCCCTCTCCCTTGCTATCAATAGCCGCAGCCCAGCGGTGGGTTACGTAAATCAAAATATCACCATTGAGCTACCTTGACGAAAGCCATATTGGCGATCGTTAATCAATCGGTGATCCTCCAAATACACTAAGAGCTGGGCTATTTATTATGCTCTTCATAACTTTTGAGAGCAGGTATGTGATAGCAATAGGCCTGTAGTTAGTTGGATCGGAACCATCGCCTTTCTTCGGAATCGGGTGGATAAGAGCGCTCTTCCACGAATCTGGGACTACGCCGACTGAGTAAGAGTGCCGAAATAGACGCGTTAGCACCGGTGTCAGCACAGGAGCACATGAACGGAGCACAAGAGGTGAAATGCCATCCGGCCCACTCGACTTGTGGATGTCCAAGGAGGACAGAGCTCGCCTAACTGCTTTCTGACTAAATTTAACGTTAGGCATTGAGCTCTGACACTCTGACACTCTGACGCTCTGACGCGGGATAGTCAGCGGCGTTGTTCCATAGTCAAGTTAGTTTGAGGCAAAGAGAGCGCCCAGGAGATCGGCTTTCTCTTTCGCCGTATGGACCAGGATGTCATTTTCTGTGCGTAGCCGCGGATGCGAAGGCTGGCTAAAGTTGCCAAGCGCAGCCTTTGAGAAGGCCCAAAACTGACGAGTTCCGGACGGATAGCTCTCAAGCTTCTCGCCGATTTTAGCGATGTGCTCGGACCTTGTTTTGGCAATTTGACACTTAAAGTATCTAGAGGCACGGTTGTACTTTCTTTTTAAGGTTTTCACCTTCGGATCCTTAGTGGCAAGTGCCTCGGCCCAGATTCGATATGCCTCGCGCTTGCCCGAAGCAGACGAAGACGAGAAGACGTATCAAGGCTGTGACTTGCCACCGATTGGCACTACAGAGCTAGGAATGTAAAGTTCCATGCCCTGCAGAACCACGTCAGCGACAGCAGCAGCACAAGCACTAGGATCATCAGAAGAGAAGAAAACTGGCCCCCAGGTTTAAGATGAGTAAAATGTACGCATCCCATCCCAATCTGCTGACTTGTAGTGCCAGACACGACGAGTCGCTGATGTTCTGCGACTGACGCAGTTAATGGGCACAGCACTTCGTACCAGGCTGTGGTCTGAAGACCCTAGGGGGGCAGCGACAACAACCTGGTACTGTTCTGGATGTGAAGTCAGCAGAAGGTCCAATAAGGAGGCGTTGTGGTTGTCTACGTCCGGGATTCGCGGAGGCGACTCAACCAATTGGGACAATCTATTTGCCGTAGCAAGGTCAAATACAGCTCTCCCCGCGTGGTCGGTGGTACGTGACCCAAGTCAACAGGCATTATGCGCATTAAATTCGGCAAGTATCACGACCTCAGCAGCGGGAATCTGTGAGAGGCATCGTCGATAGCCGATTGCATGTGCTCCATGAGCCCATCCGATTCTGCATTACCACTATGGGACTTGTACAGGCATGCGTAAATTCGGATACGATCGTCCATGTCCACACGAAGCCAGATAGTAGGCATGTCCCGACCTTCAAAATTGACAAGACGACGGAAACTCAAGTCCTCCCTTACAAACACAGCAACCCCGGCATGAGGTACAAAATTATGTTCTATTTTGTAACCGGGGTATTGAAGAAAAGTCGTGTCGCTCGGTCGGGGCTCTAATCTGAGTTTTCGTCAGAAATAACAAGGCCGGCCGTGCCGTCTCAAGATTGTGATGGACGGCATTCAGGTTCGAGTGTAGGCCCCTGATGTTCGTAAATTCCACGTTAAGAGTGGCAGAGGCTGCCGTGGAGCGTACGCCTCGTTTGCCTTGTGTAGTGCGCGGTACCGTGCCCTCCTCAGAATTCGACAAGCAGTCTGAGTTTAAAGACTCAGGGAGGGATTCTCCATTATCAGAGATGCTGGTACCCTCCTGGGGTAATTTATCTTTAAGTGCCGCTTTCATTTTCCAGGGAGGGTTTGGGAATGGGCACCGGGGCCCGGCATTACCCAATACGAAACGCAGTGACCGAAGTCACTACCTAACGCCCGTTTTAAATGCCGGGGGTGGTAATGATCCGGTCGAGTCTGCCCATGCGTGTTGCCATTTCTGACAACGTGACTCTCCCACACGTACTTTAGTCGCCTCTTACGACACCATCAGTACCAGGGTGATCCTATTCTAAGCCGGAATCACACGGCTTTGTATGTGACACCGTAGCTCCTGAATTAATGAATCGATCTAAGTGCATTTTTTTTTATAAAAAATCCTTGTAATTGTGTTTAGTAGCTACAAAAGAAAATACTAAATTTAAATTTAAAAGCATATGAAAATTTTAACTTTGCAAGATTTGAACCCGCGTCTCTTAGAAACCGTCCAAGCGCTCTGACCAACTAATCCATACGCTCCATAGTTGGTCAGACCGCTTGGACGGTTTCCAAAAGGTTTACAATCTTTTAAATTTTAATTTGGTTCATAGCTATGTTTAATTACTTTGCAAAGATTATCTGAATGTGGCTTTTTTAATTAAAATTTTGTTGCTTTTAAGCACGGTGGTATCAGAATACATTGTGCTTGATAAGAACAAAATAATATATTATCTGCAGGCTTAAACGGAAAATATATTTTGTAGATAATATATACTACATGGTTCATCGTCGAGGAAGACCAAGCCTGCAGTTACTTTGGTCACTTTTAGGGCGTTACCAGTGTGTCATGTGTCATACACAATTTTAATTTATTGTCATTTGGTAGAAGCTATTTTATTATTATAAGCATTGACAACATCACCAATTTACCGGTTCTCATTATATTTTCAAATTATTCAAGAAATTAAATTTTATAATATATTTATAAAGCTTTATTCAAATCGGTACAACCGTTTTGGAGGTTTGATAAATATAGATACAAATGAATCAAAGTTTCTTACTGTACGGTGGAATCAATTATTTTTTAATAAAGTGCGGCGTTGAGTTTCGTCACTCAAAACACAATGTCTTGAAAATTAAGCGATGCGTAGGGAACAGAGTGTCTTAACACTACCTTGCCTTCGTATTTTAGCTGTAACATAATCTTGGTAAACGCAATGTCTCAAATTTGGCGGAACGTAGGCAACAGAACGGAATGTCATAACATTAGGTTCCCGAGTTCCCCTTGCCAGCCTACTCTGCCATGTGCTGCAATACAAGTAGTTCATAGTTAGTAAATTTATTTAGACTAAGTTAAAAATTTTCTAACAAGAACTGTAGTTATGCTTGAATCTATTTTGAATATAATAACGCCTTATCTATAAAACACATCGTACATTAACGGTATCGATGAGGCGGACGGTATACGTGACCATAAGTGTATAATAATGACTTTATTGTTCATATTCATAATTTGTATTACTAGCGACTTACGTGCGGCTTCGCCCGCTTGTACTTATTTTTATATTATTGCCAATTTATGCAGTGTTTATTTAAAATGTAGCCATTTTTATTTTAACGTAGTATAAACTATGTTTTTGTTAAGTTTTATCGAAATTTGTTCAGCAGTTTTTTGCAGAAAATGGAACTAAGATCTATATGCTAATTGACTTTTGAATTTATTATATTATAGCACTGAGACCCTCATAGCGCAGCTCACAGCCTGAGTGCACATACGATGTTTTGAATTCGATTACCACACGAGGGAACGAAATTATTTTCGTTAATTCATTTACAGCCTAAAGTTACGACACTTACCACCCAAATGTGTATTATGCGGCGGAGTTTAACGCCGCCGTTAGTTATTTCTTACAAAAGGAATGTCTAAAAATTTCTTATAAAAATACATTCCACAAAAATGAATTCTTTACTTAAATAAAATAGTAATCAATTTGTTCGTCTGAAGGTCAAATTTGAGGTTCACTTGTCGTTTCATGCATCAGTGATACGCCTATCAGAGCATGGAGCTGACGTAATACTCCAAAATAGTAAGATCGAGCTGATAAACTTCTTTGCTCGTACCTATATGATCGTTGGGGATTTACTATGGAACGACATAGTTGGAATTCGATACTTACTTGAGGCATATTTTTTTTGTATCTATTCGTGAAACTGTTTTTTTTACATAATTATGATGACATACGAGTATAAGAAACTTTTAAGAGAGGTGTCTTAACACTTGGTTCTCAAGTTTCTTCTTCCTACATATTTCTCCTGTACTTCCTTCCTGCCTTGTGCGGGGTACAGCGTGAACCTGAAGAAAGACGACGTTAATTTTAATTTTAATTTTATTTCTAATTTAAAAATAAATAAAATACTGCTTAGTAATATCGTTTTCTCTAAGCTCTTTAATTTGATATCATCCGCCATATTGTTGTGGCGGCCATTTTATATTAAGAAAAATATTGTTTATATAAAAATTCATTGTCATTAGAACTGAAGCCGTATACCACATTTCAGATCAATCTGCCACTGGTATAGGTCACATTGAGTTTGCAAGATTTCACATACTTAACACACATTCTAACTCGGCAAGTCAAATATAAAATTCAAAATAAATGAAATTTCTATAATTTTTAAAATAATAATAAAAATGTATCTTATTTTAAAAAAGTATTTCTTCACGCTATGACAATGTAATTCAATATTTATTTACCGTTTACACCTTATTAAGTGATAAGTATAGAATAACCCAGGACTCGATACTCATGTTACTAAATCTTTTAATATTGAGCGCCTTTTAAATTCACTTTGTATGATAACTGAGGCCTGTCGTAGTTCCAAAGTTCCTTCTGCCTAAACGCTTATAAATTATACTATACGCTTTATAAAAATTTTAAAGCAGTGAGAATTTTAAACTGTTTAGTTTGCGAGATTTAAGCTGATCTATGCTATAGTAATCTTATATATATATATATATATATATATATATATATATATATATATATATATATATATATATATATATATATATATATATATATATATATATATATATATATATATATATATATATATATATATATATATATATATATATATATATATATATATATATATATATATATATATTTCTTTTTTTTTCAGCTTCACGCTTTATCCCGCACTAGGCAGGGTAGGCAGAGGGAACGGAAGTGAAACCTAGTATTATGAGACTCCGTTCCACTTCCGTTCCCCACTTTCCGCCGAATTTGAGGCATTGCGTATTGAGTGGCGGAATTCAACGCCGAAAATTTCTGTCCTAAGTGTGGAATAATACTATTAAAAATTTACAAAAAGAAAATTAAAATTATTCATTTTTCTACACTGGGCATGGCTTCTTCATACTTTTGATGTGTTAGTAGAGTTCATAGAGAGTCGTTTCATTTTATGACCAAAAACAGCGTTGTTTTTTATAATTAAAAATTATAATGAATTATATATATGATGCTGCTATCGACACTAGATATGTAGCCGGATGTCAAAAAGCATTATAAACCGGCTTAGCAAAAGATGTACTGCGCTTTACGACCGACGTCACACTATTAGCAAAATTTTTTATATAGGTTAGCTGAATCAACCTGGGAACCTATTGTTAATATACTATTATCCCATTAAGTCGCTTCGGCTTCCAACTTTCCAACGAATTCTGAAGGCATTGCATGCCAGTGGCGGTACTCAACGCCGCGCTTGGCCTCTAGTAACAGAACAAGGAAAGTGAAAATATTAAATATTTAATTTCCTCAAGTGGGGTTCAAACCCGCATCACATCACCCGGCCGTTAGTATGCGTCATATACAAGCTTATTAATTTACATTTCACTATGGGCGAAGTCGCAGGTCAGAGCCGTTATATAAAAGCACCCTTTGTAACTAAAGTAACCTATAATTATTAAATTAAAAGTCTCCCAAAAACAATAGCAATTAAGCTCAAAAAGTTCAATAAACTTTCAAAATGCATTTCTTATTATAAAACAAAAGCACAAGTTCGGTTAAAGTCAGTCTATTTTGGAGGAAAAAAAACCCGATACAATTATCTCATAGCTATTAAATTAAGATTGAGTTAACCGAAACCAGCTCTCATGTTAACTGCACGAACGGGTAAGAGGGCTTACACATTTGATATAAATATATTTATTTTTTGTTTAAATATCGGCTCCGCGTGTCAGGCTAAAAGGTTGTGGGTTCGATCCCCACTAGTGAAAATGAAATATTCAATATTTTCTATTTAAATATATAATGTTCTTATTATTTCGCTTTGGTAACAAAACAAAACGCGACGTTGAGTTCCGTCACTCAACACGCAATGCCGGCGAAAAAGTGGGGAACCCAATGGAATATCTTGCCATTAGGTTCCCAAGTTCCCTCTGTCTATCCTGCTGTGTGCGGGATACAACGTGAGTTCTTTACAAAAATTATTAAGGCCTGCCGTAGTACATAAGAATAAGCGTGCGACTGAAAACGCTACGGGTTATGGGTTCGATCCCCACTCGAGGAAATCAAGTAATTTCACTTCAGCCCTCTGAATATACTAAATAAAGTAGCTAAATTAATACCTATTATTTTTTATTTATTTGGTCTGCTAACAAGCTAAAACGCGGCGTTGATCTCTGCCACGCAACACAGAAAAAAATAAATTCAGCGTAAAATGGGAAATGAAAATGTCTTAATGGGAACGGAATGTCTCAACACCAGGTTCCCATATATATAGTTATTCTGAATTATAGTAGTTGGGTTAAATGATTTTAACTTACTCTGCATCCCACTCTTAACAGAATAGCCAGAGGGTTCCCTGGGAACCTAGCTAAGGCACATTCTACTGAATTATCAAGACATTGCGTGTTGACTGGCGGAAGTTACCGCTTTTACTTATCTTGTCACTAGAGTAAGGATATTAACATAATGTAATCTCTCGACCGGGAATCAAACCCCGAACTTGTGTTTACAATCACACTTTATTTTTTTTTCTTTCTTTTATAGTAGCATATGCAGTCTCCTTTACAACATAGAATGGCGTGGTTCTCGTAGTTTAGTGAATGAAATGGGCCATAATTGGCCGGAGGCTATCAGATGTAGCTCATAATGCATTTTGTTTCGGCTACATTGAAACGTCTTTATTGTTCACGCTACTAACTACTATTGTTATAGTTATAGTTATGTAATTTTTTACACTGTTTTTTATATATGATTGGTTCAATTCTTGTTTAAATTTTAATATTTAGTGTTTCTTGCTTCGCTCGGCTAAAAAGGTAAAGCGTGGCGTTGAGTTCTGCCACTCAACATGCAATACCTCAAATTCGGCGGAAAATTGACAATGGAACGGAGTGTCTTAACACTAGGTTCCTAAGTTCCCTTTGCCTACTCCGCTATGAGCGGGATACAGCGTGAAGCTAAGTTGATTATGTGATTCTTATTTAAAGTCATTACATGTGTATATTTCATTACCTATATGGACGAAGTTGACTATGTTTTTGTTTTACGCTGTATCCCGGATATAGCAGAGTGGGGAACCACGGGGAATCTGGGAACCTAGTATTAAAACAGTTCATTCCGATTATGATACTTCTGTTCCCAATTTTCCCACTCATTCTAGAGGCATTTTACTTTTTTTTACTATGTTTTTTTTAAAGTGTTATTCCACACTAAGGACAGAAAATACTAAACTTAAATTTAAAAAGCGTATAAAAATTTTGAATGAAGCAGGATTTGAACCCGCGCCTCTGGAATACCGTTCCCGCGCTCTGACTAACTAAGCATTCGTCCTTAGTTGGTCAGAGCGCTGGAACGGTATTCCAGAGGCGCGGGTTCAAATTCTGCTTCGTTCAAAATGTTTATACGCTTTTTAAATTTAACTTTGGCATTTTACTTGTTAACAAGCAAAAAGGGAACATATTAAATATAATTTTTTCCTAGATGGGAATTTAACCAATTACCTGTTGCGTTTATGGTCGCGTACTTCTGTGCTATGACAGGCCTTAAGTAGGAGGAAGGTTTTGAGTAGAGACGTGAAAATACTTTTTATTCAGCTTCACGATATACCCCGCATATGGCAAGCAGTAGACAGAAGGAACTTGGGAACTTAGTGATAAGACACTCCCCACTCTTCGCTGAACTTCGCTTCGCGTTTGAAGCGTTGCCTGTTCAGTGGAGGAATTCAATGCTGTGGTTTGCCTCCTTACCAGAGTGAGGAAATGAAACTATTCAATATATTAAATATATTATCTACCTCACGTGGGATTCGAACACACAACCTGTCGCTTTTACAGTCCTGCGCTTGTGTCACTGATCCACGATTAGTTTAATATATATATATATATATATATATATATATATATATATATATATATATATATATATATATATATATATATATATATATATATATATATATATATATATATATATATGTGTGTGTCTCTATTTAAGGCTAAAATAATAATTATTCTTATAACTGTTATAACTAAACCGCTATAAACAACTAGTACTTAAGAATGTTACTAAAACTGTTGTTCACATTCTCATTATTGTTACTCGCGATACGTTATTGTAACTGCGTAAAGATTTTTATTTCTCATCATATATTATTTTTGTTATCTTGTAAAGCTTTGTACACAATGTATAAATAAGATTCATACAGATCCAGAAATATTATACTGTTATCCTTTTTTGTATCCCACACAGGGCAGGGTAGGCACAGAGAACTTAGGAACCTAATGTTAAGACTCTACACCACGTTTGGCTTTGTTGTCAGAGCGATGAAGTGAAAATAATTAATATTTCATTTTCTCAAGTCGATATCGAACCCACAACCCTTTACAATCTCACGTTTGTCCCTCTGCGCTACGACAGACCTTTTTTTTCTCTTATTTATCTTGTTATTGTGAGGAAACCAAAGATAATCTAGAATGAACATCCGTATCACTTTCCTTCCTTTCAAATTACATATCCTGTCAAATTACATATGCATTTCATATTTTAAATTAGCTTTATGTTAATTGATTAATCTAGTTTTTAGCTTCAAGCTATGTTCCGTTTATAATCAGGAGTACAAAGGTACTTCGGGACTTTCTTTTAAGTCACTCTGTTCCCATTAGGACACTGCCGTTTCTCACTCTCGCAATTTACATACATGCCAGATTTTAATTTTCAATGTCCTATAGTTAGCTTTGTGACTTATATGCCAGTCGCTCAATAACAGAACAATTTTATATAAAGATAAAGATTTATATTTTTACCCCCTTTCCAGCCAATTCGTTTTCGCTTACAGTCTAGTAAGGCTACATTAAACCTTCATAATCACAACCGTTTTTACGTTCAGTGCTGCACATTGGTCTCTCCAAGGGACCTCCACAACGATAATTTTAGCCATTGCATGCTAAGTGGCGTTATTGCGGAACTCAACGCTGCGCTTTGCCTTTTTACCAGAGCAAATAAATATTTCATTTGAGTGACGGATACGGATTGAAACCACAACGTGTCACGCTAAGCTCTCATGTTTGTGCCTCAAGAGCTTTCACACTCTTCTATATTATGAATCTCGCTATCCAAAAGCTGGCAGGAAATGAAACAATGTGCGCTCGCCTTAACAAATCATTCCCACGCACTTTCTATGGTGAACGCTAACAACTTGTTTTTAATGAATTTATTCTTTATATGTCACTAGCGGAAGCTTTTCAAGGTTATTCGAGGTTACGCGAATGATTTACGTTTTTATGCCTTCTAAGTTATGAGATGAGACAATTAAAAAATATAAAAAATATAAAAAATATAAAAAATATAAAAAATATAAAATATAATATATTTTGACTTTTTGTCAAAAAAGTTGTGAGGCCTGTCGTGGCGCAGCGGAACAAGAGTGAACCCGACAGTAACCGACAGGTTCTGGGTTCGATCCCCAGTCGAGGAAATGAAATATTTAATATATTCAATTTAAATATGTAATGTTTCATTTCTTCGCTCTGGTAATAAGGCAAAGCGCGGTGTTGAGTTCCGCCACTCAATACGCAATGTCTTAATTCTGGGGAAAATACGCAGCATACCTACGCCCTCCGTCTACTTTACTATGTGTCGGAAATAGCTAAAAGCTTAAAAAAGCTAATTAATATAGTTATTATCTATTCCTACTTCCTCATTTCTTGTCCGTTAAATCAACCAAATAACTGTAAATATATTTATTACTTTTTATATATATGTATGTATATATATATATATATATATATATATATATATATATATATATATATATATATATATATATATATATATATATATATATATATATATATATATATATATATATATGTATATATATATATATATATATATATATATATATATATATATATGTATATATATATATATATATATATATATATATATATATATATATATATATATATATATATATATATATATATATATATTATATATATATATATATATATATATATATATATATATATATAAATATATATATATATATATATATATATATATATATATATATATATATATATATATATATATATATATATAAATATATATATATATATATATATATATATATATATATATATATATATATATATATATAAATATATATATATATATATATATATATATATATATATATATATATATATATATATATATATATATATATATACATGTCATCAATCACCTTTCTAAGTGAGATATAAACTTTGAAATGATTATATTTTAAACGAATATCCAAGTAATAAAATTACTTATAAGACGGAAATGGCGGTCCAGTTAAGTTTTTTCACATAAAAAATGGCGCCGTTATGTAAATAAAAATATTTTTAAATATGTTCTTTACAAAATTTAATTATATTTCATATATTTATTTTTATATTTCCGCAATTAAATGACGTTGTGCAAAAACTATTTTACATATATATTTATATATATATATATATATATATATATATATATATATATATATATATATATATATATATATATATATATATATATATATATATATATATATATATATATATATATATATATATATATATATATATGTAAAGACCCTGAGAGTAGTGAGCAATGCTCCTTTCTCTATCTCTCTCTGGTCTCTACTTTCTATTATTCCAATTAAATCAACACACGTTAATTATACGACATATAATTCGTGTGCGTAGTGTTGGCCAAATTTTAATTGCATGGGATTACGTGATGTAATAAAGATCTCTTTTTTTTATACATACCTTCACGCTGAATCCCGCACATGGCAGGATAGGCAGAGGGAACTTGAGAACCTAGTGTTGAAACACTCCGTTTCTCTTCCATTCCCCACTGCATGTTGAGTGGGTTCCCCAACTCAACGCAACGTCACGCTTTGCCTTGTAACCAGAGCGAAGAAATTAAAACATTAAATATTTTGAAAATATTAAATATTTCATTTCCTCAAGTGACCATCGAACCCATGACCTGTCGTTTACAATAACACGCCTGTGCCGTTGTTCCACGACAGGCTTCTAACATAGATCTATAGTAATAGGGTAGATAATAATTATAATTAACAATAAAATAGTGATTTTTTTTTGTAATTGTTAAGTTTAGTATGATGTTCTAAACAATATTTTCAACATTGTAATATCGATATACTTTTTACGTACGTACATGAGAGGTTAGGCATAGAAACATGGTAACCTACAGTCTATACACTCCACTTTTATGAAGAATCTTTCATCTCCTACTTTCCGCCGAATTCGAGTTATTGCGTCTTGAGTGACGGAACTCAACGCCGCCGTGAAATATTCAATTTTCTCCACTGAGGATCGAGCCCTCAACCTATCGTGTATAAGCGCACGCTTATGCCCTCAGGCCACAACACATTACGGTACATTCAGGCCTTAGGCCTCAGGCCTGAGGCCTAACATTAATATGAATATAGAAATATAGACTTCATAGACAAGTAATATATACAACAATATTTGATTTATCATTATGTTGGTACAATACAATTCCCTTCAATGGTTTCCACAAAACCATTCAAGTGCATCATCATTTCATACAATCTATACCTTTTATTTCTTATACGAAAATATATGTATATATGTATGTATATTCAGTGCCGGAGCTGAACGCCGCGTTTTCCTGTGAAGAAACTAGATATAGTGACACCCAGTCTTTAGAAAGAGTCGGTCAAAGCGCACAATATCGCAAAATTTCATATATTTTTGTTTTTTTTTTAGCTTTACTTCTATAAAGCAGGGTAGGCTGAGGGATCCTGGGCGCCTATTGTTAAGACGCAGGTTCTCATAAATACTTTCGTAATCTACTTTCTGCTGAATACTAAGGACTTCATGTTGAGTTGCCGAAATCAACGCCGCACTTCGCCTCGTTCTAAATGCCCAACAAAGTCTAAAATTATTTTGTAATAAATTACAAAGTTATACATCAAAATAGATCTTCGGTACATACGTAGTGGCAATTTCATGGGAAGGCATAAAAGGCAGGATGCGGTCTGTGGCTTATAGCCTCGCTATAATTCAATAACATCGCCTTTGATAGCTAAGCCTTCCAATGGCGGAAATACTAATTACAATAAGTATGAGGCCAGTTGTGGGTTTGATATCCACTCGAGGCAATGAAATATTGAATATTTTCATTTTCTCACTGAAAAAAAGCAGAACGGGGCGTTGATTTACTCCACTCAACATACAATGTTCCCAAAATTCGTTGAAAAATAGCATTGAAATGTGAACGAAATGTCTTTTTTTTATGAAAAAGACAAGGCAAACGAGCGTACGGGTCACCTGATGATGAGTGATCAACGTTGCCCTGAGCCCCGAGTAACACTAGGGTAGCTACAGGTGCGTTGCCGGCCGCCAAAGTGGAGGTAGACGCGCTTTTTGAAGGCACCCATGTCGTATCAATCTGGAAATACTGCCGTGCGTAGACCGTTCCACAGACGTATGGCGCGTGGAAGAAAGTTCCTACGAAACCGCACAGTAGTCGTGCCACGTGTCCAAATGGTGTGGATGGTACTTTAGTTTGTGACGTACTATGCGGTTCGAAAATTAGGCGACAGGAACCAAGTCAAACAGCTCTCCAGAACACTCCCAGTGATAAATGCGATAGAGAACGCACAGGGTGGATACGTCTCTACGCAAAGCCAAAGTATAAAGGATCATTCACACAGGTCATTGGGTCCCCAACGATTCGAACGGCTCTACGTTGTATGCGATCAAATGGTTCAAGCTGATACTGGGGTGCACCAGCCCAGAGGTGAGAACAGTATTGCATATGAGGCTGAACCTGGGCCCTGTACAGGGCCAAACGGTGTTTTGGCGTGAACTACTGGCTCGCTCTGTTGATGACCTCCAGTTTCTTTGAGGCCAATTTGGCCTCGCTTTCCAGATGATCGCGATACTGGCAGTCGTTCGAAAAGCTAAGGCCTAATATTCATATGCTGGGCGCGACTTTAAGGGGAGTGTTCTCGAAAACTGGTGATACGACAAATGGAACTTAACGCCACACTCTGTATCAGAGCGGAGATTAAAAATATTTAAAATATTTATTTAATTTTTTCTGAGTGGAAAGCGAAATCACATCTTATCGTGTTTATAGTTGCACGTTCTTTTTAGAAAATGTATTCAAAACTAATCGCAACTTGATTTGAACCCTCTTGTTACTCTAAGAGGCACGGTTTAAACTTTCTACACGTTTCATATAAAACATATATTTCTTGCATTAACTTAGTACTACCAGTATAAAAAAACTCTATATTTATATAGTTTTTATAACATAGATATATTTAACTAAAACTAAAAATAAACAATATCCTAATGGTGAAAGCCTAAAATATCATATAGACAGGTGAAGGCGTCTTAACGAGGTTCCCAAGTTCCCTCTGCCTCCTCTGCCACGTGCGGGATACAGTGTAAAACGCAAATAAAATCGTTCTCTTATACTTTAACTCTAGAAAATACCTAATTATTTCTTTAAGTTATAGCACGAGACTGTTTTCATAATATAATAGTGAAATGTACATATAAATCGGTTAAGCAGTTTCTGAGATTAGCGCGAATGAACACAATAAAATGAGGCACACAGACAAAAGTTTAAAAAGCATTTTTTTTTGGGCTTTACTATATTAATATAGACTATAAAATATCCTGTTTTTTTTTTAGGTGGGGCCATAACGACCCGATGAACAGAAAATGCAAACTAAGAACATTAATCTTATACAAGATCAAAGAAACAAAGACCCTTGTGATATTCAAGTAAGTATAATAATAATTTGGTAACGAGGCAAAGTGCGGCGTTGAGTTCCGCCAATCAACATAAAATTCAGAATTTTTACAGCCAAAAAAAGGCTTGAATTTTTAAAGCGGGAAGCGTCTTTATGAGAACAGAGGGTTTGAAAACTAGGTTCCTTTTTTTTCCTGCTATCTGCGGGCCTGAAATAAAAAAAAATGGCGGCATAGTACAAACGATAATCTCTCTCTCTCTCATTTGTTTTAACTGACTTTGCTTTCGAGGACTTTAATATGTTTAATAATCATTAACTTTAGTGGTTCTAAAATGTTAAAATTTTAAACAATTATTTTAATGTAACAGGTTGTGAGTTCGGTTCTCGTCCGCGGTAAAGAAATAATAAATATTTTAATTTCTAACCCTTTGATAGCAAGGCATATCGCGGCGTTCATTTACGTCACGGTTTGCCTTGTTATCAGAGGGAAGAAATGTCTAACATTTGGCGGACATGGAAAGCTTAATTCATTTCTTTGCCGACAATCGTTTAAATTTGAACCTACACCTATCGATTAGTGAAAAATATATAATTAATTTTGTAAAATTTAGTACAGCGCCACCTACTTTAAGTTGACCACAACATATGTTAAACTCTTATGTTTAAAATTTCGACATACATGAAACAGATGGCGCTGCTTAAATAATAATTAAATAATCGGTGTTATGTTTATTATTTTTTTTCTTCACGCTGAATCCCGCAAACAGCGGGATAGGCCTCAAGTACCAAGTGTTTCTTTTCGATAAATATATTATATTTCCACGAGTAGGAATCGAACCTAGAACTCATCTCGATTTACAGAGCTACAGCAAACGGTTTTATTATTGATACATTATTTTTTACAGAAAATAAGCGGCCAAGATGCTGAGACAGTGAACACGAATCAAGTGACGTATTACGGTTAGTATAGAATTTATATAAAGTACATGTGAAATACTATTCTTCTTAATTAATTATATATATGTATATATTTTTTGGATTCCGTACCAAAAAGTTAAATCTTAACTCTTTCACATGCTATTTCTCATGAACTGTCATAATTAGACAGTTGAAGTTGTCTCAGATGATGTATTTCTGTTAGCCTTATTATAAAAAATAGATACTAAAAAAAAAATAAATGCCCCGAGTGGAAATCGAACCGACAATCCTTCCGCCATGACAGCCTCAAATTAAATAATGATAATAAGTAAAAACGTCCTTGCCAAGTTATTGCACTGTTATAAACTAATACTGGAACTACAACGCTCACGTTACTCGATGCGTGACTTGAAACTTGAAAAGATCCTAATCTATCCTTCAATAGACACCGAACAACGATGGAGTGTTTTTGCTAGGATTTAACTTAAATTAAAATATATTTCCTTATACAATAATTAATTTTAAAATAAAAATAATATACAAAGATAATATAGAAAAGTGCAATATTATTTAATTTTTTAACAGAAAAAAAAATAAGATAAAAAGTTATTTATTTAAAAAACATTTATCAATAAATGGAAAGATTGTTTTTTTTATATAAAATAAATAATCTGTCAGTGAAAAGTTAAAGTTAATTTTATCTGTGCTTTTTGTTTGAGTGTCAAAACTGGATCAAAGAAATGGATACCATGGGTATTACCCAAACTTCTTTTATTATGATGGTATGTAACATCAATATATTTTGTTGACGCTGTATCCCGCACAAGGGGATAAAGAGAGGAAATTGGGGAACTTAGTGATAAAGCACTCTTTTCCCATGAAGACACTTCCGTTCCCTACTTTTGGCTAAATTTGAAGTATCAGGAGTAGAGGGTCAAAACTCAACGCCACGCTGTGCCTCGTAACCAGAGCGAGGAAATGAACCGAATCCACACCATACAGTTAATATTAATTTTTGCATCTGTGCCACGCTAGGCCTTATTTTGCTAGCGACCCGCACGCTGCTTTACCCGCTTGAACTACATTATTTTTTACTAATCTCGTTTACTTTCTTGTTCTAATGAGTAATAACATTATCACTTTTAAGACAATATCGGTAAACATTTAATAAAAAATTGGTTAAATAAATAATGTTGAAGCATTTTTTTCGAACCTCCTGTTTAAGTGACGTTAACTTTTAAATATTAAGCTCGAAAAACTTATAATATAATTTTGTAGATTTTAATTAAAAATTTATTTAAATAAAACATTTAATGTTGAGGAAAGATTTCCAAATATAATAGTTTATATTTGGTCGGCCGTTCTTGAGATTGGCGCGTTCAAGACAAATAAACAGACAGATATTCAAAAATTAACTATTTTGGACCCTATTACGTAAATAATTAGATTTTTTAAATATATATCTGTGTTTCTTGTACAGAGAGTGAACAGTTTTAGATTTATTGAGTATAGATTAGGAATAGGTATGCAAAAACCGAAGCGCTTAGCATTTCGCCGTCAACTTTACCTAGGAAGTACTAGCAGTTAGTATGTAGGTAGAAAAAAAACCATTAAGTGAACATTTTACGCTTTTTTCCACTAATGAAGTAATTACTTTCTGTATGTCAGTATGTAGAGATGTGATCTCTTCGTCGGATATGCGGAGTCAGTTTATCTGATCGCATATCCAATGAAGAAATACACAGAATGGCAGGTACTAGCGTGGATGTCACAGTGAGAATGAAGAAGAACGTGCTCAGGTGGTTTGGGCACGTCGAGCGAATGATTGAAGAAAGAATGGTAAAAAAGATTTATGAAGGAAAAGTGAGTGGTAAGAGAGGGAGGGGGAGACCTCGGTTGACCTTCGAAAACACAGTATCGACGATACTGGAGGAAGGTCACGTAAAAAGCATGAGGACCCCCCGGAGGGCATGTATGAAGAGGTTGATGATAGTGGACGAGGCGAAAGAGGTATGCCGAGACCGTGGCGTTCGGCGCTCCGTTCTCTCTGCCTACCCCGCTAGGGATATAGCGTGAAGCTAAGTAAGTAAGTAAGTATGTCAGTATTATTTTGAAAAATAATAATTGAATTGAAGTTTTTTATAACTTTTAAAATATACTTGAAGTTAATCGTAATTGAATTAATGTTAATTATTTGAAAATATAGATATCTATTTAGGAATTTGTATGTAAAGTGGCGTAACTTAACGCTATATTTTGTCTAATGAAACCAAGCAGATGGCTAAGTTCATACATTAAAATGTGTGGTATGTGACAAATTATACATTAAAATATGTGGTATTTGATCTTATAACCTTCATTGTAAGAGCACATGCCAACTTTACCATGTATAATATATTGGCCGCCATTAACGAATATTTTTCAATTCTTATTCATAGATGGCGTTGCCGTCATATTTTTTATAACATCTCTATATATTTTTTTAAATTCACGCTGTATATCGCACATGGTCAGATAGGCAAAGGCAATTAGGGAACGTAGTGTTAAGACACTCCGTTCCGTTCTCCCTTTTCTGCTGACTCAATTGTAATGTAATTAATAGCAGAAATCAACGCCGCGCTTTGCCTTGTGACTAGAGCGAAGAAAATTCTTTTTTTTTTAGCTTCACGCTGTATCCCGCTCGAGGCGGGGTAGGCAAAGGGAACCCGGGAACCTAGTGTTAGGACACTCCGTTCCACTTCCGTTCCCTACTTTCCGCCGAATTTGAGGCATTGCGTGTTGAGTGGCGGAACTTAACGCCGCGCTTTGCCTTTTTTTACCAAGAAAATTTTAGTGTTTCAATTTCAAATATTTTATAAAACATGCTGTATTATTTGGACAAGTGGTGCAAAATCCTCAGCGTCTTTTAAATTATTTTTTTTAAATCAATCATCAACAGATTTACATTTATATCATATAAATATATGTAAAAGAAAATATTCAATGTTTTATATTCTAGAATGGGAACCAAACTCTGGACTTTTCGCGTTTACAGCAACACATCCTTACGCTGCGACAGGCCTCTATATAGATACTATGCTAACAGTTTTACAGTTTTTCAAAAAAAAATATATGAGAATAGGCAAAAGGGGCTAAGTTATAAGACATCTCAATACACTCACTAATAATATATTAAATGTGCGGATTTCAACTCCGTACTTTGTCATGACACTAGAGTAATAGGATAATTGAAACTATTATTAGGTAACTATATTACTGAGCCTATCCCGCTTTGTGCGGGATAAAGCGTGAAACTAAGTGAATATTTATAATTTCATAGTTATTGTAACAAAAATGCATATTAAACTATATTAGCGTGATTGTCTGTGAGATAGCTGCATGCGATATCAAGAACCTTGGTTTTATCGTCTGTTTACTATTTTCGTGTACAAGCATATTTTTCATTAAGAACAAAGGCCGTTTATAACTTTGCGAGTTAGTATAAAAATAATTGATTGTACGCAATGGTTGTGGCTACGAATTCAATGCAGGGGCTAGTTTATATTTAAAATATCAGTCAACTGCGGCGTTGAGATCCACCGTATATCGCTAACAGATCTGTCATTTTATGAAGCTTCGTATAGCTTCTCGATGTACCTAGTAACTATTAAGAACAAATTCAATGAAGAGTAAGACTTGAGTGATGGAACTAAGAACCGTGCTTTGCTTCGTTTCAGATTCTCAAAAAAAATATATAATATTTAATTCCCTAAAGTGGAAATCGAACCTGCTCACTATGTCGCTTTTTAAGACGCATACATTTGTCCTTAAAAGTTAAAAGAAGTAATGTGACGTATTAAGTTACATAGTTTGTATAGAAAATGTACACTAAACAAAAAGAAGTTATAAGGAAACAAAGGTCAAGATGAGTTTCCTTTTTCCTAAAATACTCACTTTAAAAAAATCATTATATATCTTTCATTTACTTCTCATATTCTTATCTTGTTAAATTATGAATAAAAACTCTACTCTAGTCTTTATTACATCTCCCTTAAAGCTAAAGAAACTAAATCAAAATCGGTTCATCCGTTTGACAGCTACAATACAATAGCCAGACATACATATGCTCACATACTCCTATATATATGTTTCTTTCTAAAACATCCATGCGTGAAGCGCCAAGTAGCCAAGTTAGGGGACATAGGGATGTCTACTCATACATGGGGAACCTACTGTTAAGACACTCCGTTCCGTTCCCCCTGAATATAAGGCATTACGTGTTGAGTGGTGGTGCTAAGCGCCGCACTTTGCCTTATTACCAGAGCGAAGAAATAAAAATATTAAATATTTCATTTCCTCGAGTGGGGATCGAACCCAGAACCTGTCGGTAACAGTCACTCGCTTGTGCCGTTGCGCCACTACAGGCCTCAAGTATAGCATGTAATTATTAAATAAGGCATTTTGCTCTGAACCGAGCTAATCAAGTAACACGTTCAAGCGTGGGCGTTTATATAATTGAACGTTTCGTTTCTTTGAAATTGGTCTTCTGTGTTTGGGGTATCTACTCGTATGTAGATAATTATATTTACTTGCGGCCCTCCCGCGGCTTCGCCTGCTTGAATTACATTATATTATTTTCTAATCTCAATTACTTTCTTGTTCTAATAATATTGACACTTTCAAGACGATGTCTATATATTAATAACAAACAAAAATCAACTAAAGTAACAAAAAATGTAGTAATTTTGTTCAACCAACAAACAACATTTTAAATGGACGTATTTTTTTTTATTTATTAATTGATTAGAATAAATTAAACGCTATATGTTGAATAAAAGTTGATAATATATAATAGAGAAAAATGCATTTAATTCTCAAATTCGTTAAGGGTAGCCGTTTCTGAGATTAGCGCGTATAAACGCACAGAAGAACAGACAAAAAAAAATGAAATAACTATTTTGGGCCCTGTCACAACTCAACCTGACCATGTAAGATTTACTCTAATATATCTTCCATGAACAGACAATGATCAGTTACAGATATATTTTAAGTATATGTTATTTATTTTTAATAGCTTTACGCTATGTCCCTCACATATCAGGGTACGCAAAGTGAACCTGGGAACCTTGTTAAGTTTCGCCGTTCCCATTAAATAATTCTCGAGCAAGAATCGAACCCACAACCTTTCACGTTTGTAGTCGTACATTTTTTTTTTAATTACATAACATGAGGAATATTTAGAAAAGTCATAAAATGATGTCATAAAATGACGATAAAATGACGTTGAGTAACTTACCGCCGCGCTTTGTATAATTACTAGATGCAAAAATAAAAATAATTAATTCCACCGAATGAGGATCTTAGTGTTAAGACACTCTGTTCCGTTTCCCACTTTCCATCGAATGTGACGCATTGAGCGTTAAGTGACGGAACTCAACGCCGTGTTATACCTTGTTATCAGAGCGAAGAACTGAGAACATTAAATATTTAAAATGAAAATATATAAATATTTCATTTCCTCTAGTGGGAATCGAACCCACAGCCTGTCAAATTAAAATCACACGCTTGTGCCGTTCATCATTACAATAATCAGGCGTCATTACAATAGGTAGTACATAAGGAATGTATGAATTATAATACACATGGAATAATAATCACATCGCGTCAATCAAATAATGACAGTTGTGTCAGTGTGGTAGAGACAAGTTAACAATGTTTATAATATTTACTAGAGGCACGTTTAAGGCTTTTGTTCTACATCCCGCACACGGCGAGGTAGGCAGAGAAAACTCAGAAACCTGTAGAAAGTGTAAAGAGGCGCCGAGACTGTCCAAATATCTTTACCTTACCATATTAAATATTTCATTATTTCGTGTGGAGATCAAATTCATAGCCTGTCGCTTTTATCGTCACGTCTGTACGCAGGCGCATACTACACTCAGCTTTACGCTGTATCCCCGGGTAGGCAGAGGGAACTTGGGAACATAGTCTTAAGACACTTCGTTCCACTTCTGTTCCCCACTTTCCGCGGAAAGCAACGGCGAGCTCTACCTTGTAAGCTGTCGCTTTTATCGTCACGTCTGTACGCAGGCGCATACTATACTCAGCTTTACGCTGTATCCCCGGGTAGGCAGAGGGAACTTGGGAACATAGTCTTAAGACACTTCGTTCCACTTCTGTTCCCCACTTTCCGCGGAACTCAACGGCGAGCTCTACCTTGTAACTAGAGCGAAGATATGAGAACATTAAATATTTAATTTAAAAACATTAAATATTTCATTTCCTCAAGTGGGAATTGAACCCACAACCTGTCTTTTACAGTCAGATGTTTGTGCTGCTGGCCACGACAGGCGTCAAACCTTATGTCATAAAGTATACAAATATGTAATTTGTTTTTATTTATGAAAGTTAGACATTTTTTATATATATACATATCTATAAGTGTGCAATAAACATATCGTCATTGTACAGTAGGACAGGCTATAAATCCGATTGTAGCTAACTAATGCCATTCCGAGGAATAATTATATAATATTTTAGATAAGTATTTTCCCGTTCTGGCAGTGAAATCCCGGCGTTGAGTTCCGTTAACATACAATATTTCGAAAAAAATACTCATCTTTTATATCATTAATTACCATGCAAATGCATGTTTGTTTAATATTTACATATGCTCGCTCTGGTAACAAGGCAAAGTGCATCTTGAATTCCACCACTCAACAAGTTTGGGGGTTGTATTAATGATGTCTGAACAATATGTTCCCAGGTTCCCTCTACCTATCGTCTACTATGTTTCATAACTGTATTTTCACTTACTAACTTATTCAGTTTACTATACAAAATAACTAAGTACTAGAAAAAAATAACCACAAAAAAAAAAAAGATTGAGGAAGTGATCGTTAATCGGTTTGGTAATAAAAGGTTTATATATAGTTAACTGGCTGTCCGCCCCCGCGTGATATAATTTAGTTTTCGATTTCGATCAATAAAACATATATGGCCATAGCTTATTGAGTATAAAAAACTGTATATTCCGGTAATGGCGCAGTGGTACAGGCATACGACAAGTTGTGGGTTCAATATACACTCTAAAAAATTAAATATTTAATATATTTATTCTCCTCACTCTGGTTACAAGGTAAAATGCGGCGTTGAGTTACTCCATTCAAAAGCAGGAGTAAATAACTAATGGAGTATCTTAACACTAGGTTCCCAAGTTCCTTCTAACTAAAGCTGATTGTTATTTATTAATATATTTCAAAAAAATGTAACAACTATTATCAAATGGCGCGATGAAATTATATGTGACAGATTTATCTATGGAAGTGTCACACTAAACACTGTGTGGGTGGAAAGTGGAAACGCTCTCACGTTAGTTTCAAGGCTATTTAATTGGTATATTGACTGTTATGAAATTAGTTTGATTCATTTTAAATTGATTTGAAGTAATTTGTATTAGATTTAGGTTTTTATAAGGCCTCTTTTTTAGTTATGGCTACCAGGGAAATATTTATTTGAAATGTTTTGACGCTGTAACTCGAGCTTAGTGGGGTAGGTGGAGAGAACCTGGGAAGCTTTTTTTTTTAATGGAAAAGATGGCAAACGAGCGTACGGGTCACCAGATGGTAAGTGATCACCGTCGCCCACGGCCCCGTGTAACTCCAGTGGAGCTACAGCGTTGCCGTCTTTTAAGGTGGATGGGCACCGGGGCCCGGCATTACTTAATGCGAAACGCAGTGACCAAAGCCATTACTTAACGTCGGTCTTAAATGCCCGGGGTGGTAACAATCCGGTCGAGTCTGCCCTTACGTGTTGCCATTGCTGGCAACGTGACTCTGCCACACAAAAGCTAATTTTAAGAAAAAAAAAAAGCTAATTTTAAGACATTCCATTTTCATTAAAATACTTCCATTCCATAATTCTAAATTCTTTAAGTAATGCATGTTAAGTGGCGGAGCTTAACGCCACATTTTGCCTTTTGTTACCATGGCGAGAACAAAGACAGCATTGAAACCAAAAATTGTCGCGTCACAAATTGTAGTATCGTACAATTTTATATTTCAATTTTTCAATAATATATTATATAATCTATCGCCGCTTTATACGTGACGTGTTACTGTGAATAATAAAAGATTGATTTAATATTTCATGCCCCACCTTCATTATCGAATCCACAACCGCTGCCCTTTCTATCATATAATAAATTGGATTAATTTATCAATGAGCCATACAGCTGAACTTAATTACGTGCAAAGCGCAGCGTTGAGTTTCGCCACTCAAGATGCATTGTCTCAAATTCAACGAAGGTTGCATCCTAACACTAGGTTCGCAAGTTATTTCTGCCTATCCTGCCATAAGCGGGATAAAGCATCACGCTTTACCCCGCTTACGACATGCAAAATATATATTTTAAAAATAATCAAACGGAATACGTACGTTTGGAATTTGAACTTAACACTTTGCTACAGGTGCTCCAACTGTCTTGGTATTTTCAACCCCCTCGACAGGTGTAGACTCATATGTAATAACGCAAAAACAAAGGTCGAGTGAGTAAAAGACATTTCATAATACGGCCACTTATAAATATATACGTAATTAGCTTTACGCTGTATCTGCGTATTGATACCAGATGCGGCGTTGCGTTTTGCCAATCAACAGAAGTGTATCAAATTGTACGCAGAGTTAAGTCTCTTTCATACTCACTCTCCGTTCTCCTACAAGCGATTAATTCTACAAATTACCTGGTATTAAGACACTCCGTTTCGTTCCCCACTTTGCGCCCAATTTGAGACATTGCGTGTTGAGTTGCGAAATTCAACACTGTACTTTGCCTTGTTACTAAAGCGAGAAAATGAAAACATTAAATATTTAATTTGAAAATATTATTATTTATGTTTTTCAAGTGGGGACTGACAAAATTGCTATAATTTTTTTATTCATTTAGCTTAGTAAGTTTTAATGTTTATTGAATAGACACTCTCTTAATAGTGTCATTAAAGAAGAAAATCGTTGAAAACAGTAAATATAATAGTAGAATTCAAGCGGGCGAAGCCGCAGGCAGGTCGCTAGTATGCTTTTATAAAGCTCATGATCGACAAAGACGGGATATATAATTATACTAATATTAAAATTTGGAAATTATAATAAGCTTATAACTTATTATATGTATTACAATATGTATGTTTAGAATGCCAAAATTAAATATTACTCAAGTAGTATAGAGTTAATCGCATCATAATTACCATCTAGTAATATCGACGCAGATGCTTTCTAAGCTTACAAAAGTTTTATCTAAATTGGCTTAGAGGTTCCGTTTATATATTTCTTTTAAGAATTTATGGAGTTTTTTTTAAATTGAAAATTCTTTGCTACAACAATATTGGCAGAGGGAACCTAGAGTTAAGTCACCCTAAAACTTACATTAAAAATGGGGTTTCAAAAAAAATGTACCAAAATCAGAGGCCTGTCGTGGCGCAGCGGCACAAACGCGTGACTGTAACCGACGGGTTGTGGGTTCGATCCCCACTCGAGGAAATGAAATATTTAATATTTTCAATTTAAATATTTAATGTTTTCATTTCTTTGCTCTGGTACAAGGCAAAATGCGGCGTTGAGTTCCGCCACTCAACACGCTATGCGTCAAAATTCGGCGGAAAGTGGGGAACGGAATTGGAACGAAGTGTCTTAACACTAGGTTCCCAGGTTTCCTCTGCCTACCCTGCCATGTGCGGGATATAGCGTGAAGCTGAGTGAATGTACCAAAATCACGTGATAATTTTTCAAATAATAAAAAAATATCTCTCTCAATTTCACTATTTACTTTAATTATTATCAATAAATCTAAAAACACATATATGATTTTCCTTTTTATCATTAAATTATTTTTTAAGTACACATGGCGCTACACACTGACAGTCTAGAGTGACAGAAAATTACTTAGCTCTTTAATTATCTTTAGATACACACATGTTTGTGTAAATATATGTTTGTATGTATTTGTTTATATTATATGTATGTATTTGAGTTTATGAACGTATGTATGTGTCTATGTATTATGTGTTATTTATATATTTTTGCTTAGCAAGTACACCCCCTACCGTTTTAACAACTCCTACACCTTAAGGTTGGCAGAGATCGCTTATAGCGATAAGGTCGCCTGTTGTACATTTTATATTTGTATTTTGTTTATTTTTTTCTCTACTATGTGGTGTACAATAAAGTATATATTATTATAATTACTATTAAAATGTGACGATATTTTTACGATGGCGTCAGAGTGTTATTATTTTTTTTGCTATAAAATTTCTACGTCAATAAAGAATCTTTACTTCGAAAATATTCTTCTAGCTAGTATTTGAACTACTACAGTTGCGTTCAAATGTATACAACATTCCAATGGTTTTGTAATTTTTTTTTCTATAAAGTAAAGACAGATCTCTAAAAATATAAAATAATTTGGATGTTGCAACGTGTAACGTATCGAGCTCACGTTTAACGATATAATAGTGCGAGTTTGACATTTAAGGTCAAATTCAGCCTTCGGACACGATTACAGTATGGTGTTTTGATAATTTATAAGCTTATTTCTTCTTAGAATATCTATGTTTAATAGATACTTAAAAATATATATCTATAGATAAGTTATTCGTGTCTTATATTACAAGTTGAATATATGTATGAGCGGGGAATAAAAAAGTAGGTTCCCAAGTTCCCAAGTGAAGCTAAAATAAATAAAGCAATCTAACATACATACGTTCATAAACAATTCGAACGATATTGCCACAATCTTATTAAAAATAAATTGAAGTATGATATAATTGTAAGAAGCAGAATTTAACACCGCCTTGGCGTATGGACACAAATACGAGACTGTAGGCGCAACGGTCGCAGGTTCAATTTGGTCTCAGGTGATAGGAATATTAAATATTTTCTCTGGTTCTTGCTCAAGGCAGCGTTGAGTTACGCCAGTTACTTCCCTGAACTTACTTGTGTGGAATACAGCTATTTTTTTTTTTGTTTTTAATACTAACTCAAGATTAAATGACGAATCTATCAATTCATCGTTTGTTTGTTCATGACAATATGTCACGTATAATGAGGCGATAATTAATAGATATAATATTTTAACAATTTCCAATGTAAATTATTAAAGCGCAGTTGTGGCTGGAGACCAAGCATACGTCTGTAGGTGCGACAGTTTGGAGTTCGCTTCCCACTGGAGAAAATGTATTTTTTTTATATCCTCACCATGATTATCGAGATTCAAGCCTATAAACTACAATTATTTATTTTGATTCTATTGAAATATCATATTTTTGGTATATTTTGGTTGGTATTGGGTCAATCATGCGAAGCGTCTGTTAAATAACATTTTTCTTCGTTAAGTTAAAAGAACTGCCTTCCTAACCAGGTGGTGGCTTCGTCAGTCGTCCAAGAGAAACTACTAGGTAAGCTATTAAATTGTACGTGTATGTGTTGAGTGTCGGAACTTAACGCCGCTCTGTCTTGTTACCAAAAATATAAAATATTTCGTTTCCTCGAACAGGGATCGAACCCACAACCTGTCGTTCGCAATCACACGCTCGTGCCGTTGTGCCACGACAAAACATATTTTGATTTTGAATATCTGCTTAAATTATGAATTAACTTACTCACTTGCGCTTGCGCATATATAACTAGCTCACTTGCGCTTGCGCATATATAATAAGCTTAGAGCTTAAGAGCTTACTTGGTGAGAACGTATGGACGGTTACCAATGAGGCACGGGTTCACATCTCACTATATTCAAATTCTGTATACTTTTATATAAGAAATATATTGTCATATCATATATGTGAAATATCACTTAAAACATGTTAATTTATATTGCCCCAAGTAGTTTTTAAGCGTTTCTCTCTATTTTTTCTATTATAACGGAGAAAATATTCACTAACTAAAAGTTTAAAATGAACAGCAGGCCAAAACGAATACTGTATACTGAAGCTTTATTGTTCCCGATCAGTTCCGTTCAGCTGCATAGAAAGGAAGCAGGTGCAATTGTGCACTAATACATTGCGAAAATAATTTATGAATTGTCAATATCAACTTTCTTTACTTTACACACACACATATATATATATATATATATATATATATATATATATATATATATATATATATATATATATATATATATATATATATATATATATATATATATATATATATATACATATAGGTATATATTCTCCGTAAAAGTAAACTAAGATTGATCTTTTAAAGAAGAGTTAACCTAGTTTTTGGGGTTTCCGTACGTCAAAAAGTAATAACGGAACGTTAATAGAGTCACAGTGTTGTCCGTCTGTCCTTGTGTCCAGTCAATTAAGCTCGAGATCGTGGAGATATCAAATGGGAATAAGGTCCAACATTCTGGTCCACTGGGCTTTGGTGACACAGAAAAAATGAAGCTTCCAATACTTTTGCTGATTTTACTACGAAATTTTAAACGTTTTCTAAAAAAGGAATAAGATTTACAATACAATTAGATAAAAAAGCCGCTGTGAGAATGCGACTCGCACTTGGCTCGCATTTTTTATAGTTTCTTTCACTTTATCTAGTATTGACGTAAAAGAAGTCAAAATTAACTTTCAAAATCACAAGAAATTAAAAATGAAATAAATTTAAACATTAACAGAAAAAGTTATCGAATCGATATGTCCAATGAGCACTAAGCTATAGCGGCGCCGATGTCTAAACTTCTCCCTTATTATATATATCTAAACATTCACTAACTCATGAAGTTTTTTTTTCAGCTTTACGCTGTATTTCGCACTAGGCAGGGTAGGCAGAGGGAACGGAAGTGAAACCTAGTGTAATGACACTCCGTTCCACTTCCGTTCCCTACTTTCCACCGAATTTGAGGCATTGCGTGTTGAGTGGTGGAACTCAACGCCGCGCTTTGCCTTATTACCAGAGCGAAGAAATGAAACATTAAATATTTAAATTGAAAATATTAAATATTTCATTTCCTCGACTGGGGATCGAACCGAGAACCTGTCGCAATTATAGTCACACGCTTGCACTTGCGCCACGACAGGCTTCAATTTTTCTCCTCGTTTCGCCATTTCAAGAAAAACATTCTACTTATGGTGACGGCATGCAACGCTGTACATAACATAATATATCTTATGTAAGCCTTCTACGAAATCATAATTGCTGAGCGTCTTACGCTCTACATCACATGTTTACAAACATTTTTGTAACACTAAGATAAATGCTTATAAATGTTAAATATTTTATAAATTCGCTTAACTAAGGCAGTAAGTGATTTGTCTTTTTTTGGCTTCAAGCTGTATCTGGCACATGGCAAGGTAGACTAAGGGAACATGGGAACCTAGTGTAAAGTACACTCCGTTTCTAGTAAGACACTTCGTATCTTCTCTTACCTTATAGAATCGCGAAATATTGCCTGCTAAACCTGTCGTGATGTAGGGAAACACTCTCGTAAGGAAAAAAAATATTTTTAAAATATTTATTAATATTTTTCAAAACTGGAAACAAGGCAAATGGCGGCGTTGAGTTCCGTCGTTCAACACGCTATGCCTCAAATTCGGCGGAGAGTGGAATATTATGATTTAAACAAAACGGAGTGTCTGCTCATAATATGTCCTCCACCTACTTTGTTATAAAAAATCACTTAAGTAAAAATTATAACCAAAAACTTAAAAATAAACCTTTAGAAATAAATTCTTATTAAAAATACATTTTAAAACATTATTTTTGTATGGGATTATTTTCATTACAAATTAGTGATGAGCATAAATAGAGGTGATAATCGCGTAAAGGTCAGTTTACACAACAGTTACGCCAGGTTATGCTCCGTGACGCGTGGCGCACTTCTTTACTAGGGTGGCCATGATTTTGTTTATTCAATGGAAAATATACATTTTTTATTTATGTTTCTAGTGATTCAGCGTTGTTTTTATCTTATTAAAATTTAAAATGCAATCAAATTAAATTATAAATAGTATTTTAAATGAAACACTTTTAACCAGATTAATCGGGTATATTCAATGGTAAACATTTTTGGGTAGACTGAGTCTACCCGTGACCACGGACTACTGTAAAGTGTTCGAAACGTCGGGTTTCCCAAAAATGTTTACACTTGAATATACGCAATTAATCCGGTTAAAAATGTTTCATTTAAAATGTGTAACAATCGCGAAAATCAAAGACATTATTAAATAGTATTTTCTTGACATATATTTTATCTAAACTATCAATCATGACGTCCAGCCATCTGTAGATACAAATTAAAATTAAATTACATATCAGTTTTATAACAGCTACACATTATATTCTGTATTTAACATGGTAGGTAAAGGAAACTTTAGGTTCCCTATAGGTTCCTGGTTCATATACACTAGTCCTCACATACTGCCCATTATACAAGAGATGAGTGCTGAGTAGTGGAACTCGAAACCGGACTTTAATTAAGCAACTTTGATAATCTTCAATATTATTTTTGCGGCGTTGAGTTCACTACTCAACATGCAATGCCCCAAATTAGGTGAAAAGAAGTAAACGGAAGTGGAACGGAGTCGTCTTAACACTAAGTTCCTAAGCTCTCTCTGCCTACCCTGCCACGTGCGGGATACAGCGTGAAGCTGAATAATTTTTTTGAGTATAATTTTGTTGTCCTTTTGAAGAAATTAAAGACAATAAAGTAATAAATATCTATAGAAGTGTGCAAATACTTCTATTTTTCCAAGATTTGAAAGATGTCCTTATTGATATGATGAAGTGGCTTGATGACAACGTATAGGTTAGCGGTCAGAGTACTTGGTTTTCAAGAGGCACAGGTTCAAAATTTCATTCACCTCATCTGCCTACTCTGCCTTGTGCTCAATATTGCTTAAATCTATGTACTACAATGTGACTATATTATTAAAACACTTATACCAACTTATGGACTCCCTAACAAGAATTTCTATACAATTTTGCATCAACAAGAATTGTATCACGATATATGAAGAAAAAGTTTTATATTTAATGATTGCAAGACTTTTTCATAATCACATTATCGTGTTACATAAATGTATGAGAATTAGCTATATGATTAATATTCATAATTACGTACAGTACGTTAATGGTACCACTTCATTTTGTTGCTTTAAAAGTTTTAATCGAGGTTTTTTTTAGCTTCACGCTGTATCCCGTGCTTACCCGCTTACCCGCCGTAAGGCAGATGTAACTTGGGAACCTAGTGTTAAAACCCTTCATTTACCATTTTCTACAAATTTGAGGCATTAGGCGTTGAGTGGCGGAACTCAACGCTGCGCTTTGTTTTGTTATTATTTAATTTCCTCAAGGGAAACCGTTTTTTTTCCGTGCGGCTCTAATAAATAAATAAACAGGAAACATATATTTTTATGCACCTACTTTACTTGCTGACCTTACTTACATTTTATTATTGCACCAATAAAATTAAAGATATATCGATTTTTTTATATTAAAATTGTATACTAAAACATAAAAAACGTTATCATGATGCGTCTAATTCAGATATATTGCACGCGTTAGTTGTTAGTTTGTTGATCTTAATTTTTTATAGTAGTTAATTTACAAAGTTCCTCGCTCTGATAACTAAAGACAAAGCGCAGCGTTGAGTTCCGCGAATTAATTAGCAATAGTTCATTCGGCGTAAAGAAGGTAATAAAAGCATCTTTATACTAGGTTTCCAAGTTTACTCTTCCCATTTATATTATACTTCCATTCACATTAGCACTAGGGTATTTAAATAGAACATGTAATGAAAATATAAAATATTTAATTTTCTTAATTTTAGAATCGAGCCCACAAGCTGTGTATCCGTGTAGTCGCACACTTGTACCCCTGAACTAACACGCCTCAAGATTGCAGATTTCTTAATTTTCTAATATACGAATTACAAAAAAATCCATTATGCTAAGGACAACCAAAGTTATTAAATAAAAATAAACTCTCACCAATAGAAAGGGCTAATTTCTTATCACCATTAAGATTCTCATACCATAAACTCAAATGACCGTGTGACAGTAAGATTGTAGGTTTGATACCCGCTCGAGAAAATGATATATATTAACATTTCTTCAGTAATAATGCAAAACGCGACGTCACCATTCAATTCAGTGGAAAGTGGACAGCACAACGGAGTGTCTTAACACTAGGTTCCCATGTTCCTTCTGCTTGTAGATAAATATATATAAAAGTCTAATGTCTATGAACCAAATATATCACAGATCGTTCCCACGTAGCAACTACGTTATTATATATAATAGAAAATTATAATACAGAGTCAGTATCCTCAGTCCTGGTCAGCGAAGCTCGAAGTACTTATGGAGACCAACCACGTGTAACAGACAGTAGTGCACCACGTACATAGAATTAGAAATTGTTTAGACAGAACAAAAAAAATAATTTTTGTTTATTTTTCAATACAGTTCAAATAAAACTAAGAAAATTACTAAATATCTTTACTAAATATACTGAAGTTCTAGTGGCACAGTGAAACTAATCTAATGGGAAATACGACGGTTATAGGTTGACCGGAGGAGTAAACGAAATGACTTTATTCACTTCTTCACTCAAGTAGACGTAACGCGGCGTTGAGTTCCGTCACTAAACACGCTAAATGTCATAAAATGGGTGAAAAAAGAGTGTCTTAACACTATCCTGATATATGGGACGGCCACGAATAAGTATAGAGAAATATTGCGTTATAAAAGACCCACGATAGTCATATATAGTCAGTGTACGTCAAGTATGTCAAGGTAGCATTCAAATTTCATATTATTATTTCTCATATATAACAATGAATATGGTCGTCCCTTTTTTCAAAACTTTATTTTCACATCATATTGCATTATTTAAAAATAACGCCTAACTTTTAAAATATATGAAGAATTGAATAGAAGTGAATATTTTTTTTTCTTTCTTTCATTTTTTTTTTATTTTACCGGTCAAGTATGATAAGAACAGTTAAATAAGGTCAAAATTAAGTAAAGTACAGTAAACAAGGCTTATATGGTTATTATTACATACATAATCTAGTCTTAATTTCTAAGATATATATGGAAGAATAAAACTCCAATATATCAAAATATTACCTTATTGAAATTGAACTCAAAACTACATCGAGGCAGATAAGCAAATACTTTCTACGTTTAAAAATTCAACCACCTAAACGATAAAAAAACTCGTTTTTCAGCTTCACGCTGTATCCCGCATCATGGCAGGATAGTCAGAGGGAATTAACCGTTCCGTTCAACACTATCTTCCGAATTGAGGGATTGCTCAACGCCGCACTTTACCTATCCTATATAATCAATAAAGAACAATATTTTTTATCCTCGAGCAGGCATCAAACCCCCAGCTTATCACGTACAGTATCGCTACGCCACGACATGAAATTTTTACAAAAAAAAAAACCTCAACTTTACAAAATGGCATTCACAAAGAGAGTCATTATCCATCTACATGACAAATAAAAAGACCAATTAATTTCGTACATCATAATTAACTTTTCCAACGAACATATTAGCAAAAACCAACCGAACTGGGCCTTCAGATTTGAAACAATTGTTTATTCGAGCCAAGTCTGTTTTTTTTCCCAGCTCTGCGTCACTCTTGCGGGCCAAATCTTAGTAAGTCATTCAGTGTAATTTGTGCGCTTGCGCCTCAATGTGCTCTACTGTTTTGTTTAAATACTAATATAGAATATCTGTATATATTATGTATACGTGATAGATATATTGTTTTTTTTTTGCCTGTGGTTTTGTGAAGTTTAAAAATATGCGTGTTGTAAGTGATACTTAATTTTTTGAAAGTGTACTTCAAATTATAGTTGATTTTTTTTATTATTAATATAAAAATTAAATAATTCCAAGCGTTACAAAATATTTTTAAAAATTAAAAATTTCTAAAATTACAATTCGTACAAAAAATACTAAAAAAAATAGTTTTTTTTAAAGCAAATTCAAAAAATATTAAACTAAAATTGGAAATTAACTAAAAGCCAGTACAAAAAACTTGACTGAAGACACACATGTGTTCACAATGTGCAGTTAAAACGGTGTATTGTTTGCGAACGTTCGGAATATTTGTTATACGTAACTCTGGTACCTACATCTGTTGAATTTCCGTTTTGGAGGCATTTAAAATTTACTACAACGATAGGAAGCTAGGCCAAGGTGTTTTTGGTAAAGATTTTTTTTTGTTTTAAAAGCATTTACAAATGATATAATAGCATTGCAAATAATATTTTTCTAACTACAAATAAATATGAGGTAACTGTTGACATTGACAAACAAATAATTATTGTTAGCATATGTAAAGAGATCTGACACTCAGGAAAGTGTAAAATACGTGTTTATTAAAACTAGAAAAACAAGCTTTCTAAAGTTCAAATACAAGTACGTGCTAATTTAAAAAAACGATTTAACATTTTTAATAAAGCTTTACCCTTTTTTCGGATAAAATGGTAAAAAGAGAACCCAGAGAAGACACACCGTTCTCCGCTTTCTCCAATATACATTGCTTCTTGAATGGCGAAACTTACGCCACGCTTTGTCTTGACTAAATATGCAATAATTCATTAACCGAGTGGGGAAAAAAAAACGTTACCATAACTTTTTCTAATACTGAATAATAGGATGTAGGCCAGTAGTGGCGTGGAGAATAATTATGAGACTTTAAGCAACAGGTTGTGGGTTCGATTACCACTTGAGGAAATGAAATATTTAAAATTTTCATTTCCTAGTTCTGAGACAGAGGCAAAGCGCAAGCCTTCAGAGTTTGTCTTCTCTCTGCCTACCCTGCCATGTGCAGGAAAATTGGATGATGTTTTTTTTGTAATGCTTATATGAGCTTCACGCTGTATAGCACAGGGCAGGGTAGGCAGATGGAACTTGGGAACCTAGAGAGAGACAACAAGACTAATAATATATTAATAATGTAATACTTACATCACCTTGTGTTAACTACACACGCCATAGTACATTCAAATTGAAATAGCAAATATTTAATATTGAAGCCATCGTGGTGTAGTGGGACACATGGACAAATCTGAACCGGTGGAATAATTAAATTAATAATAAATTTATTTTCATTTCCTTACTCTGTTAGACACAGCGCGGCGTTAAACTCCACCACTCTCTCTCTAGAACTCGGTGATACTCGGTGATACAGAGTGAAGTTAAAAAATTAAAAGAATACATATATTATTATTAAATTCAATGAAGTAAAGGATTATTGTCGCTATGACATTTAATTATTTTTCAAAATTTTGCCAACAATTTGCCTACATTTGTAAGTAGTCATTTATATTAATTGAATGGAGGCCTTGTTCTGAAGCAGTAGCAGTAGCTAGAGTCCGACTCTAAACACATAATGAAAAGAAATAATATTTCAATTTTCTCACTTTGATAACGAGGCTCGGAGTTCAGTTCTGTCATCCAACACGCAATCCCACTAGAATAGGGCGGAAAGTGAATATAAATATCCTTAAGAAAGCGGAGTGTCTTAACTCTAGTTTTTCAAGTACCTTCCGTCTACATTGCCCGCGTACATTTTTATCTCGTCACTTCATCTCGTTGTTGAGTTACGTAACTAATTACGGAACATAAGGTTCCCTTTATTTTTGCTACTACACGCGGAGTAAAACAAAAAACTAACAAAAACAATAAAATCTTAAATCATAAATCTTGAAACAAGAAATTATGTATTATATTCTACAGCTGCAGGAAGTTCTCTCGATAAATCTCTTTTAAGTTTCAAGGGCGTCGTGGCTCAGGGCACCAACGTGCGTTTGTAAACGAGACTGGTTGTGAATTCGATTTCCAGTCGAGGAAATATTTATTAAATTAAATATTTCATTTAATATTTTCATTTCCACGCTCTCTAGTGATGAGGCAAAACGCTGCGTTTAGTTCCTATACTCACCACACAACCGGTCAGAAATCTGGCGGAAAGTGGAGAACATAAGTGACTTAATGAGAACAGAATATCCTAACACAAGGTTCCTAGGTTCCCTGTACTCACCATTTTATGTTCCAATCTAACGTTAAGGCAGACATTCTGTTCTCCTCTGTGTCCTTTAAAGCCCGTTAAGTATGTACAGTAGAATAGCTTATACCAAACAAGCGATTACTTATGTTTTTATATATATATATATATATATATATATATATATATATATATATATATATATATATATATATATATATATATATATATATATGCTGAAATTTCCACTAGCGGACACTAGCGGGAACAAAATCACAGACAAACAGAGAAAAAATTTGGGCCCTATTACATTAACAAAAGTAATGGTTTATATGCGTCCATTGACATTCCCATATGTTAATGAAACAATTTCCTTATTAAATGTATATTTATTATTAAATTTATATAACGAGGCTAGTCGAGGCGCAGACACAAGCTTGTAATTGAAAATACCATCCATGGGTTCGATTCCCACTCGAGGAAATAATGTATTTTATATTTTTTGATTGTATTTGGAACTCAACGCTGCGCGTCGTTTCGAAAACTAAAGATGCTAATTGATTTTTCCAAGACGACGTAATGAATTTGTGGGTTGGATTTTCTGTTTTATTTTAATATGATCTGACACGAGGAAATGAAATATTCAATAATTTCATTTCTTCTCGTTCCCTGGTAACAAGGTCAAGAGCGGCGTTGACATTGGTCACTCAACACGCAGTGCCTCAAATATGACAGAAAATGGAGAACGAAACAGTGTCTTAACACTACGTTCCCAAGTGCGGGGTACAGCGTCAAGCTAAAATAAAGAAAGAAATACAAAAACAGAAAAACGTTCATAATTTAGAAAAAAAAGTAACAATAATATTAGCTTGTTCGTTAACCAATTATTCTCGTACAAGCGCTCTTATTAGGATTCAGCACGCGAACAAAACGTTACAGATTTAACGGGCGTTCTCAAATGCAAATGTTTGTATCGACTTGAGAAACACAGTAAAACATATATAATTATTGCAGTTGGATCTGTTCGTCGACATATGTCCGAATTTCAATAAATCTTTCTTTCTTATATACATTTAGATCGATATCCGTTATACATGGTGATTGTTAGTTTCACGCTGTATCCCGCACACGGCAGGTTACGCTCTCTGTCTACCCTTGGAACATTTCACCCTGTCCTCTATATATTATATGTCCATAGGGAAAAATTAACTTGATCGTATTACTAAAGTGAACAATCATTTACTAATCTCAGTGGTAATCGAACGTTTTAACGTCTCGTTTACAATAACGTGCTGTGCCAATGCACCACAATAGACTTAACGGGTCATAAAATATAGAAATTCCTGTAAAATATTTAATATATATAAAAAAACAAGACCTGTCCTGGCGCAGCGGTGCAAGCGTAAACGCGACAGATTGTAGGTTCGATACCCACTCAATGAAATTTAAAATATATTATATTTATTTCTTCGCCCTGGTTACATATTGACTTACACCACTCAACACGCAATGCCTTAAATCCGGTGAAAGATAGACTTGAATAGATTGTCTTAACACTATCTTCCCGAAGTTTCTCTGCCTACCCTGCCATATGCAGGATAAAATGAGAAACGAAAAAAAAAATCAAACGTTATTTTCTTTTAAAAAAAATACCTTCATTATATAATAGGTGTCGAAAGTTAAAACAATGACCTCAAACACACGTACTGGTAAGAAACGGATCTACAGACGACTGGCTAAAAACAAAATGTTCTGAATAGATAAGTAGGGATTTAATTAGATAATGAAACAATGGTGAATGTACGGTATATTGTAAAATATTGCTGATTAAAATTGATGTTTGTGGTTGTTGTTAGTTTAAATTTCATTTGGGAAACATAGTTTAAATGGAATTGTAGTCCTCTACTACACAGTGGCACTACAACGTGACAGTCAACGTGACAGGTTGGAGGTTCGATCCCACTTAAAGAAGTGAATTGTTAAATATTTTCAAATGAAATATTTATTATTTCATTTCTTCGCTCTGGTAATAAGGCAAAGCGCGGCGTTGAGTTCCGCCACTCAACACGCAATGCCTCAAATTCAGCGGAAAGTATCTAAATGAAATATCTTAATGGTAACTATAATGAGTATAATGGAGTGTTTCAACACTAGCTTCTCAAGTTTCTCCTCTGCCTACCTTGCCATTCGCAGGATACAGCGTGAAGTTGAAAAAAAAACAAAAGAAAAAATCAACAACATATTATTGCTAGTTTTAAATGAATGCCGATAGTGTAAATTTTTAAGTAATTCAAACTGCAAAAAGAAGACCGTATTATAAAATTTTGCTAAACTAGGAATTTTAAATATTTTTTTTATCTCTAACTTGTAAGACAAAAAAAATCTTTTTATATGTAAAGCTGTTTTGTTTTGATTTTCTCGCTTGCTTGCCTTTATGTTAATATGATAAAGCTTTTATATGAATTCAGGTTTAGTACAGGAGCATGAGCATTCCATTTAATTCGATACGAGATGGAAAAAAAATATTTTTACTTCCTTATTCAAGTAAAAGAGGCAAAACGCAGCGTTTTCACCATTCAACATGCAATGCTTCTAACTTAGCGTCACGCTGTATCCCGCACATAGCAGGGTAGACAGAGGGAGCTAGGGAACCTAGTGTGAAAACACTCTGTTCCGTTCACTGGGTATTGAGTGGCGGAACTCAACGCCGCAAATGCTTCCAAAACTGGCAAAAAATGGGAAATGGTAGTGTTATGATGGGAACGGAGTGTCTTTACACTAGGATCCAAAGTTCCTAAGTAAGTAAGTAAAGTAAGTAGTTGAGGCCTGTCGTGGCGCAGCGGCACAAGAGTGTGACTGTAACCGACAGGTTCTGGGTTCGATCTCCAGTCGAGGAAATGAAATATTTAATATTTTCAATTTAAATATTAATGTTTCATTTCTTCGCTCTGGTAATAAGGCAAAGCGCGGCGTTGAGTTCCGCCACTCAACACGCAATGCCTCAAATTCGGCGGAAAGTGGGGAACGGAAGTGGAACGGAGTGTCATAACACTAGGTTTCAATTTCGTTCTCTCTGCCTACCCTGCCTAGTGCGGGATACAGCGTGAAGCTGAAAAATCCAAGGTACCCTCAGCCTTCTCAAACAAGAACAAAAATATAAAAAGTACATATCGGAGTATAATTAAATTAAATGCTATTGAAAATTGTTTACTCTTGTGAAGCTCGTGAGTAACTTGTTCAATTTGTAGTACTTGTTTAAGCGATTTCATTACTTTATGGTATTTCAGAGTGAAATTAAAATACTTGAATTTTCTTAACACTTTTGCTTTCTATAGAATTATTTTATACGGCAAAGATAATTATCCAACTCTTGGACAGTTTATAAGAGGCGTAGGTTCATATCGATTAAAATTATTATACGTTATCTGAAAAAGTATTTATCTTTCATTTGTGTAGAATATCACTTAAAATATGCTAAGAAAGATTGTCTTGCTTTCAATATTTTATTATCTCTTTTAATGTGTAAATATTTTTGTTTAAAATTATATAAAAAACAAAATGTTATTACCTCACTATGCTAACGAGAGCAAGCGCAGATTCTAAAACATTGCTTGAGCGAAATTTTTCAACAAAAGCTTTCCTCTGCTTACTTCTACTATTATACCTATAAGTTAGTATCTTTTTCTTTTATGCAAATAAATGAGCTTTAAAGTTTAAGCGTTGATAATATAAACTGTGTTTATTGGAAGAAATAATCGTCTCAATGTTTTAGTTTGATATAAGTTATTGTTTTATCAAAGATTTAAATTTAAGTTAGCAAAATCGTGAAACATGATTCGATACGTAAGGGAAGTTAACAAATAATTAATTTACTGCATAGTTCTCTACTCATTCATTTACATTATTTTCTTTTATTTATATATTGATATAAAAAAAAAGAAATTAATGTGAATGAATGATTTTATATATGATGCAGAAGGTTAGGCAGAGGGAGCTTAGGAACCTAGTGTAACATTAGGTTCTTAATTTTATGAAACTTTTCGAGTCTTAAAACCTGTAAGTAGATTAGTAAGACATTTTCGAATCCCACTTTACGTATTTGTACGTCTAATGTTTAAGGCGTTACGTGTTGAGTGGCGGAACTCATCACCGTACTTTGCCGTATTAAAACTAAATGAAAATTTATAATGTCTCATTCCTCCTCCTCCTAGCACTTAAGACATTCCGTTCCATTCCCCACTTTCTGCCTAAAATAAGAAATTGTGTGTTGAGTAGTGGCGGAAGTCAACCCGCACTTTGCCTCGTCACCAGAACAAAAGAAATAACCACATTAAATGTTTATTTTGGAAATATTAAAAATTTCACTTCCTCGAATGGAGACAGAACCCACAATCCACTGTCGCGTTCACAGTCTCACGCTTGTGCCCCTGCGCCACGTTAGGCCTCGATTTTTAATTAAACTGTTTAAAAGTTAATTTCTTACAGTAACTTGGCCTTAATGGTTAACCATATTTGTAGAGCAATAAACTCTATTTAAAGTAGCATTGGAATTGATCAAATATTGTAGAGCCTTGTAGGTGGATAAGGATTTAAGACACCGCGCCCTCGTTACGAGCAACAAAGCATGTTACGTAATTCTGATAATCCTTTTGAGTCCAGCTTGTATTGTTATTTCGATTGTTATTGAAAAAAATCACTCTACTCAGCTTCACGCTGTATCCCGCACATAGCAGGGTAGGCAGAAGGAATTTGGGAATCTAGTGCTAAGACACTCCATTCCACTTCCGTTTCCCAATTTCCACTAAATTTGAAATATTCCGTGTTAAGTGGCGGAACTCAACGCCGCGCTTTGCCTTGTTATCAGAGCGAAAAAATGAAAACATTAATTATTTACATTTAATATTTTAAATTTTTCATTTCCTCGAGTGGGCAACGAACCCAGAACCTGTCGCTGCACCACGACAGTCCTGGTATTATTAAAATAAATGATACAATATATCTATTTATTTATAAAACGTATAAAAATTTGAACGTAGCGAAATTTGAACTCGCGTTTCTTGGAATTCGTCTAAGCGCTCAGTTTACAAAGCTATACGTTGTCAGAGAAGAGGCAGGGATTGATCGTTAAAATCTTATTATTTTCTAAATACGTATTCTCTACGCAGTGTGGATTGATAATTTAAGAATAGTAAAAATAAACTTATTTTTATGGCATATATTCATGTTCTTTTGGCGTTTCCATGATTATTAACTGCGAAATGTAGAGTTTCTAAATTTGCAAATGTTTCCAAGTATCTTGACTCACTCTCTAGTTAAATATTATATACTTTTTTTTATCTCCACTCAGTATCCCGCACATTGCAGGTAGGCAGAGAATTGTTAGTTCTTAGTCTCTTATAGCCGTAACAGACGACCGAACCGAACCTATTTCCGCAACCCGATTTTGGTTCGCTATCGAACCATGTTCGATTATGTGGAGCATGGTTCGCCTTGAAAACATGGTTCTACGGCCAACCAAGGTCAAGGTTCGATCGAGGTTTGGTTGGGTCGTCTGTTACGGCTAATAGTTTTCATTTAAACCACTTTCTGCTCAATCTTTGAAATGTCGTGTTGAGTAGCGGAGAACAACACTGCACTTACCCTGTTACCAGAGCAGAGTTATACGTATTTGGAAGGGAAAAAAGGGTACTGATGGGAAAAAAAATCTTAATACTAGATTGCCAAGTTTCCTCTACATACACTGTTATGAGCGAGATACATCGTACAGCTAATCAAAAATAATTAAATATTTATATTTATCTCTATACATATGGTTGGCTAGGAACATGGGAACCTAGTGTAATGATACTTGGTTCCATACTTTTTGATAAATTTAAGGTATTGCGTGTTGAGTGACAGAACGTGACGTCGCAAACTTAATTATAATATAATAAAATGAATATAATAAAATCGATAATCAACAAGTGTTATTATTACAGCTCTCTCTAAATAATATTAAAACAACATAAGAGGTGAAAATACCTGTCGTGGCGCAGCGGCACAAGCGTGTGACTATAACGGACAGGTTCTGGGTTCGATCCCCAGTCGAGGAAATGAAATATTTAATATTTTCAATTTAAATATTTATAAGGCAAAGCGCGGCGTTGAGTTCCGCCACTCAACACGCAATGCCTAAAATTCGGCGGAAAGTGGGGAACGGAAGTGGAACGGTGTGTCTTAACACTAGGTTCCCGGGTTCCCTCTGCTTACCCTGCCTCGTGCGGGATACAGCGTGAAACGAAGCGTTAATTTAAAAAAAACAATAAAAGTAAATATTAAATATTTTATTTCCTCTGCTCGAGCGGAGATCGAACCCACAACCTGTCGCGTTCTTAGTTACACGCCGTTCGGGTTCTTAGTCAGACTTTACAGAATATTGAAAAAAATATATATATAAAAGTAATTATATTAAATCAGTAGCAACATTCGTTTATCACTTTCAATTCACATCTGGAACAATTGAAATACGTTTACAATGCATATTGTTAGACCAATTATGGAAGATTTATTTATATGACAATATTTCAATATGAATGTGCTAATTTCATAACTTATGATTATAGTCTCTAGATACTTAATAAAATCCCTCGACACGCTAATTTCGTATTTGTTTAGTAATGAAATTGACCTAAAAAAAGGTATTTTTCTAGCTTTGGGTCCACAGGGAACCTTATAAGTTATGTTACGTTACCCCGTTTCCATTAAGGTATTTCCGTTCTTCACTCTCCGAATTCTTAAGGCGTGTTGTATAGCGGAACTCAACGCCACGCTTTGTAACGTTGCCAATGCTATAAATAAAAATATTATAAGTACTTCATTATCTTGAATCTTACTCGAATTTCTTTTACAAAACTATAAATTTACATGAGAATATATTTTTTTTATTGATTTATTTCTAATAACCGTTACTGATCGTACCGTTCATGCTTGACGTGCATATAACCAGGGTAGGCATAGAAGGCGTCCAGTGTTAAGATACTTCTTTCCTCATTTTCACCCCTTTTTTCAAGACGTTTTATGTGGAATAGTGGAACTCAACGCCGCGCTATGTCTAAAACAGCGAGAAAATAAAAATATGTACATTTAATTCAAATACATTTCAATGACCATGACTCTTACGGACCTCTGAACAGTGCGTGTTTGTAGCTAGTTTAAATAATTTCAAACCGTTTAACCTTTTTTTAAACTGATTTACTTTTTCTAAAAGAATTTAAAACAGCCGTACGTACCTGTATTACAAATGATCAATGCCTTTTCTTCGAACAATACAATTAATCTTCATCAAAATTCTAGAAAACCACTAAAAAATATCAATAAAATCTAATTACGATAGTTAATTTTAACGCCTCATTAAAACGGAAACTGCAGACAGAATAGCATTTTTCAATCACAATAAAAAGCTCAATATAGTTTAAAGTTTCAACAAATTAAGTTTAAGTTGTGTTTGTGACAATGTAATGGCAAGAACTGTAAGAAAAGTGAAACGAGGTAAAATTAAAGAGATAAAGTTGCCAGACATAATCATCACGCCACCCGAAGAAATGAAATTGGATGAGGAAAACAATAACGAAGTACCAGAAACCAAAATGAGTTTCAACGTTAACGACTTCATAGCTCAGCTATCACAAAACTCGAAAGCTTCTAAAGAAGAAATAGAAGTGATACAAAGAAAATTATTGATACAGGCAAATGAAATTTTAAAAGTTAACGCCTTTGCCAATCAATCGGAACCCAGAGTTATAGGAGGTACCCAAAAAGGTTCCATACAGAGGGAAGTAAGGGAACCTTTAACTAATCATGATACTCAATTAGTACCTGAGAAGTTGCAAGAAAGCGAGGTAAACAGGCGTAGGGTCAATATGTTGAATGGTGGTTTTTTCTACGGAACGAGTTCCAACCGCCCGAGCAGTGCGCACTTCGCGTCGGACAGAGGTGAATGTCTTTAACGTTTATAATATTATTTAAAGTTTGTGTTTTTTTGTGTTTTAACGTGTTTTTTTGTGTTTTAAATTGATGTTTTTGTATATTTTTATGTATGTATTTAGTTATTACTTCAATAGTTTTATTTATTTGTGTATATTCAGATTGTCTGATACATTAAATTAGTTCACCAATATGCTGTATCACAAGTGATAAAATAACCTACAACAATACTTGCTTATAGGTGAGTAGGTTTTCATAGACATTTCATTTACTTATATTTAAGGCATAATTATAAATATATATAAATATATATATATATATATATATATATATATATATATATATATATATATATATATATATATATATATATATATATATATATATATATATATATATATATATATATATATATATATATTCATACGTACATATGTATATGTATGTATATATGTATACATACATATATACATATATATACATATACATAGTATATAACTAAAACATTTATGTCCTTTCAACGGTTTTAAGCTATTTATATTATTTTATAAGTAAACATACACCTGTCCACGAGCATTTTAAATCAGATTAGGTTTTTATTTAAAAAATATCGTTATTTTAAGGCAATAAGCGCTATTTTTAAACAATTGTAATCTAAGAAATGTCAAATTCATTGGCCATTAGCGTGCGTCGTGACATGAAAGGATTTTCTCACAAAAGTCCGTTACTCTTAGAACTTATAATAGAAACATATAAAATATATATCTATATATAACGAGCTGGCACACTAGCGTGCAACTGTCATTGTGAGAGATTGGTTGTGGGTTCGATACCCACTTGAGTAGAAGAAATATTTGATATTTTCAATTTCCTCGCTCTGGTACCGAGACAACGCGGCGTTAAGTTAAGTTCATTATTCGAGAATGTGTCATAATGGAATATAAGTATCAACACCCCTTCTACCTCCATTATAGTAATATCGTCTGTATTTTCGCCGATAACCTCGAGTAGGAATTGAAACCCAATATCTAACTTAAAATCGAAAGCTTGTACCTCTACAGCACGGCAGCTCTGTTTGTGTACCCTTAATGCAATAATAGACAAGAAAATAAAGACTATTTATAATTATAAATGATTTTTTTTGTACAAAATATTATAATTTTTAGATATTTCATATTTAAAAAGTATAAAATAGAGCTTACAAATTTGTTCACCATCAAACTATATACAAATATAATATAAAAGCTTGTAACATTTACGACCATTATTATGGTGTAAATTTGAAATGAACACATATATCCTTACAATTCGTTTTTATTGCCTTCGAAGCTCCTCATAAGGCTTAAAATGTTGATATAATCTTAATAAGACGTACTTTTATCTTTTATGTTCTTTAATTCAGAAGTTATGTCGACAGTCAAAATTCAAAGCTTCTCAAGGCCTGTCATGGCACAGTGAAACAAGCGTGGGACCGTAAACACGATAGGTCGCCATTCGAGTAAATTAAATATTTAATATTTTCATTTCGTTGCTCTTTCAACACGGCAAAGCGAAGAGTTGAGTTACTCCACTAAACATGAAATGCTTCAAATTCGGAGGTAAGTTGGAAATAGAACGAGCTTATTGTAGCTCACAATAAAAGCACAGTAGCATATATTATTGAGTACATATATATATATATATATATATATATATATATATATATATATATATATATATATATATATATATATATATATATATAGCCTATATGTATTAAAAAAAGATTTTGCAGTGAAGTAGAATTTTACGATCATATTTCAAAATTAAGTATAAGTATAATATATGAGTATCGAGCTTTCATATTAAGGACGAATGATTTTATAGCTTTTTTTTTAAATATTAAATTCTGTTGCAAGAGATATAAATAATGTTTATATTTTTTGTCTTTCACTATTTAAATAGATAGTTAGCAAGGTTTTTGCCTGTCTGGAATCCTAATGAAATGAGCTGTTTTTCTAAGAAGTAAGATATCCAACAGGTAAATAAGCATTAAATTTAAAATATAATTAATATTTTTGCAGTATTTGTGATTATAATCAATAGTTTCAGGAAAGTATTAAATTATCAATAAGAATATTTAATTTTCATTTCCTCACCGCGCTCTTTGTCTCGTTACCAGAGGGTAACGAGACAAAGAGTGCGGTGTTGAGTTCTGCCAGAGGGAAACGGAAGTATCTTAATAGAAATGGAGTGTCTAAACACTATAAAGATTTTAGCTTTTTTATTTCTTAGGGGATTTCATTTTCTTATCACTTTTTATAAATATTCAAAATTGGGGACTAATGATAAATTAATTTTGGTTAATACTAAGCTTAAATTTAAAAAGCGTATAAAAATTTTGAACGAAGCTGGAACGATATTCCAGAGGCGCGGGTTCAAATCCTGCTTTGTTCAAAATTTTTATACGCTTTTTAAATTTAAGTTTAGTATTTTCTGTCCTAAGTGTGGAATAACACTTTAAAAACATAGTAAAAATAATTTTGGTTAACTTTTAATATTATTTATTTATTTTCTTCAAGTCATCCCGTACATTACCCACTAAGTTGAAAGCTTAATCTCAAAACGAGCTTAATCGTAAATGATAAAATACTATAAAAAATATATATTTTTAAAATAGGCTATAAGGCTAAACGCCGACGATTTATGTATAAGCCGAAAGAGATATTCAAGATAAAATGATGACATAAAAAGTTATAAAAATCTGACACCGTCTATGTAGGCGTGTTATCCGATTACGCTAGTTGTAGATTCAAATTTCAGCTTAGACATTTAAATTTTTCATTTTTTTCTACCTGAGAAGCAAAAAAAATACCAATAAAACCATATCACAATCAAAAACAACTAAACTTTTTCGTTCTATTTGACCATGAGAATATTAGATAATAATGTGCATAGAAAGTGATAAACGAATAAGTAAAAAATATTTTAAAGTTTAACTTTAATACTTCCCAGGAGAACAAAATGGAAGGTCTTAAAAAAAAAGAAATAAACGTATCCCTCACATAGAAGGGTAGAATAAGAGTTTAATGGCGGAACTTAACGCTGCACTTTGCCTTGTTACTGAAACGAAGAAATAAAAACCTTATTCAAATAAAGCAAATAAATATTAAATGATGATTTATATACGTAAAGCTTATCTCGAACTTAATTTACGATCGATGTAAATTTATAACTCTTTGTGTCTATCGAATTGAGAAAACCAGTTCAATCTCTATGTAAAGAACCATAAAATTAATTCTTTCTTCGAATAATGTTGACTAATCGCTTTACAAATGTTAACATTAATATTAAACGTTAGTATGTAATTGGTTTTTTTCACATCCCGCACATGGCAGGGTAGGCAGAGGGAACTTGGGAACTTAGTGTTAAGACACTCCGTTCCACTTCCCCACTTTCTGCCGAATTTGAGGCATTTACAATTTGCGTGTTGAGTGGCGGAATTCAACGCCGCGCTTTGCCTTATGCCAGAGCGAAGAAATGAAAATATTAAATATTTAAATTTTAAATATTAAATATTTCATTTCCTCGAGTGAGGATCGAACCCACAACCCGTCGGTCACAGTCACACGCATGTGCCGCTGCGCCACGACAGGCCTCAAATTATATAATATATTATTAATAAAATAAATTAAGACGAAAAATCCTCAATATATTTGTAATATTGTGACTGTTAACGAGACAGGTTGTGGGTTCTATTCTCACTCGAGAAATTGGATTTTGAATATTTTGTTATTTGTTATTAATTATTTAATTTCTTCGCTCCGGTAACAAGGCAAAGCGCGGCGTTGAGTTCCGCCACTCAACATGCAATACCTTAAAGACCTTAATGCCTCAAGAGATTAGTGCCCAACTGGCACGTTCGGAACGCCATTCACTAAGAACAGAAGATTAAGAAATTTTATTAACTTGCTATTACTGCCATTTGTATTAGCCTGTTATTTCCGCAAATAGCTAAATCAGCATCTACTAAATAAATTCAAGATATTTTCTAGGCAAAATTATTTCACTGAAGCATGAGCATCGCCCGTTCTATCTATTTATGTACATATAATATAATACGCTTGTCTCGCTGGGTAAATAGAATATTGTGAGTGAAATCACGTCTCTCACGATGACTTGTCGCCTCCCGGTGGCTCGGACACTCGACGCATTCTTTACACAGTAGAGTAATGAAAACCAGAAGTTTATGTTCGAAATGAATCTTTTAGTAGAAAAATTACAATATTTTTTTTATTCAACATGCGATTTAGTTTCGAAATTCTTTGCAATGTATTTTTAGTGTAGAGTATGAGTTTTTAACCTTTAAATTTACTAAAAAAATATTTAATACGTCTTTTTTTTTAATTTTTAATTGAGAATTTTCTAAAATCTTTAATTGGAGATTTCTTTCCATTGTTTTTATATACAATATCCTCATATTATTGCTATAGCTTCAAAACACATGCCTTTGAAATGACTAACAAAAAAGCCCATCGCATCTGTCGGTCAACGGGTGCCGTAAGCTATTATAATTTTCAAATTATTATGAACTCTTTACCCTAAAAAATAGAGCTTATTTTAAATTGGTACTCGTTTTTTGAAGAAAGACTAAGTAATACAATAAAAATTGAACTTTAATAAGAAATTACGTAAGGCTTAGATTTCCTTTTTGTTGAACAACGAACAGACTGACATGATTGAGAATGGTAAAGAAAAATTTGTGTTATGTCATTCTGTTATGGTATCATTTTGAATGGATGTTGCTAATTACTAGTTTCGATGCAACGGAAATACTTTCGCAGCTTTTGAACGTATACCTGTTGTGGGTCTGCTCAAGTGTGTTGGAATTGTATTGTAACGCCGATAGCTAAATTTGAGTGGTTCTTGTGTAGAGCTTCTAGACAAAGAAATTTAGAGAGTCTTATTGAACGGAGTATTTATTTTTGTTCATTAAATATATATATATATACATATATATATATATATATATATATATATATATATATATATATATATATATATATATATATATATATATATATATATATATATATATATATATATATATATATATATATATATATATATCTATATTTTTGTTCATTAAATATCTTGTTTGATTCAGATTTTCTATAATAATATTTTTTTAATATTATTATCATAGATATTGTCTTAAAAAGTTCTCCCTATCAAGAGAATTTCCTTGGGTCTACTCTTCCATGTGCGGATTACACCTTTTATATGAGTGGATATAAAGTTTGAACAAGATAATCTTCAAAAAAGCTGAAACAAAGTTATAACTATTACATTCATACAGTCCGTGAGGTTATACCTGAACTTTGTATTGTCAGTGTCTTGGTCAACACCAATTTTTAAAGCTTTTTGACAATCTCCAATCTCAATCTCTTAATCCCTAGATATCTTGTAGAGATAGCAGCAAAAAAACGTGGATTTTTGATAATAAAACGCACGATTCATTATTTACTCAAATGAGAGTCAAAATTATCAAAATACAAATCAATCGATTGTTTTTTCTTTTTTAATTATGTCATATACTAGTAGTATTTACATATTTTTTTTTCAGATTATATTGCTCAATTTTTAAAACCCACTGATATAATTATAAAGCTTGTGTAAGGCCTCGAGAACTGTCCTCAAGTACCATAGCAAGCGAGTCGAACAAAAGACTTCAACGCGCGACACATGAATGAGTGCGAACTTTTTTAACTGATATTTACAGTGCTATAACGGTTCGTTACAATTACATGTTGCTTTAACTAAAAACACGACATTAAGCATAGTTTTTTTTATTTTTAAATTGTATTTAGTAAGCATCTACATTTCTTAATATGGGAAATAAAAAAAATAAAATTGAAATTATTTTATGATACCTACAATTCTAAATCATATGTTATTTAACTTTACAATAGTTGGTAGACACTCCATTCCTATGAAGGTACATCCATTACCCACTTTGCACCGAATTCTGGAGACATTATGGTTTTCGTAACTCAATACCGAGGTATGTCTCGTTACAAGAAGGAGTAAATGAGAGTATTAAATATTTAATTTTCTCCAGGATCGACTTTACGACATGTCACACGTGTCTTCCTCTGCGCTCGTGGCCTAAATCATAATCACTCACTCATACTCAGCTTCACGCTGTATCCCGCACATGGCAGAATAGGCAGAGGGAACTTGAATACCTAGTATCAAGACACTCCGTTTTACTTCCGTTCCCCACTTTCCACCGAATTCGAAGCGTTTCGTGTTGAGTGGTGTAACTCAACGCCGCGCTTTGCCTTGTTACCAGAGCGAAGAACGGAAAACATTCAATATTTAATTTGAAAATATTGAATATTTCATTTCCTCGAGTGGGGATCGAACCCACAACCTGTCGATTACAGTGTCACACAGTTGTGCCGCTGCGCCACGACAGGCCTCTAAATTATTATCAACAGGCTTATCAGGCTTGTCAGGCCTCAAATCATTATCAACATCAAAATATTATTTTTTTGAATTATAACAATAAGCAAGTTTATAATAACAAGCATGTTTAACTATGAATTTCTCCAAGAATGTCAGTAATGTTAGTTCTATACTCTCTTCGCATAACCTAATAACAATTTATTATGTAAGAGGCAAGAACTTTCGTTTAACACTTATCTACAAATGATTTAGATGGTTGATATGTTACGAATATGTTGTATAAATTATCATATGTAGACTATATTATATTATATGTTATGTCATAATGAGATGATATTTTTTAATCTTATATTACTATGCAACAATTTCTTGGATTTTTCGACGTTTTGCATGTGGAGAGTTTTGCATGGATCTCTTATGGCGCAGAGGCACAAGTGTGTGACGTGTAAGCACGACAGATTGTAGTTCGATATCCTTTCGAAGAAATGATATATTTAATATTATGATTTCTCTAAGTAACAAGGGAAAATGCGGCGTTGAGTTCTGCTTTTCAACATTCATTTCTTGAAACTCAGCGAAACGGGATAAGTGTCTTAGTGGGAATTATGTTAACTCTAGATTCTCTGCCTATCCTGCCATGAACAGGATACAGCGTAAGGCTAAAAAAATTGCACGTTAAATTCTATAATTATTATAATTATTCACATGGCACAATAACATGTATGTTGAGCGACGGAACTCATTGCTGCGTTTTGCGAGCGAAAAAAAATGAAATATTAAATTTCCTCGAGTAGGAATAGAACTCACAAACTACCGTCATGTCGCATGCTTCTGCTCCTGTGCCATAGGCCTGAAGCCTCTGAATAAATTTTACAAATTTACACTCTACAATAGTATAAAATAAAATACTGAACCAAAAGCTTTGTTAAGCTTCACAAAGGAGTTGAGTGGTCAATACAAATAGTACCGTTGCGGACCGGTCTCCCAGCTGACTTGCCAAAACGTACACCGCTACGTATAACTTAATTAAACTTTTGTTACTATCAGATAGATTTTTTGTTAACTAGCATTGATTTATTCTTCTTTTAAAAAATAAATGGTTATGTTTTTTAGATAGGTTACTGTTATGAATACTGAATCAAATGTCTGATTCAAATGAAACAAATGTCTTAACTCTAGGTTCCCAAGCTATATCATTGTACCCTGCTATGTGCCAAATATAGCGTAAAACTACAAAAAAAAAAAAAAGATATTGAACTCTATATTACCGTGTAATAGATATTTCTAGTTAAAGTCACTCAAAACGGGTATAACAACTTCTATACGTAATGGTTCCAAGTGTTAGGAACACTTGTTTTATCCTTACATCTTAGAGCAATATATATTTAAAACATAATCTCTACATTCAGATGGGATGCGTTTCATGTATTCTTGGTATTTAATAGATAGACCGTTATATGATATACTTACAAATAATATGTCTTTGCTTATCTTCTTTTAAAAGCATAAATCCATTGTAGAGCAGTAGGAGAGTATTTGACTCTCATAGTTCTAAGTTTGATTTCCATTCGAGGAAATCTCTGTTATATATTGCGTTTTAAGTGGTGGAAATACTAAACTTTGTCTAGAGAAGAAAAATAAAAACATTACACGATATTGGAAGCATGTGGTGGCGTACAAGTGTGTTTAACTATAAACCTTAGGTTGTGGGTTTGATTCCCACTCGAAGAAGAGAATTATTTACTATTTTCAAATGAAATATATAATATTTTCATTACAAGGCTAAGGTGACGTTGAGTTTCGCCACTCAACACACAATGCCTGAAATTCGGCAGAAGATTAGGAACAGAACATGACAATGATAATATTAACTAATTGATGTGGCTAAAAATGAACATATAGATATAAATGTGTGTATATACAATTTACAAGTGTAAGTTATTTTCTTGCCAACGTCATATATAATCAATCATCTACTCACAGACTTGCATTAACGTTGCTTAACCTTATTTCGTATGTAACCGCTTCCAATCATAAAAGGCAAGTGGCTAAATGCATTTCCTTTATAGATGGTGACCGGTGAGAAGATTGCGACACCGTTAGACACTTTGTTGTATAATGAAGTAGAGTTCGACCGAGTTCTTGTAGAGAATATATTGTCTTTTTTTCTCCATTATAAGAATATTATGTATTTTTTATTTGTTTGGTAGTTAATTTGGATGCGCTTATATCAAAACCGGCTGGTCGTAATAGGATAAATATTTTTAAGCTTAAAAGTACAATTATAACGATAGGCTATAAAATATATTACACGTCAATACATTCTATGTTGTTTTTTTTACATATATACAAATATATATATATATATATATATATATATATATATATATATATATATATATATATATATATATATATATATATATATATATATATATATATATATATATATATATATATATATATATATATATATATATATATATATATATATATATATATATATATATACATATATACAAATAAAAGCTATTAACCCAACGCCGTGTTGTATTATAAAAAAATACATTTTATAACCAACAACTAACCAACAACAGACAACAGACAAACAAAAATGTTTTAAATTCAAATTTGACCATCAATATCACATATCAATTAAGAAATTCTATTATGTTTTATAAAATATTTATACATTATATAACTATTTCTATAGCTTTAATATAACATATTTCCATATATTATTTTTCCTAATTTAACTTATCTTCACGATGTATCCCTAGCTGGGTAGAGAGAGAGAACGGAGCGCCAAGTGCTTTTGTCTCCGCATACCTCTTTCGCCTCGTCCACTGTCGTCAACCTCTTTATACGTGCCCTCCGGGGGGTCCTCATGCTTTTTGTGCGACCTTTCTCCATTGACGTCGATACTGCGTTTTCGAAGGTCAACCGAGGTCTTCCCCTCCCTCTCTTACTTTTCCCAACATCAATTTTTATATAACAATATTTCTGCAGGATGTGATTTCTTAAAACCGACAAATCTCAATACTTGGCACATACTTTTAAGGAAATTACTAAAGCATTAATCTTCGTTGATCTATAAATTTTAATATGAAATAAAATAAGTTACTACATATAATATTTTTAATCTACTCGTATGTCTACAATTTTGCCTGTGTTGGAAATTAAATTTTATGAATTCTGTAGAATTACAATTAGTCCCATCACTTAATATAACTGTTAACAGCTCGTGCTTTCTTACTTCTTTATTATTATAATCTTGGATTTTTTTTTTTAATTTATCATCTTTTAGTTCTTTAACCTTACCTTATATATAGCATCCTGCATTAAGCAGCGAACGTAAATGGAACTTAGGGACCCAGTTTTAAGACGCTTTATTTCGTTCCATTATACAAAAATATCATTTTACCTATTACGTGTAAAATTCATTGTATAACTGAAATTTTAGCCAATTCAATAAAACTAAAGTATGATAGTGAAAACTGCATTTAAACTGGTTAAGATAATGGTTTTAGGTTAACACGCACATATGCACCGACACTAACTAAAAACATCAATGTTTTGTAAATATACTCAGCTTCACGCTGTATCCCGCACATGGCAGGGAAGGCATATTGAACTTGAGTACCTAGTGTTAAGACACTACGTTCCACACCTGTTCCCCATTTTCCACTTTTTCCATTTTTGAATTTGAGGCATGGTGTGTTGAGTGGCGGAACTCAACGCCGCAAGTTTTGTATATATTACATTTTTAAATAACTCTAATAAATAGATTCTTCTCTAAAACATATCTACCACGTATACGAGTTACATTTTAACGTAAAAAATACAATTTTCTTATCTTTTCATTGAAATATTCAGTTAAACATCCACAAGGTGTTCAAATAAAATGTTTATTTCAAGGAAATTACTATAATTTACTGCGCTGGTTCTAGCCTTGCTCAATAATTAACCAGTCAGATGCTAACTGTCTGAATGAGATTACTTCGAGATTAGAAATCGTAGCTGATCTAAGTAATACATATACATATAGAGCTTTTATATGTTAGTATGTGTATAATAGTATTGTTTATAGGTACTTTCTGTTTTTTGTCAAGTATTTCTTTTAGTTTTGCGAACCACGAAAAGAAAATATCATCATGTTTTACTCTTTACAAAGTTTTACGATACATAACGTCTTAAATAACTTAAAAGCAAACATAGAGGTCAATGAAATTCAAAATATAATGTCTTAGTACTAGATTTTCTAAACTAAAAGTAAAGTGTAACTCTGACACTGTCCCACTTTACCATTGACATGGTCTAGTCGTCATTTTCAAATCCCGCTTCATTCAATATTTATATACGTTTTTAAAATTTAAGTTTATTAGTTTATTAATGTTTACTGTTCCACGTTCGATACAGAAGTGAGCATTTTCAAATCGTACCGATGGTAATGTCACTTTGTCAGCAAAATATAATATTTTTTAAGGCTACATTATGAAATGGAAATGTAAATCAAATATCTTACTAATAATTGGTAAATAGCTGTCAGTTGAGAAAATATAGCGCGGTGTTGAACTCCACCATACAATGTCTTAAAAGTACGCCATGTCTATATATTAACAAATATAAAAGTGTGTTTATTTAAAAGTTAAGAGCTTTATATCCATAATAAAATTGTAAGATATTTTCTATATTGACCAGTTAAGTTTCCTTTTACGATAATTAACTGGTCAGTTTTTATATTTTCATCTTGATCTATGAAAAGTTAGTTGAAAAAATGTGAAAACATACCAATCTGACTGGTTTTACTTGAATTATTTTTATGGAAATTGAAAGGTCCAGTGCTATTTCATACTTTCCCAAGCTAAAATCACTTTTATTTTTACATACCTCACGCCACCCAAAATAAAGTAGAGATAAGTTACGTTTTGTATTATTTTTTTTTGTTTATCGTCACTCTATGGGATAAAGAGTGATCATGTATATAGCAGGCAGAAAGGACCATAAATACAATATTATACCGTATTTTCTACCAAATTCTGGGCCATTGTGTTTTGGATAGCGGAATTCAACGCCGCGATTTGTTCAGACCAGAAAAAAAAATCGAACACACAACCTGTCGGGTTTACAGTCGCATGCCTGTGCTTCTGCGCTACGACTGACTTCTAAATAAGTCATTAATTTCTATTAAATTTTAACTGACTTGAACTGATCGCCACACGATTCTTTCTCTAGATATCTCTCACATCTAGTCCAAAGTCATAAATTTACATTTTTGGTTTCACACTTGGCATTTTCATAATTATTACGTGACCTTCCTCCAGTGTCATTGATAATGTGCTCTCGAAGATTAATCAGGGTCTCTTGCTGTCTCTCTTACTATATTCGATTTGGAATCTATCATCATATTTTATATGAATTAGAAAATCTTTTTGTAAAAATTTACTCTATCTATTTGTAATTTTCCAATATAAGTACAGACCTACCCACTACACACCGTCATGAAAATATTGTAACTGTAGTAAAAGACTTTTTTTACTAAACTTAAATTTAAAAAGCGTATAAAAATTTTGAACGAAGCAGGATTGGAAAATTTTTATACGCTTTTTAAATTTAAGTTTAGTATTTTCTGTCCTAAGTGTGGAATAACACTTTAAAACATAGTAAAAAGACTTTTTTTTATTTTGTTTGAAAGTTTGTTGAATTCTCTTTTTATGGGGTAATTGGTTTATCGAGAAAATCTTTAAGCCATATTATAAATCACTTTATTCGCGTTGAGGTAACTTACATTAAATGAACCCCTTGGTTTCTGACTATCGATCGTAGATAAAAACGATTACTAATATATGTATTCGTATGTTACAAAGATTACGATTCGAGGCCTGTGTGACTGTAAAGTTAAAGTTAAGAGGCTATGGGTTCAATCCCCAGTCAAAGAAATGATATATTTATCAACTCACTCAATAAGCGATGGCTCCAATTTTGCGCAAAGTGGAGAACGGAACGGAGTTTCATAATACAAGGTTCCCGGGTTCCCTATGCCTACCCTGCCATGTGAGGGATACAGCGGGAACCTGAAAACAAAAGACACACAGATTTAATGTAATTAACATTTAAAAAACATACATAATTCTTGTTCTATGAACAATGTAGAGTTCTTAAGAAACAATGCTCATACATTGTATATTATCGTTTCTCTACACACAGTTATATAAATTGTTCCATGAATCTGTTTTTACAATTCTAATATAACTTATATATATCTGATGGCACAACGACATAGTATCTAACTTTTAAAACGACGGTTAGGGTTCGATCCTAATCGGGGGAGCAACTAAATTTTTTATTTCATTTCTAGGTACAAGTGAAACAGTACCACCGTACAGGATGCCGCCGGCGCCCGAAGCGGCCCTGCCCGGTGCCCCGGCGCCCTCCACACCTGCGACTCTACATACACACTCTGCTAAGTTTCCCGTGAGTTTATCTATACTAAGACCAATATGTTGCGGCCATTAAGTTAAGCTTTTTTTTAATTTCCCTCTATACCACATGGCTAGGGAGCCAGAGGGAACACGAGAACATAGTGTCAAGACACTCCGTTTTCATTAAAATCCAAACAAGGTATTGCAAGTTGAGTTTCAGAACTGAACACCGCGCTAGCAGAGGGAAAACAATGAAAATATTCATCATTTATGGCTTAATTGGTCGGATCGCCTCACGCAAATAAATGTAAGATTGCCACTCGTGTTAGCTTCATGACTTTAAATCTTGTATTCAAAATATTAATTCCATTTTTTAGCCAACTTTTAACTATGAATAGATAGATAGATAGATAGATAGATAATTCTTTATTGCATACACATCATAAAAAAAAAACAAATTAACTTAAAATAACAAATGAAATAAAAAAAGAAGATAACAACAAAAGAAATAACAGTAATAAATGGAAGAAGTACTGCATGCAAAGGCGACCTTATCACTATTAGTGATCTCTTACAGGTAACCTAGGCATAAACACTCATTTATATAGGAAACATAGGAGTGCATATAAAAGTTTATTAGAAAAAAAAAAAACAACAATAATAATAGATAAATAATAATAATAATCTATAGATATACAGCATAATTACTATATAACACACATATGTGTTATGCATATACATGACAAACGTACCTATCAAATAATATATATTGATGCATATACATATACACACATATACATAGATATATACACATACACACATATTCATACAAAAACAAGTATTAATACACATACATAAATACATAAATATTGTTACATATATATATATATATATATATATATATATATATATATATATATATATATATATACATATGTATTAAATATTACTTTGTTTTGCCAAATAGTGATGCTTCAAAGCTTTTTTGAAGACATGAAGCGTTTTACAATGTCGAATACGGGATGGTAACTGATTCCACAAAATTACACTTTTAACAGTAAAGGATTCATTGAAACCTACTGTATTGCACATAGGCACTAAATAATAATTATTATAACAATATAAATTAAAACATGTATGGCGCAGAGTCACACTCAGTCAACTTAACAGCAACAAGTTGTTGGTTCGATCCTGCCTTGAGTAAATTTAATATTTAATATTGATACGCTCTAGTTACGAGGTATAACACACACACACACACAAACACACACACACACACACACACACACACACACCTAAAACGCATGTTTATGTATACACAATCCCTTTAATTGTATTTATATTGTTTATTTTGTTTTTTTTTTATATATATTATTTCTATTAATTGTTCCCTAATATGTATAATTAATTGCTTTGTATTATAGTATTAGATAAATTTAATATAATTTTTGTAGACAATGTTTGAGAGGTGGGTGATAATTGCTGCGACACAGTATTATACTTCTGCAGTTATTGTCGTTATCATGTTCTTGTTAACCACTAATCTTGAAATAAAGTATTATTATTATTATTATATTATTATAATCTCACTCAACAAGCATTCCACTTAAGAATTCGGCAGAAAATGGGAAACGGAAGTGTCTACATAAATATTGCCTTAAAACTAAGTTCCCAGGTTCCCTTTACCTACCTTTTGATATGCAGAATACATCGTGAAGCTGGCAAAAGAATATAATAACAATTTTAAACTATAGTTGCAAATTACCCCCATGTCATGTGGAGGCTGACGAGCGGCGGGTCAATGACACTGTTATATTTAGAACCGATGGAAATATCTTTAGTTTATTGCATTTTCTTACTTTTTTATATGGATTCTTTATATTTTATAGTAGAGTCGTGAGAATAGACAGGTTTTTTTTTTAATATTTATTTATCTATATATTAAAGCTATCACGTTCTTAGACTTGCAATTTATTGGAAATTCATTCTGATGATGCCTGTCGTAAACACAACAAATTGTGAGTTTGATCTTCAGTCGAGAAAAATACTTTCATTTCTTAATACTTTTATTTCGCTCTGGTAACAAGGCTTAGTGCGGCGTTGAGTTCTGCTACTCAACATTCAATGTCTCGAATTCTGCGTAAAGTGGGGAACGGAACGAAGTGTCTTGTGATGCTAAGTTTTAAAGTTCCCTCTGCCTATGGTCGGGATATGGAGACAAAATAAACAATTGATGATCGAAGTAAACATATAAAAAAAAGTTTTTTTTTTTAATATTTTTTTTATATTATATTATATATAACTTTATATAACTAGTGAAATCGATAATCACTCTACAATATTAATAAAATTTAAAGGCATGCGTTTTGTAAAATATTCATTTAGTCACCTACAACTTTCCATATGTAACTTTCCATAGAAAAAAATGAATAATCTCCTTTTTTCCCCATTGCTTTGAAGAAATTAAAAAATCTTCCTTTACAGTTCTCAACCTACCCATCGTACGTATCAAGTACGAAAATGACAGAGAAATTTGTTTGATGTTATCCCAAATAAAATAAATAAATGAATAAATAAATGACAATGATGAACGTAGGCAGAGGTAACTTGTGAACCTAGTGTTAAGACACTCCGTTCCACTTGCGTCACCCATTTTCCGCCGAATTTGAGGCATAGCGTGTTGAGTGGCGGAACTCAACGCCGTGTATTGCCTTGTATCAAAGTCACACGCTTGTGCCACGCACTATAATTAATACACTTCGTTCTCATCTAAATATTTCTGTTTCTTTTTTCCGCGGAATTCTTCAAATATTGCTTGATTAGTTGACGACTCTTCTTCAAATATTGCTTCTTTAGTGGCGGAACTTGTTACCAGAGCGTAAATTAGAAAATATTCATAATTTAATTGCCTCTGTGGGTATCGAGCCAAGAACCTATTTCGTTTACTGTCGGACCCTAATACCCCATAGTCAGGCTCCATTTGAAGTTTCATAGTATACATGTATGTTGCGTGATGGACAAAAAAATAAGAGAAAACAGTGAAAGTGCTTTATTGGATCTTCATAAAAATATATTACGCAATACGTTTACATGATGACTCGGCGACAATTTAATATAGTAATGAAACATCTGAGGAAAGTAATGATTAATTTTATGTTTGAAGCTTTCGCATTTAAAAATCGTATAACAATAAGTCTGTCTTTTTTTTTTTCACTTTAAATAGGGAACTTGGGAACATAGTGATACAACACACCGTTCCCATAAAAACACTTCTGTTCTCCACTTTCCACTGCATTCTCGAGGCATTGTATGTTAAATACCAGCAATCACGCCGTGCCTCGTTACTAGAGCAACGAAAAAAGTGTGGGAAGCGGAAATCGAACCCAAAATCATCGTCTTTATAATTTATGAACCCAACATGTACATATAAGTTGTAATAATCCATAATTCTTATTATAAACAACAAATCTGTTACAGATAGAACGTGAAGTGATACTATCGTCGGGTGACAAAAGTTCCAAGGTACCAATTCTACAGGATGCTCGGAAGAGAGGTAGACTTGGAGCTGTGGCGCCTGATACCCCACCGAAAGCACTTTCAGCTTGGACTCATACTGAGGTAATTTAATTTTATTCTCTCTCTCTCTCTCGATATATATATATATATATATATATATATATATATATATATATATATATATATATATATATATATATATATATATATATATATATATATATATATATATATATATATATATATATATATATATATATATAACTTTGTCAATTCTGTAATTTGTACTTCCCTATAATCCTGACATTGATACGGACCCCTCGGTGGGTGATTTCTTTTTATTTTTTTTAAAGGAACGGATACCATTTCATATTTTTCCTCAGCTTTACGCTATATCCCGCACATGGCAGAAAAGGAGGAGAGAAGTTTGAAACTTAATACTAAAACTCCGTCCCCTTCCCCATCCAGGCATTGAGCGTGGCGGAACTTAACGCCGCCAAAATGAAAATTATTTAACACAACCAGTCGTCTTTAAAGTCTCATGCTATATTTTCGTTTAAAGAATCTTTTCTTTTATAAAATCAAAGCACTTACATAAATGAAAGTTGTAAAGGCCATACCAGTAATTATCATATGAACAACGTGTGGTAGAAAAGAAAATACGTGGCAATTGTATATTGTTTTTGTTATTTCATTGTGTATAATGAAACGTTTCGTAACCTCACTCCGCCTTTCTAGTATTTACATATTATATACTTAAATGTATAATCTATGTTTTTTAGCTTCACGCTCTATCCCGCACATGGCAGGTTAAGGAGGGAATATGGGTACCTAGTGTTAAGAAATAAATACGATGGGAATTGGGAAATGGAACGGAACTTAACATAAGGTTCCCAAGTTTCCTTTGCCTACCCTGCCATGTGCGTGATAAAGCGTGAAACTGATATATAGATAGTGCTAAGACACGTTTCAATTAAGGCACTTCCGTTCCCTTCTTTCCGTAAAGTTAAAGTATTACGTGTTGAGTGGTTGAACTTAACACCGCTACTTAATAACGTAAAATAAAAAATGTAAATAAAAAATTAAAAAAAATATTGGAAAAGTAGATCGAATTCACAATCACCAAGGATATATCGGCACAAGTGTGTGACTCTAAACTATGGGTTGTGGGTTCGATCCCCACTAGAGGAAATGAAATATTTAATATTTTGATCTTCTTCGTTCTGGTAACAAGGCAAAGCGCAGCGTTGAGTTCCGCCACTCAACAAATAAGTAAATCAAAATGCCCCAAATTCAGCGGAAACTAGGGAACGAAAATAAAACGGAGTGTCTTAACACTAGGTTCCTAAGTTCCTTCTGCCCACCCTGCCATCTGCGAGACACAGCGTTAAATTGAGTGAGTTAAGCATTCAACCAGCTGCCGACTACTAGAGAAGAAAGCCCGGCGTTGAGTTCCGCCATTAAGTTCCGCCATTAAATACGTAATGCCACAAAACTTGATTGGTAACAAAATGTCTTAACACTAGGTTTTCTTTACTTACTCTACTTGAATAAAATATATAAAAGACTAGAAATATGTAACAAAATTAGCTTTTACTATTAAAAGCTTCACTACCCATGCCTCAGCTAATGCGTGAGTAGGAGCCATGGGGCAAAGAACTTCATCGTTATGCCTCGCTTGTCACCGCGCTCGTTAAGCAGGAAGGACGGACGAATCAACATATCTCATATACATATATACATATTAACTTTTGATTCTTAAGGAAAGTTATTTAATTTAGTTTGGTTATAATTATGTATTAATTAATTTTCAGAAGGTTATAAAGATGTCAGCTTAATGTAGAGTCAGTTTAATGGTTGTTTTTTTTTTTTTTTAAGTTACATGTTGCATTTTTAGCATTTCCAAAGTTACAAAATATCCTTATAGGATCTCGTTGGCCGTTTATATCCATCTATCAAGATTACTGAGATAACTTGAGATCGCGCAAGGCTGTGTGATCCCTTAGACTATAGAAAATAATCAAGATTAAAAATCTAAGCAATCAAAATATATAAACAAACGTTTATATATTGTTTTTTGTGTAAATTCACTGAGTTGTGTACAAAAGTTGCGGCTTATTCAAAACCTACAGGGCATTTTCCGTAGACTTGCTGTTGTTAAAATTTGGCACGAAGTGAATGAGATTTATAAGTATATAGGTACAAAATTAAAAAAATTTTTAGTAGTCAGTGGGTGCCAAGTGTTCGAACACTCCGTTTCCCACTTTTCGAAATTTGCTTATTGAGTAATTCTTCCCTATGTTTGGTCTTGTTACCAGAGCAAAAAAAAGGAAACATTTTATTTCTTCAAGTAAAAATCGAACTCACAACTAAAGCGTTTACAGTTAATTTTTTGCTACTGTGCCCTTAAGGCATCATGTAAAAATATTGTTAAATATACTCACTCACTCAGCTTCACGCTGTATCCCGCACGAGGCAGGGTAGGCAGAGGGAACCCGGGAACCTAGTGTAAAGACACTCCGTTCCACTTCTGTTCCCCACTTTCCGCCGAATTTGAGGCATTGCGTGTTGAGTGGTGGAACTCAACGCCGCGCTTAGCCTTATTACCAGAGCGAAGAAATGAAACATTAAATATTTAAATTAAAAATGTTAAATATTTCACTTCCTCGACTGGGGATCGAACCCAGAACCTGTCGGTTACAGTCACACTCTTGTGCCGCTGCGCCACGACAGGCCTTATAAATATATATTATAATAATATGAATAAAAATAGATATAAAATGTAACTAAATTTTAAAATCATTGTCAACAAATATGACAGCGCACGGTGATCGCACAAACTGTTACATGAATGAACCAAACTAAATAACAAAGTATCTGTCAGTTGAATACTGTAAATGTGGGTTCTGTTCCTACTTGGAGATTTTTTATGCCATATTATCATTATCACGGCGTTGAGTTACGCCACTCAACGTACAAAGCCTCCAAAATACAGCGGAAAGTAAAGAAGAGAAGAGCAATGCCAAATAAATCAATTATAATACAATTGTCATTAGATAAAAATAACAGCGTTGGATTCCGTAAATCAGCAGTTATTGATTTTTGATTGACCAGTTTTGTACAAAAAAAATAAATTCATTGGCATTGACCCATGCATACATTTTTACTTGTGGGGCACGGAAGTAGAACAGAGTGTCTTAACACTAGGTTCCCAAGTTCCCTCTGCCTACCCTTAATGATGACGAGATGTACCCCACAGGTATAGCGTGAAACAGATTAATATATATTATTTACATATAATAAAAATAATATTAATAAAACTCCATGTCAGTCTACAGGATATATTGTATTGTTATTGAAAATAACTATTATATACATAATACTCTCTTTCTGGAATCTCTCAATGAAATGTTTAGGTTTCTAATCAAAACCAGCACCTTAACATATATATATATATATATATATATAATATATATATATATATATATATATATATATATATATACCAAGACAATACCTTGCAAAGGTCAGGCGACGTACCTGTAACTCCTCTGGTGTAACATGGAGCCGTGATCACTCACCATCAGGCGAGCCTCATTAAAAGGCCATACATAAAAGCTGCATAATTTTATTTATATATCGGCCTTATAACAAACAGTTCTAAGTAATAATTCTACATTAGACAGTCATCAATAAAGTTTTAAATAGGCATATTTTAGATATCCTTTGTTATAACGTGATTCAATTGTTAAATATTCTGCGCACGCGCAGCCGGCCTCTTACAGCGAAGACAACGGTTTCGAGCGCGTGCGCGCGTCCTACCACGATTGTGTAACTAATATATTAATGTTAAATACTAATTTTTGAAACGCACTCAAATATAACTTCACTTAACTTAGCTTCACGCTATATCCCTAGCGGGATAGGCAGAGAACGGTGCGCAAAACGCTCCGGTCGCGGCATACCTCTTTCCCCTCGTCCACTGTCATCAACCTCTTCATACATGCCCTCCTGGGGGGTCCTCGTGCTTTTTATGTGACCTTCCTCCAGTAACGTCGATACTGTGTTTTCGAAGGTCAACTGAGGTCTCCCCCTCCCTCTCTTACTTAAATATAATTATAATAAAATCTAAAGCGACAGTTAACGTAAAATATACCTATATACCACTGGCTCGAAATGTGGTTCTTTTGAGAAGAGCCGACAACAAACTCAATAGTTGCTCTTTTCAATATTGGGGTTACAATTTCATTGTTTAATACTATTGTATTCATCTTGAAATTCAAATGATCTTAATTAAATACAACGCTCCTGTAGCTCATCTGGTGCTACACGGCGCCGTGGGTGACGGTGATCACTTACCATCAGGTGACCCGTACGCTCGGCTGCCGTGTCTCGTCCATAAAAAAAATTATCGTTCAAATATTCTTGTCTTAAGGAGAACTGAGTGTCTTAGCACTCAACATTAGGTTCCTAAGTTCCCTCTGCCTATCCTACGGTGTGGTGTCGCAGTGCCAGTGAGTGAGATACAGCGTGAACCTAAAAATAATAATAACCTCATATTATAAAGCATATATTAGTGTTGTGACATTTAATTGTTAAAAAATATGTATTTTAAATTTAATTGAAGGCTCAGGGTCTTTTTTTTATTCTCTTTAAAGTAGAAAATATGTCTAATAATATGTATTATTAGCTATATAGTATATACTTTACGATAGTAAAGTTGCATCTAAATCAGTTCAGTAGTTTTTACGTGAAAGTGGAATAAATATACATCTTCATAAAAATATTTACGAGTATATTATTAGTTAGATAATAATAAAATTAATATGTTTTTTTTTCATTAAATGTAAATAACTAAATGTTGAAATTTTGTATAAAATTTAAAAATGAAAACAATACAAGATAAGACAAAAGCGTTACGACAGTGAAAGTAAGCCAGATCGAATCAATAATATTTATCCGGATATTGAGTGATCGATACATGTACGCGTAATTTACTTTCCTACTTTTAGGAATATTAGTAAACTAAAGATTTTTTTTATAACTACATGGTGTATTTTAGACATAGCAGGGTATCCTACTGTTAAGACACTCTTAACACTATGATCCTAAGGTTAACACAAGGTTTTCACTTCTCTTCTTTTTACCTCGTTACTGGAGTTATAAAATGAAAAGATTAAATATTACATTTCCTCGCCCGGGGATCGAATAATTAATTCATAACAATTTACAGGAAATTACAGAAAATAACGAGTTATATTTTAATGGCAAAACGCGGCGTTGAGTTCCGCCACTTAATACCTCAAGGATTCCACAAAAAGTAGAAACTGCACTTTTGCACATAAACTTACACTTTTTTAGAAAATATTTTATAAGAATATCGAAATGGGATTCGAACCCCCGCCTCTTAAAACCTATCCAACATCGATATACAGTAAAATGAGAAACTTAATATATATCTATTAAATAAATAGATTTATAGTCCAACGGTACTTAAATTAGATTCGGCGTAGCAAGCCCGCACGCGACTCAGCTACGATGCACTAGTGCTACCTCAGTGCGGACGACAAACGAACGCATTCACTTCACATATAAATATTTATAAATAATAATTCACTTCACATATAAATATATATAAATACATATAAAAATTGTGTTTTCTAGTGCTTTTTTAGTGTTTCTGTTTATTAGTGAACATGATTACGTGAGGGTATTGAGAGGAAATAAGGGACAAAATGGTGGAATTTTCTATTGAAAATGTAGGTATTTTGAATTTTTCAGTTATTTTAGAAAACGTACTCGTATTTTATTGCTTCTTCCCATTTGGTTATTATTACAAAGCCGGCACAGTTTAGTTTGTTGTACCGTCACTTAGATCCGGAACTGCTAGTACAAAATATTAAAATATTTTTTTGCTAGCGATTAATATTTTTTAAAAATGAAATAAATGTAACCAAATGATTCACGTATATTGAGTTACAAGTATTTTTGGAAATCCAACATTTCGAACACTTTGCAGTAGTCCGTGGTCACGGGTAGACCTTTCCTCCAATAATGTTTAAAATTGAATATATGCGATTAATCTGGTTAAATTAGTTTCATTTAAATTCTTTCATTTCAACTTATCCCGTCTATCGTTACGATTAGATATGCCTTGGACACTCTGAAAGAGCGTCGAAATAAAACCTAATATATATTTTTTTGTTGTTGTACACTTCACATGGTAGGGTAAGCAGAGGGCAATTGAGAACTTAGTATTTAGACACTCCGTGCCGGTCAATATATTTTTATTCACCATTTTGAGGCACAGCGAGTTGAGCGGCGGAACTCAACGCCGCGTTTTGCTTTGTTATTAGAGTGAAGAAATGAAGATCTTAAATATTCTTTTTTCTAGAGTGGGGACTGAACTCACTACCTGTCAGGTTTAAAGCCGCTTTTGTATCTTTTAAAAAAATCTAAGATACTTTTTGGACTGGCCCGTCGTGACGCAGAGGCACAAGCGTGTTACTGTAAACGCCACAGGATGTGGGTTCGATCCCCACTTAAAATAAGAAATATTTATTATTTTCAATTCAAATTTAAAAAGCGTATAAAAATTTTGAACGAAGCAGGATTTGATTTTTCTGTCCTAAGTGTGGAATAACACATTAAAACATAGTAAAAATAAGAAATATTTATTATTTTCAATTCAAATATTTAATGTTTTCATTTCTTTGCTCTGATAATAAGGCAAAGCGCGGCGTTGAATTCCGCCACTGAACACACAATGGAGTGTCTTAACACTGGGTTCCCAAGTTCCCTCTGCTTACCATGCCATGTGCATGCATACAGCGCGAAGCTGAGTGCTTTTTAGGATTTTGAAGCTTTAATTATACAAAGTTTTTTGTATCATTTCTTATAAGTATTTAATTAAGTTTATTTTGGAAAGGGGTAAACAGATTTTGACAAAACTTTCACGTTCATCATAAGAAAGAATATTTTAGTATTATTTACGATTCCCACGTTTTCTCAGAATTTCTCAGAATAAAGAACTCGGCTATACTTCACAGTGGCCGCGTTGGGCGACTGTGTGAAAAAATGTAACATTAAATATTTTAAATTAAATGCTCTGGTAACAAAGCAACGCGCGGCGTTTGGTTCCGCGACTCAAGTGCGTGATACAGCGTGAAGCAAAAACAAAACCCTATGTATATAATGACACTTGTATAAAAGACTGTATATTAACTGCAGTAGAACAAGTCGCCAGAACCTGTATTTTAATTAAAATGTAACTGTTTCCCTTCTTCCGTTCCCCGCATAGGCGAACGTGATAGTGGGTTCCATTCCCGCTCGTTGATATAAATTATTTTCATTTCTTTCATTTTTTCTTCTGGTATTAATGAAGTAAAAGTCCAAATATTTTAAATTTTAGCTTATCCATATATAATTTTCGAAACATCAGTTTAATAAATTTGTAGATTTTTTTCAGTTTCAAACTGCATCATGTGCATTGACAAAGGCAGAGAGAATCTTGGAACTTAGTCTTAACACCTAACCTTTCCGCAGTTTCCGCCGAATTAGAGGTATTCCGTGTTGAGTGGCGGAACTCAACACCGCACTTCGCTTTACCACGAGAGCGAAGAAATTAAACTATTAAATGTTTCATTTCATCGTGTGGAAATCGAATCCACGACCTGTCACGTTTAGTCCCGCACTTGTGCCCCTGACAGGCCTCATCAAATTCATAAGTAAATCATATTAATAGATATCAATATTTTATTACCACGATATGAATGCGTGGGATAAAATGCTGTTGATACTCACTCAGGAAGTTATTATTTATTTTAATTTATATTTTGAAAAGAGCGACTGTTGAGTTTCTTACCGGCTCTTCTCAGCAGACCCGCCTTCCGAGCCGGTGGTAGCTACCTGTAGGACTGCCCCTACACACATTTCTACGTAACTTGACGATTTGAAAGTACTTGTAATGGCCTAAATGAATAGAGAATATTTTGATGTTGATTATTTTAGTTTCGAGAAACAGAAAAGAAACGACGAGAAATATATATATGCATGTTAAAGCGCCATAAAACTTAAAGCACTATATCAAAAGAATAATTAAACCTATAATCTGGTAGTGAAAATTACAGAGATATCTTAACAAGGACGTCTCACAAAAATCTCTGTATTGATAATATAGTTATAAAATTTGTTACTATGTTTTTTTATATATAAATAATCTATAGGTACCTATAATAAATATGTAACTGGTCATTTATGTCTGTACATGGAAGATATACAAAAAAAAAATAGGTATACCTTAATGGCCTGTCGTGGCGCAGCGGCACAAGAGTGTGACTGTAACCGACAGGTTCTGGGTTCGATCCCTAGTCGAGGAAATGAAATATTTAATATTTTCAATTTAAAATATTTAATGTTTCATTTCTTCGCTCTGGTAATAAGGCAAAGCGCGGCGTTGAGTTCCGCCCCTCAACACGCAATGCCTCAAATTCGGCGGAAAGTGGGGAAAGGAAGTGGAACGGAGTGTCATAACACTAGGTTCCACTTCCGTTCCCTCTGCCTACCCTGCCTAGTGCGGGATACAGCGTGAAGCTAAAAAAAAAAAAGAAAAAAAAAAAATATATCTTAATTTATATATTATGTAATAGACCCCAGTATAGTGATGCTTAATTTTTCTTGTCCGTCTGTTTGTCTATACGTGTTTGTATTGCGCTAATCTCAGAAAGGGTTAATTAGATGTAAATAAATGTTTTAAGTATTATATTATGGCAACTGCCAATTCATATTAAGTGTTTGTTTTATTTAAATCGGCTAAAAAATAAAAATTACTCAACACGCAATGCCTCAAATTCGGCTGAAAGTGGGGGACGGAAGTGGAACGGAGTGTCTTAACACTAGGTTCCCATGTTCCCTCTGCCTAGCCTGCCTTGTGCGGGATACAAATATAAAAAAATAAAAAAATACGCTAATTTAAAATATGAAAGTCGGCAAAATAGAGACACAACGCTTATGTATTTAGTTTTTCAATGTATAGAAATTATCTTAAAAGTGATAATGTCATTAGAACAAGAAAGTAATTGAAGTTAGTAAATGAAATAGTGTAATTCAACCGGACGAAGTCGCGGGCAAGTGGACGCGGGCCCTAGTAATATAATAATGCTGATGGACGTGTTTGGTAGAATGCGATAATCTCAGTAACTACTTAAGAAGGCTTTACTAAAGAAGGCTTTACTTTCAATATCTTCTTCCTTGTTACTGAATCAAACCCCGTTTACCCCATAACAAAGATACAACATTATATTTTCTAAGTAAAATTTTGAAACAAAGTCAGAATCACTAGCTTGTATAAATAACAGTTCACTGCCTTTTTATACTTTAACGTTACATTGTTCTTGCGTTCCCACTGCTCGTAACACATTCTTCATTCAACCGTCCCGGGTTCAATTCCCATGTTACAAAGAACAAAGTGTTTAAAAAACGCTTACTTTTATACAAATCTTTATTTGTGTTTAATGAAAAAAATCTTCATTTAGTAGAATTTAATTATTATATTTAGAAAGTTACATTTTTACTTTCCTTAGAAAATAAAAGTTTTACTAATCAAATTATAATTAATCTTGAATTGAGATCTGACTGTAAGCACGATAGTTGTGGGTTCTAATTCCGTTGTTATAGCGCAGCGTTGAAATCCTGAATCCTTGAAGTCTCAAAAATTGAGCGGAGAAAAGTTCTCTCCCTCTATCTGGCTCCATATGTGAAACAAAAAATATGAATCCTATAGGATTTGTACCTCCTTTATTCATTGCCTATTGTTCATATAAACAAAATTATATTACAAATAATATCGCCTATAATACCGAGTAAATATGAACGATCAACGAAAAATATTGGAAATTAGATTCTTTTGGAAGACTTTTCTTAAATCACATACAAGTATAAAACAATCGAACATATTTTAAAACACCCCTAAAAATCTTGATGGCAACACATAACATTCACAAAAAGCCGAACATACATAACCTTTTTGTAGCTCTACGCTGTATCCTGTACATAGGCAGGATAGACAGAGGGCATCTGGAAATGTCATATGGTGGCGGAACTCAATGGCGCATTTTGTCGTGTTATTAGAGCGAACAAAATATTAAATATATCATTTCCTCGACTGGAGACCGATTTCTCTACCTATCACGTTAACAGTCACATCTTTTTCTTGTACACCACTAGAGGCCTTATATCTAACTATTAATATTCTAATATTATTCCAGAATCAACAAGCGGGACCATCTGGGGATTTCAGACAATACGAACAAAACTACGGGTATGCAATGCACCAAAATCAAAATCCAAATCAAGGAGCCGTTGCAAGAACCATACAAAACTATGACTCTCCAAAACCACCCATTCCAGCCAAAAACACTTACAAGCCCGACCAAAATAATTCCCATGTAACAGTAACGGTAGACACTGGAAAAGACAGTACCAGAGACGCACCAAAAAGTAACAAATCTGTTAGCAAAACCTATCACACACTTAAAGATATGATATCAAGTAGATTCAAGAATAAAGATGGCAGTGAAGAAAAGGCAGAAGAAGCAAGACTTAATAATATAGAAGAGAGAAAAAGGCCAGAACCTGAACAGGTTACTCCTAGAGAAACGCCACGGAAAGTGGAACAAGGTATATATGGACGACCGATGGCACAAAGTCGACCGGATATGCAGTACGGACATGCAATGGCTAACAACATGGCTTACCCTAGTCCTTCGCCGCATAGGTAAGTAAAATATGTCATCAAATAACTGTACCTTTTTTTTTATGGAAGAGACGGCAAACGAGCGTCGGGGTCACCTGATGGTAAGTGATCACCGTCGCCCACGACCCCGTGTAACTCCAGAGGAGCTACAGGAGCATTGCCGTGTTTTAAGGTGGATGGGCACCGGGGCCCAGCATTACCTAATGCGAAACGCAGTGGCCAATGCCACTACTTACCGCCGTTCTTAAATGCCGGGGGTGGTAACAATCCGGTCGAGTCTGCCCATGCGTGTTGCCATTACTGGCAACGTGACTCTACCACACGCACTTTAGTCGCCTCTTACGACACCATCAGTACCAGGGTGATCCTATTCTAAGCCGGGATCACACGGCAAAAATTTGAGACCTGAGGCCTGTCGTCTACAGGGGCACAAGTAGTGAGCAACTGTAAACGCGGCAAGTTGTGGGTACGATCCCCACACTAGGAAATAAAATGGTCAATATATTGATTTCCTCGCTCTGAAGAGTCAAAAGCGTAACGTTCAGTTCTGCCACTCAATACGCGATAACTCAAACTTGGTAGAAAATAAAGAGTCTTACCACTAAGTTGAAGAGTGTGGAATACAGTGAGAGTACGTTGTTCTACTTTAAAACTCCTTGTTTATCTTCCGTTAAGAATTTGAACTCAATACCATAACGTATATATGTACGTAACAGTGTTACAAGGCTCGTTAAAGTAATTTACGAGTTACTACTAATTATAACACTTGCTAAATAACTGCTCTTTAGCATTGAATAAGATTGGCCTCCTTCCTTGAGAAACACCTTGCAATGTATAGAAAGTAATTATCGTTCTCATATCAGACTCTTGAGGCCTCTAGTGGCGCAGGGGCACGGGCGTGCATATGTAAACGCAACGTGTTGTTGGTTCAATTCCTACTGCAGGAAGTTAAATATTTAATATTGTATTCTTATTGCTTTAATAATCAAGCTAAGCATGGCGTTGAGTTCCGCCTCTGAAAACGCAACACCCCAAATACGGAGAAAGTGGAAAACCAAGGCTTCTTGATAAGATCGGAGTGTCTTGTCACTAGGCAGTCTAGTGCGGGTTAGAGCGCTAAGCCTAAAAAATCATCAGACTTTTTTTTATATAATATTGTTTTGTTTTACAACATTTATTTCGTGCGTACAAGCATTGTTTATGAAATGTATTTGTCTCACAATTTGTATCTTTAATATTTTCTCATGAATCTTGTATATTTTTGGATGTATTGTTTCGTTAACAAACAATATACCGGTATAAACTATTTCCAAGGTACTCATACTCAGCTTCACGCTGTATCCCGCACATGGCAGGGTAGGCAGAGGGAACTTGGGAACATTGTGTTAAGACACTCCGTTCCCCACTTTCCGCCGAATTTGAGGCATTGCGTGTTGAGTGGCGGAAGTCAACGCCGCGTTTTGCATTGTACCAGAGCGAATTTAAATTGAAAATATTAAATATTCCATTTCTTCGTCTCGGGATCGATCCCACAACATGTCGGGTACAGTCACACGCTTGTGTCACTGCGCCACGACATGCCTCTATTTCTCAAGGTAAATTTGGACTAATATTTATTTAGAAATCGTAAAAAGATTTTAACATAGTGGAATTCTAACCCACGCCTCTTGAAACCCATCCAGGCACTCTGACCTCTAAGCCTAATGTGTCCATAAAGCAACGTTGGTATTATTATACGCCGGTTACAACTTTTTTATGTTGTTAGCATCTCTTTTTCAAATTTCCGCTACCCAAAGACAATTCCTTAGAATTATCGTTTGCCAAGAGAGGGACGCTATTTATTTAAGATTTTGACGCTATTTTAATTTTATTTGCAGTGAAGTGTGTGTAGACAAAATTCAGCAGAAAGTAGAAAATGGATTGTCTAAGATCTAGGATCTCTTTCTATTTCCTGCCAGATGCAATGTTTGCATCCGTTTACGAATTATTTCTGCGTAATTCTCCTGCTTTTATATTTATATCGGTTTGAAGAGAGATACATTTGTAATGCTTTTTAGTTTAAGCATTCATGTAACTGTAAGCGCGACAAGGGTGGATTGGTTTCCCACTTGAGGGAATAAATTGTTTTATAATTTCATTTGCTCGATCTACTGACGAGACAAAGCGCGTTGGATTTAACCACTCAATATTTCAATAAATATGCAGAAACTGGGGAACAAATCCAAATACTGTTACCAGATGCCAAGTTCCCTCTGTTTTCCTTCTACTTGCATGAAAATGATTGATTAATTAAATATATTCGTAAATAAAAAGAAATACATTTCTTATAGGCAGCTAATTCAACAACAACAACAATTAGTACAACAACAAATGATGCTAAATCAACAAGCCAGGTCCCAAGAGATGCTGGCGACGAGACCCCAAGCGTTAGGAGCTGATGCCTTGTACCAACAATATGGACCTCCTGGAAGGAGAAGCGCAGTGTACCAACGAGACTTGGATGTTAGGTCCATGGCTAACTTTACCTCTCTGAAGACTGGTCCACAACCACAGGTAACATAAATCAATAATTTATTTTCTAGGCTGGTAATAAGGCTAAGCGCGGCGTGGAGTTCCGCCACTCAACACGCAATGCCTCAAATTCGGTGGAAAGTGGGGAATGGAAGTGGAACGGAGTGTCCTAACACTAGGTTTCACTTCCGTTCCCTCTGCCTACCCTGCCTAGTGCGGGATATAGCGTGAAGCTGAAAAGAAAAAAAAAATCTAGGCTATTTGTGTTCTTCTTTCTCTCTACTTCTTGAAGACTTGTAACATACTTGTGACATACTTGTGACTTACTTGTGACATACTTGTAATTGTGATTAATGAAAAAATATATAAATTGTACAATTGTGTGGGAATTCAACTCATGACCTCTGCTTTAATAGGCATTACCAATTACTCTGAAATATTGCGATATACATCATTTAACAATTCTTTGTGAAACTAATAACGCATATATATATTACAGGCATATATATATATATATATATATATATATATATATATATATATATATATATATATATATATATATATATATATATATATATATATATATATATATATATATATATATATATATATATATATATGCCTGTTTGCTGAATTTTGTCACAAATTTCTCGCATCTTACGATAGACAAAGAGGTTAAATTAAGTGCTGCAGTTAATGCTGAAAGCTCGTAAAATTTAAGTATAGTTCTTTGAAAAGAGGTCATTGAATTCGAACCTAGAACAACCGTCTATTTTTATTTGTATTTTTCATATAAAACAAGTTCGGTGACACATAAGTTGGGTCATCTTGATTGTGGCGTATTAATCTTCACGCGATTAAATGAAATATTTAAAATTTTCGTTTTCTAAGGTCTGATAACATGGCTAAGCGCAGCGTTGAGTTTGCAACTTAATACGTCAAAGTCAGCGGAAAGTGGAAAATGAAACGGAATGTGTTAACACGGAAAGTGGAGTGAATGTTTTAACTTCTTTTAACTATTCCCAAATTTCCTCTGCCTACCCTGCGACGTGCGGGATAAAGCGTGAAGCAAAAACATTGATTGTGAAACAATATATTCAAAAAGTGTTAGAGCTGAATCAAAAAATTACAGCAATATTTCTCGCCTTTCTTACGACCGTTTCTCAGTTCAACAAAGCACAATGACTTCCCAACAATTAAACTTTCCCACGGAGTATAATTAAAATAACAAGTACTTTACTATAAGATATCACTACACTAAGTTTTACTTCGTTACTGTCTGTATGAATTTATTGAAATATTCTAGATTAATTGTGTTTATAATGGCGTAATTCAACACCGCGCTGTCTAGTTATAAAGCGAGGAAATTAAAATGTAGAATTTCCCTGGCTAGAAATCAAACCTGTAACCGTCGCCTCAATTCAATCGATTCTTTATTTATATGGGAAATTTTATTTTTTCTACAAAATAACAGTGTTTTGTAATACGTTACCTCATCTAGCAATATATTTAAACCGTTCTGAGACACAATACGTGTTATGTTGTTGATAGTTGGAATTTCATGGAGACGTTGGCGCTCAATCATGTAACTGTGTGGACGATCCCCGTCCTAGAAACTTAAATATTTTCATATTACTCACTCTGGTACCGAAGCAAAAGTGCAGCATTAAGACCCGCCACTCAATGCATATTAACTTAATTCGGCGGAAGCGGGAAACGGATGTTTCTTACTGGAAAAATAGAAAATGATATTACTGACACTGTAAAGTATGACTTATTGATTTAAATATATCATAGAATATATTATGAATTTCTTAGGAACAATGTGAACAAAAACTACTCTTAATTTGGAGTATATTACATACATTTATTATATAGGTATATAATTTAACACAAAATTAATTTTTTTGTCTATTATTTTATTTTATGAAGACTTCAAAGTTTTAGTTATTACCAAATTAATAATAACCGAACTAAATTTTAGTAGCAATAAAAACTTATATAGGTATAGGTTTTATGTGCGTGTATCGTGACCAATAATTATAAAAATATCCTTAATGGCCTTTAAAAATCAACTTTTGTGAAGATTTTAGAAAAAACTTGAAATTTAAAATGAACTTCCACTGTTACAGTTTGATAACTCACATTCAAGACTAGATCTTCGAAGTCCTCAACAATTAGAAAGAGAAATAGTACGACAGCGAGGCTTAGTCGAGGGGAGAAGAGCAGCATCACATCCACATCTCCTAGACGAACCTCAACATAGACAAGAAGTCACAACTCCTCAAATACATGATCGATCCCGAAGAAATTCCCATGGAAATTTATTAGATAGCATACCAAATGAAAGTCCAAGAAACGAAGAACGAAGAGAAGAATCTGATGATGGAGGTTTTAGGGTGAGACTTGCGGCTCAAGGAAGATCAAGTTTTGAAGACAGAAGTCGAACAAGTGGTAGATCAGTAGATTCTCAAAGGCACGATCGTCACGAAATGTACAGACGAACGCCAGATAGTCATAAAGAATCTAGAAGAACTCCTGACTCCATAGGGAAAAGACAAGAGCCATCGACTTCTGGTGGCGAAGTGGTAGAAAGAAATGATGATATCGTAAGCCAAAAGTCTGTGGATAGTGTATATAATTCAAGCGCCAAAGCTGAAGCTTACAACCCTCAGCCCTCTTCTTCAAGACAAACACCGAATAGAATAGAAGATCTGAAAGCAACCGGCAAAAAAGCGAGTGGATCTGGTGCTAGCTCAGGTACAAAAAAAAGAATTAAATAATAAAAAATATTTCAAATTTATTCTAATTTATTCTTTTAGTATTTATACCGATGGTAAATAAGAATTTTAGGTTTTGTATCTAAATGAAACATTTGAATATATACAATTTTCAACATTTACTTAATGCATTTAACAAAACCCTATATAATGTAGAAATATAAAATAAATAATAAATCTGGTATAAGAAATAAATTATAACTTTTCAGATTATGATAAAAATGGTGGCCAATCATCGAATGTCGATTCCGGTAGAGGTAGTGTAGCATATTCCAGTGGACGGAGACCAGATGCAAGTTTACATGATACATCAGCTGATTCGGATGCTGTAGGATCTAGAGTGCAACCTCAACCGGGAACCAGCCAGCAGAACCCTGGACCTCGTAAGACATAATTGAGTTTCACAATAAAAATAATAGAAAGCCTTCAGTAAAATAAATATGATTATATTTTATAGTAATCTGTCCTTTTTACAGTTACACAATAATATATTTAAAAATAATATTTACAAGTAAATTATATTGAAGTAAAATTAATAATATTTTCAGCTGTAGAAAACGAATGGGCTGACTTAGTAGAATGTGAACTACGGCAGATACTAGAACCAAAGCTATCAAGCATGCGCCTGGACAGTTCTGAAAGCTCAGACGGATCGATGACACCTCCACTGCCCCCACAGTCGCCATCTTCAGATCTACATAAGAGGAACAGGTTGGTTATTTACATTTATATTATAAATTTAAAAAAAATTTTTGGTTGAATGCTTTAATCTCAAGAAGCGTTAGGTCGAATTAAATATATTAAATTAAATATTCAATATTTTCTCTCCAGCCTCTACTCTACTCTGCTCAAATTGTAGTTTAGTTTCGCCACTCTTCATGTAATGCCTCAAATTCGGCTGAAAGAGGGGAACATAGTGTCTTAACACTAGGTTCTCTAGGTTATTCTGCCTACTCTACCATGTACAGGATACAGCGTCCAGCTGAAAAAAAAACAGTTTGAGTCCTCCGCGCAATCTTAAGACAAATGATCTTGGCATACAGACAACAAAGTGATCATATAATAGTTTTTCTTTTCCTAAGCTTCCCTTTTCCTTTCCTTTTCTTTTGCTAAAAACCGTAATAACGCTGTATTTTATGTATATCTAATATCAATGTTGATAACAGTCTTCCAGGTAGATCATCAGAGTATCAAGACGAGAGGCGTCGCGGGCGCGAGTCCCCTCGCTGGCATTCACATAAGAAACATTCTTCCAAGCGCGATCACCATTACAAAAAACATTGTAAGTTATATTTTTACACGTATACGAGTAGTTCATAAATTTTTGAAAAAATAAATATTTAAAGCCTGCCAAATGCAAGTTAGATACGATGATAGAGGATTCCGTAGTCATTTCAATATTGCAGGTCAACTTATAAGTTTGAGGTGAGGCCTGTCGTGGAGCAGCGGCACAAGCGTGTGACTACCGACAGGTTCTGGGTTCGGTCCCTAGTCGAGGAAATGAAATATTTAATGTTTTATTTCTTCGCTCTGGTAATAAGGCAAGGCGCGGCATTGAGTTCCACCACTCAACACGCAATGCCTCAAATGCGGCGGAAAGTGGGGCACGGAAGTGGAACGGAGTGTCTAACACTAGGTTCCCGAGTTCCCTCTGCCTACCCTGCCTCGTGCAGGATACAGCGTGAAGCTAAAAAAAAACTTATAAGTTTTATAAAAATTTTACATTCATTTTGTTTAAAGCCAACTGCAATTATAAGTTCTTCATAGTTTTTGTCTGAACAATCCAAATATTGCTAGGATTTCAAACCCCACTTCTTACACCTCCCTGCGCTCGCCTCGTTGCTCTAGTACGATTAGCTTTTTTATTACTGTCACATGTGATACTCATGATTTTTTTTTACATTTTATTGTTACATTTTGACTTTTATTATTATTATATTTGGATTCCGATTTTTATTTTGAGCAATTATTTCAATCTTTTTCGTTATTATCACTAACCAAGATTACCTTGTTCTAATGAAATACTTCTATTCTTTCGATTTACGATTTTTTTATTCCAAAGCTTGGTTATTTTTAAGGTCCAAGGAAAGTAGCCTATATAATTTTTTTAAAAGTATGCGGTGAATTTTATACGGAATGCATCAACACCGGTGCTCCTAAATTCCATTTTGTGTTGTGTTGCTTAAGATGATTAATTATTTCTCTGCTCTAAGAGACCGTAGGTCTAGAAATATTAATATTAATTTGAATTTGATAGCTCTATATGAAACTCAAATAAACTCAGATAAGATAAATGGTCTTGTCAGACGGACCGACGGTCAACAAAGTGATTCTATAAGGGTTTAATTTTAATTTTGAGGGCAAAGGGAAATTATATTAATTTCCAGCTTCGGCAATAAGACAACGTTGACTTCCGCCACATAACATAGATAACAAATATTTCCAAATAAAATAATTAAAACTCTAAACGAATTAACTTTCTCAAATATTCCAGTACTGGCATTAGACACGGACATGACATCAACAACAACACGCAGTCTCGACCTATCTTCTCTACTAGAGGGGCGCAGTGACAGCGACGCGTCAAACGACGCGCGCGCAATACGCAGACAACTCCGCGGGCTAGAGACTATGTATGCTGAGGTGCTGCAGTTACTCGGTGTAAGGAAACCTGGCGCTAGGGCTCCGACTTGGGATCCTAGGTAAATAAAATGTATATAAATACTTAATTTGTGCCAAAATTATAGATCCAAGAGATCCAAGAGAAGTATTTTGTTCGATAAATACATACAAAATGCAGCTAAGGCACTACATAGATTCTCGTATCTTTTAATTGCGTTGACTTAAAAGTTTGATCTTTTTTGGACTCCAATGGATCGTAGTCTTGAATATGATATTATTTTGAGCTTGATGACTTCGCACAATCACGATGTAAATGGTCTTGACGAATGGATAGACGGACAATTAAGTTATCCCTTCCTTTTTACCTTATGGAACCATTACGTTACGGGAACCCTAAAAAAATCAGTTTAACGCCAGCAGCAATATAAGCAGATGGAAGCGACTGTAAAAACACTGCATGGTGTGCAATGTATCGAAAAGAATATTAATATAAATAATTGTCATTTACTGTAATGAGGCAGACATACTACACCATATCAGTGTTATTTTATGGAGATATTATAAAAATATGATTTAGTTTTATAACTAAAAAAATAAAATGAACTAACAAATCATAGTAAAGTTCAATAAAAACTATCTAAAATAAAATTTATTCACTATGTATTTCCGCATTATAGTCAGAAACCTTGGAACCTAGTGTATAGACACTCAGCTGCCTATTAAGACACTTCCAAATTTACGACAAACTCTCTAGGCAAACTCTCTTACGCGTTGAGCGGTGGAACTAGTATATTGAGAACAGCAGCATAAATTACCCTTACATTTCCATAATATGACAATGGACGCCTATCACAAGAACTTTTCATTTACAACAACGATGCAAACATAAATATTTTGACTACCTCCATTAATTAGATTATCATCAAAACGACGCTATGGCAGTATGTCGTCTCTACCATCCAGTTCAGTGAGCAGTCGCCCTCGTGATAAACGACGCAGTTCCACTGATCATAGAAAGAAACATGATTCAAAGGTATTTTAAATTAATTTAACTATTTATCTTAATAAGGGCCTCTTTCTTAGCTTTACGTAATATCCCAGAAATAGGAAAAATCTTTTGAAACTAGTATTAAGATGTTTCGTTTCCTACTTTTCGCTGATTTTGAAGCATTACTGCTTTGTTTTGTTATCTGGTAAAAAGAAGAAAGAAAATATTAAATATTTCATTTTCTATCACATTTACAGTCACACGGTTGTCTCAGCACCACGGCAGGTCTCTTATTATACTGGAAAAACTATAATAATATTTTGCTATTAAAAGTTATTACTAAATAGTTATATAACGACTCGATATCATGTTGTAAACTCGGCAATGAGCATGTATTGTTCAAAAAAATATTATCAAATATTCATCGATTGAATTTATATCTCATGAAGAACTATTGCTAGCAGCTTCAGCTTTAAATGGAAGCCGGGAACCTAGTATGAAGGCTATCGGTTTTCATGAAAACATTGTTGTTCGCCATTTTTCGCCAACTATATGGTAGACTTAACAGTTTACTTGCACCAATATGTTTATTTCAAAGGAATATTGAATGATCGGTCAAATAAAATTTAACTATTTTATTAAAAAATCACAGTAACATAAAAGAACCTTAGAAATCTAATGTTCTTTTATTGGCTTTACCTAGAGATTTCTTTACTATTTTCATAGACAAACAATCATTTTCTGCGCTACAATACAAATGCTATATGTTTTTAGTTTCTTTTTTCTCCATAAATAATAATGTAATCAAAAGGTGACATTAGGTTCCCTAAGACTTCCTATACCCCATATTCCTCGAAAATTTTAAAGCATGCTGTGTCAAGTAGCGAAATACACCTCAATATATAATTAATATTTTGATGTCATATACAGGGCGTGAACAAGCGCTTCCAGCGTTTAGAAGCGCACGTGGTGACTTTAGCGCGGTCCGTGGCGCATCTGTCCAGCGAGATGAGGACGCACCACCTCGTGATGCAGGAGATGGATGCCATACGAGCTGAGTTAGCCGCTCTTAGACATATGTACAGGTATGTAGATAGGTTTATATTGTAATAACTAGATATGTATAATTATACGACGTATCCCGCAAGTGGCAGAGTAGACAGAGGGAACTTGGGAACCTGTTAAGATACTCTGTACCGTTTCCCACTTTCCACTGATTGTGAGATATTGCGCGTTGAATGGAGGTACTCATCGCCACGTTTTGTCTTGTTACCAGAGTAAAGAAATTAAAATATGAAATATTTAATATCATTGAATAAGGATCATCAGGAAGTTTGGAAGCAACAATATAGCAGACCGACATACTGACACAAACACGTCAAACTTGTAATACCCTTCTGTTTAAATCGGGAGATTCCTTGAAAAAAGCAAAATAAGTTATGAAATCAATATAATGTAATAACTAAATATTTCCAGATCACAACAATATATAAGATCAGGTCATCAACGACACCTCGACCCCTACTCCTTCAGCAACCCTGACAGAGTGAAGAGACTCACCAAGTTCTTTGGAGACGAACCACCGCTGATGAGACTGTTTTTAAAGAAATTGGGTTACGAGGTATGTTATTTTCAGCTCAATTTCCCTCCTCCATATTTCTTTGGGGAATGGGTAATGGAAGAACTTTTATGATCACAGAGTACCTTAATACTAGCTTACCAATAAATAAACGAAACTCTAAATACTGAGGGAAGACTTCATTTAAATCTGGTAAGCCGTTTCTGAGATTAGTGCTTATAAACGCACAGACAAACAGATAAAAAATGTAAATATTACTATTTTGGGCAATACTTTATTGATTAACATGTAAAACGTTTTTCAATATATCTTCCATGAACAGAAAATGATCAGTTAAAAATTTATTATAAGTATAGATTATACCATAAACAATTATTAATAAACTTATATTTTTTATTATAAGTACATCATTCACGGTTGCAGAAATACGCAGCTCTCCTGGAAAAAGAGAAAGTTGGTGCCGCAGAACTGCCATACGTTGGTGAAGATAAACTGAGAGCTCTAGGAGTACCCCTCGGACCCAGGATGAGGATCCTGAAGGAGGCTGGTCTTCATCAGGAGTTGCACATTAGGGACGACCATAATACCACCACAACGACTTTAGCTATTGTATGAAAATATTTTTTTTGAATAAGACTTTTTATTGTATATTATGTTTTTGATATGTAAAATTATGACAATTTTTCTTGAGATGTATAACAGAACAAATAAGTCATTAAGCACCGATACATACTCAGATTGTAAACGAGACGATCGTTGATACGATTCTCACTAGAGGGAAATGAATTTTAATTTCTTAGTTCTGGCAACAAGCCAAAGTAAGTTTCGGCGGCGTTAAGTCTCGATTTCAACATGAAATATCTTGTAAATTCAAAAGATGCATAGACAATGGAGTGAGTGCCTTAGCACAGGTTCACTTAGGTTCCCCATTTTAAGGTTATAAACATGAAGCTGTTTATTTTGCAAATAGGAAAGATATATTTTTTTATAAAAATTAACGTAAAAACACAATATTGTAAGAAATTAAATATTACTTTTAAATAATAAAATGTATCTTATAATAAGAAGTAGGCATAATATATGTATATTTGAATTAAATTAATAATACAAGTCTAGCTACATATGTTCTTTTTAAAAAAAAAAATGCTACACAATTTGGCATTTTTATTACAAATACATATGTATATTATGGTCATTAAATATGATAAATCATAAATAAAACCATTATTTTAAAACCTTAATCTACAGAGACATACAAATAAGTGTAACTACAATAATACGTAGTTTTTCATTTGTCATTCAGCAAACATCTCAATAGCGTCAGCAAAAAAAAACAACAAACAATACCATTTATAGGATCCATCTACCAACTAGTTCGTAAATTTATGAAACCTGCACTGGTTGAGCGAGCGCTCAGTTGGTTGTTTTGTGTCAGTTGGATAATTTAGGTATAAAAATAAAAATTTTAATATTGATTCCACATTTTGAAACAAACACATTTATATTTTTTTTGCTGATGCTATTTTTGTATTATTTTGATAACGTTCACATGTGTTTGTAAGTTCGTTAATATATATATATATATATATATATATATATATATATATATATATTTATATATATACATATATGTATATACATATATATATATATATATATATATATATATATATATATATATATATATATATATATATATATATATATATATATATATATATATATATAATTATTGGTCAATCGCTTCAAATATATTTATTAAAAATAAATTTATTACGACTCTCTTTAACTATATGTTATTTCTCATGAGAATTACATCATATACGTTCATATATAAGTACATGACATACTGCTAGATACTGCATTATTTTTGCTCCATTTTCCCATCACCTAAATGTGCCTAATATACTAAATTATATTTGCCATTTATATATTTTTCTCTTGATATTTGACTAAATAGCAATCATTTTGGAAAACGAACCGAATCAAACGAACGAAAATAAATAGTGCAGGTTCGATTCTGTTCAAAGAAATAATAAAAAAATAATAGTTTATTACAAATCTCATATAAAATTAGATAATGTAGAATCCGCACGGACTTAAATACTTAATTTTTGATACAAAAGTTTTCTTTATGATAGAATAATTTAAAAAGTGAAGAAGAAGAAGAAGATATATTTAATATTAACTTTATACCCTATATAAGACACACAAATGTATGCCAAAGACAGAAATCGGCATGTTTTGATGTTTTGTAAATAACATTGTTCATATTTAAACGTAACAACGATAATGCAACGAAAATGTTTAGTCTTTAATTTTGTTTTATTCCTACTTTTGGAACTTTTTTTGTAAATAAATCTTTTTTTTTTGTATGGAAATAATGATTTTTGATTAATATTATTAGTATTGTTTATATCATTCTTTTAACATTATGCTGTATACCGAGGCCTGTCGAAGCGCAGTGGCACAAGCGTGTGACTATAACCGACAGGTTCTGGGTTCCATCCCCACTCGAGGAAATGAAATATTTAACATTTCCAATTGAAATATTTAATGTTTTCATTTCTTCACTCTGGTACAAAGCAAAACGCGGCGTTGAGTTCCGCCACTCTATACGTAATGCCTCAGGTTCGGCGGAGGGTGGGGAGCGGAAGTGACACTAGGTTCCCATGTTCCCTCTGCCTACCCTGCCATGTGCGGGATACAGCGTGAAGCTGAGTGAGTGTATACCGCATTTAGCAGGGTTATCACAAGGAACTTCGAAACCTAGTGTTAAGAAACTCCGTTCCGTTCCCCACTTTCCGCCACATTTGAGGCATTGCTTGTTGAGTGGAAAGAGACGTAAATATTGAATTATGAAATATTAAATATTTAATTTCCTCGAGCGAGAATCAAACCCACAACCTGTCGTGTTAACAGACACAAGTTTGTGTCGTTACGACATTCCTTAGTATTAATTATTTTTTAATATTCTTTACCAACTTAAAACGACGGATGAATTAGTGAATCATAAAAAGCAAAAAAGTGGGAGAGCGGAAGTGAAACAGAGTATCTTAACACTAGGTTCCCAAGTTCCCTCTGCTTACCCTGTAATGTGCGGGATACAGCGTAAAGCTGAGCGAGTGAGAGAAAAAGTAAAGATGAACATTATTGCTAGAGTTAGTTCTTAACTGTAATGATTGCTATTAATTTTAGTTATAAGAACATCGGAGTAGTAGCTTGAGAATAACAAGCACTTTGCTAACATGAAGAAGTGATTCGCATCGACGGTTACTGAATTTAATGTTCAGCTTATTTGAAATATATATTAAATATATTACAATATATTTATTATTTACTTATTTCCTATATAAGACACTTAAATGTATACCAAAGACACAAATCGGCATCTTTTGATGTTTTCTAAATAACAATGTTCATGTTTAAACGTAACAACGATAGTACAACGAACATTTTTAGTATTTAATTTTTGTTTATTCCTAGTTATGGAAATATCTCATTACTTACCTAATAATTAGACCATGGAAGTGAAAATAATTCCCTCGAGAAAGAATTGAACCCACACTATCCTACTGTGCCGCAATGTTCAATCTAATCTGTCGTATACGATAGTATATATATATATATATATATATATATATATATATATATATATATATATATATATATATATATATATATATATATATATATATATATATATATATATATATATATATATGTATATATATATATATATATATATATATATATATATATATATATATATATATATATATATATATATATATATATATATATATATATATATTAATGTGTGTACATATGTATGTGTGTGTGTGCATGTATATATATGTGTATGTGTGTGTATATGAATGTACATTATATATAATTTCAATTTAAAATTTTAAAATAATTTTCTAAATCTCAACATACAAACAGAAATCCAATGTAATGATCCGAACAGCAATGAGTGGATTCCTCTGCACAGGGAGAGTGAGAGTGATTCTAGTGAGTGAGATATTAAAAATTTTCTTGTAATTTTTACCTTACCTGTATTTTTTTTGTTTATCTTTTACCCTTGAATGTCAACAATGTAATTATTGATTTATTTTGTAAGTAAAGAAATATATAAAAATGAAAAGAATATATATATACATACGAATATTATCCTCAAATTAGTCGCATTATAATATGATCTCCAATATCCGGTACCACTGACATATTTATAAATAGATTATTGTAAGTAAGACATTACATAAAACAATAAAAACAAATGTATGACTGTAAAAACGACAGATAGGCTGTGGATTCCATAGCCATCTGAAAAAGTGAAATTTCAATATATTTTTATTTCTTCGTTCGCTGGTAGAGCCAGATGAACCGCGGCATTAAATTCTGCCACTCAACACAAAATGCCTCAATTATGACGGAAGATTAGCAATGAAACAGAGTGTCTTAACACTAGGTTCCTATGTTCCCTCCGCCTATCCTGCCACGTGTGGGATACAGCGTGAAGCTAAAATAAAGACAAATTTTGGACAGTAAAAATTTGCGCCAGAGTTTCTTTTAAGTCTATATAAGACGTTCATCTATTTTTAAACGAAAGCTTCACACAGTGTCCCAAACAAATCTAAAGAGGCAGAGGGAACCTCGGGGCCAAGGAAATATGACATAAATTGGAGACCATATTAATATAAAGTTACACAATTTTTGCATCTGGTTGAGCTGCAGTTGTTGGTGTATCTCGTTGACAAAATTCGGCGTTGAGTTACGTAACGCTCTTAACTCTCTTATCGCTCTGCTTCACGTGGGATACAAAATAAAATAAAGGAAAATAAAATAAATATATTATTGATATGCCGGTAACAACTAATCACTTGAAATCGATTGTAACATTTAGGCCAGTCGTAGCGCAGGGGCACAACCGTGCGTCTATAAAGGCTATAGGGTGTGTGTTCGATTCCTACTCAAAAAAAAAAAATATTTAATATATTAATTTCTCATTGGTATAATTATTTCCCATTGGTATAATTAATTTCCCTTTGGTAACGAGAAAAAAAGTGGCGTTGATTTCAGAAAAAAATTAAGACAGTGGATTTCAACCCGTGCCTGTTGCACTTACTAAGTTACCATACGTTCTTAATAAATAATTATAGTAACTTATTTGTATTTTAGCGTGTGCCTTTACGATAGATAGCTAGAGTGTTGCCATAGATATAAATAAACTTCTTGGTAATTATAATATGATAATTATAATAACTATCAATGTTTGTTTTAAGTTTTTATTTTTATTTGATAAAAGTAACAGCGTGACCTTATAGGTCATTTATGTACGATACGTAATGTTTTTGATTAGTTTTAATTCATTTATAAATATGTTATTTTTATATTTTGCGTATTTTCCAAGAAATAACTTTGTTTTGTCTACTCATATGGTCTCAATAAGATCTACGTTAGCGTTGGTTCCCAGGTCTCTACTGCCTATATTACTTTGTGCGGGATACAGTGTAAAACAAGACCATATATATGCCAAATTTCATATCTGTAGGTACACATATACAGTTAAAATGTGTTTGTTACATTGCGATTGACAAATAAAAACTTTTCACGTGCTACAATACTATACTAATTTGTTACCTCAATTGAAATTACGTCTATGGTATAACCGAACTGAAAAATTATAAAACCTCCTTTCGCGATACAGTGGCACAAGCATGTGACTATAAACGACAGGTCGTGAGTTTCATCTCCACTCGAAGAAATAAAAAAAAAATTTATTTCCCTCTGGTAACAAGGCAAAGCGCAGCATTGAGTTCCGCCACACAACGTTTCAAATTCGGTGTAAATTGGGCAACAGCATGTCCTAACACTAGGTTCCCAAGTTCCCTCTGCCTACCCTGCCATCTGCAATAAAAGCTTGTTTTTAAGGGACAGAGACCCAAAAGAAAAAGTTAACTTCCTAAATAAGTACGGAATCCTATTATATAAATAGAAAAATACAGCATCTCATTAAAACAGTCTAACTACATTAATAACAATAAAGTTTGTAAACATAAAGGACATAATTATACAAATATTGACTTTCATTAAAAATTAATTGAACAAACAAACAGACTAAGCATATTAGTAAATATTTTCATATATATATATTTAATAGCCATTAGCTACATCCGGGTCGCAGTTAAGCGCCACTCAACGTTAACTCAGTACGAGACTGGAAGCGGTAGTGATCGGTCACTATGGGGTTGCAACATTACATTTTAATTTTCACTCTCATCGCAACCAGCTTGGCTGATGTAGCTGAATTTGAAAAATGTGTTGAATGTAAGTAACTTTTCTCTTATTTTTTGTATTAAACATACTATGTATGAAATTATGTGTGTATGTCTACCGTATGGCACTGTAGCTCCTGAATTAATAAGCATAATTTAGTGCGGCTTTCTTAATTAAAAGCCTTGTTCGTCGTGGTGGTTCTTAGCCAAATATCATTTTTTTATTCGAAATAATAAGTTATAAGCTTATTTTTTTAACGTCAAATACTTTATCACCATTTCACTAAAGCTATTATACATAAGCCTCAAACTTGAGAAGAACCGAAAGACTCTCGGAGTATGCCTTTTTCTATTGTTGTGGGATTCGATCCCCACTCGAGGAAATGAAATATTTAATATTTTCAATTTACATATTTAATGTTTTCATTTCTTCGCTCTGGTACAAGGCAAATTGCGGCGTTGAGTTCCGCCACTTAACATGCAATGCCTTAAATTCGGCGGAAAATGGGGAACGGAAGTGGAACGGAGTGTCTTAACACTAGGTTCCTAAGTTCCCTTTGCCTACCCTGCCATGTGCAGAATACAGCGTGAAGGTAATACTAAAAAGATATGAATAAAAAATGAAATTGAAGAATTTTAACAAAGAAAACATATTTGTTTAAAAGTCATCTTAGCAAAGTACACGTTTATTATTATTGACCTCAGTTCAACTTTCAAACTTAGATATGAGATGTTTTTGTACTTTGTGTTGTTATCTTACTTAAAAATGTTTTTCATTGTAAAAATAACCCTAACTCGAAATAATAATCTATTTAATTTTGCGCTTTGCCTATTTACCAAAAAGATAAAAAAGGCCGGCAACGTTCCTATAGCTCCTCTGGAGTTATACGGGGCAGTGCGCGACGGTAATCTCTTACCATCAGGTGACCCGTACGCTCGTTTGCCGTCATTTCCATAAAAAAAACCAGAAGGATTTTTTAAATTACATTTTTAAAAAAATACATATTTGTTACTTCACTTAAACAACGATGCAAATTGTGACTTTGAGTTCCACAATTAAACATACAATGCCCTAAGATTCGGTGAAAAATGGGAAATGATAGTGGAAGTGTATTTGCCCTAGGTTCCCAAGCTCCCTCTGCCTCCCTTTTTATGTGCGGTATACAATGTATGTACAAAAATAAATATGCTAAACAGCAGTTCTCATATAAATATGAAAAACAAACCAAATTTAAATTACTTTTTAGCCTCAGTTTTACAGAGGGAAGCTCCCGTTATCGTTAAGGTACTTTTCCCACTTTTCGCCGAATTTGCGACATCTTCATCATTTTCATAAGCAGGCTCTCTAGCCTTGTTATGAAAACGATGAAATCAAAATATTATAAAATTAATTCCTTCTAATGGAGATGAAACCCACGATCTGTCGCGTTTCAGTCGTATGCCCTTACCCCTATGCCACGATAGACCTTAAATAACCTTGTTTTTGTATATAATAAACTATTACTGATGACTTCTCATAAATATTTTTAAGTAAATATTTGAAGTCTATATGCACTCTCATTCAATTATTCAATAGAGAAGTTCATCCGGTACTGTCATTGAGGTAGGATGTAACAAGTATGATCCAGATACGTAGAGTCAATGTACGAATATGTACCTATAGGTTTCTTTAGTTGCTTTCTGTTGGCCCAATAAGATATTATATTCCTTTTGTACTGTCTAATATTCTAGACATTGTATATTGAGTGGTGCTCAACGCCGCTCCTGGTCTTGTTACCAAGAACATAGAAATAATGGAAGAGCGCGGCTGTTAACGCGGTGGTTGTAGAATCTGATTCAGAAACGCATTTTAAGTTATAAAGGGAGACATTGAAAATTGTAAATTAAAGTAACTGACCGACGCGGCTTCGCCCGCTCAAACTATATGAGTATTTATCTAATATACATAAATTCAAAACAGTCGACACTGTAGTCCATAATTGTAATGGAATCTTATTGTAAGACTTAAAATTTGTTAGATTTACAAATCTTATGTTCTTTTTCTTAGTAATTTATTCAGTAGTTTAGGTGTTAAAGCGTAACAAACAGATTTACTTTCACTCATTTATAAAACATTATAAAAACATAGTAATAAATATGTTATTATTTTCTTCATACGCAAGCAATAGCACATCCGGTATATTTTGTGTCGGACTCAACTAAATAATAGTGAACTCTGATAAACAAGTGTCAACTTGTTTATCGGACGATGCGCTGAATAAACCCAAAGTACTTGGTTAGAATATATTATTATAATAACAAATGTTTCAAGTACAAATGTACTTAGAAGATAATTGCAAATGCTTTCTTCAATTATAAACAGAATTGGATATTTTTTTAGCAATCGATTCAAATCGAAACAACAATCATGGTATTTAGAGTCGCAGTAATGCCTCTGCGCCACATGACAAAGTAAGTGGTATACATATATGCCCAGAAATAAGGTACAGCCGTAACAACGCGGTATAGCAAGTAGAAATTTGTCATGTAAACGTTTATTTCTTCAAGTAACGAAAAGAAGTTAGGGAGGATTCCGAGATTTAAATAGAAACGTAAAAAAAAAGATGATTACTACTTTTAATCCACTCAAATAAAGTTGTGGGCTACAATTAGTGATTACATATGATTTATCTTTATATATCTATAAATGGAGGCCTGTCGTGGCGCAGCGGCACTAGGGTGTGACTGTAACCGACAGGTTCTGGGTTCGATCCCCGGTCGAGGAAATGAAATATTTAATATTTTCAATTTAAATATTTAATGTTTCATTTCTTCGCTATGATAATGAGGCAAAGCAAGGCATTGAGTTCCGCCACTCAACACGCAATGCCTCAAATTCGGCGGAAAGTGGGGAATGGAAGTGAAACGTAGTGTCTTAACATAGGTTTCCGGGTTCCCTCTGCCTTCTCTGACCCGTGCGGGATACAGCGTGAAGCTAAAAAAAAAGGTATAAATTAAACCAATATTTCACAGATCCCGATGACATCTGCGAAGTAAGCGAAGTTCGTATTACGCCATGTAAAAACGCCAAGATGTGTAGATTCAAGAAGGGGACCAGCCCATCGATTTCCTTTGATATTATACCCAGTGAGTGTAATTATATGAATTTATAGTATATATTTTTTTTAGCCTAAATCCTACTATACAAAAAATAAAAAAAAATTATAAAAAAAAATCCTACCGTGGTTCAGGGGGACAAGCAAGGTAAAATTCATAATATAACTGCCTTAATGGTCAAGTTGCCTCTGCATACCTTTCTATGAGCGGGATGTAATGTGAAGCTAAAATAAATATTATTATTTTTTTAGCTTCACGCTGTATCCTGCAAGAGGCAGGGATATTCAGGATGGAACCCGGGAACCTAGTGTTAAGACACTCCGTTCCACTTCCGCTCCCCACTTTCCGCCGAATTTGAGGCATTGCGTGTTGAGTCGCGATTTCATTTCCTCGACTGGGGATCGAACCCAGAACCTGTCGGTTACAGTCACACGCTTGTGCCGCTGCGCCACGACAGGCCTTAATATAAATATGTCAACTATATGTGCCAATGATTTATTAATAGCAGTGCAACGAATCTGTAAAAGGGCCTATCCGCAACAATATTATCATACGACATGGGTACCTTCAAAAAGCGCTTTTACCTCTACTTTAAAGTTCGGCAACGCATCTGTAGTTCATCTGGTGTTCCACGGGGCCGTGGGTGGCGGTGACCATCCGGTGACCATCAGGTGACCCGTACGCTCGTTGGCCTTGTCCGTAAAAAAATAATATCAAACTATAGTAATACTTCTTTAATTTTCTTTATTTATTTTTAATTTTACATTGCCGGTGACATTTTGACAAGTGCTAGACAGAGCCTATGGACGGTTGAGAGATTATGTTGGATATTGCATTGAAAAATAGTTACATTGTAATAGATTTATTAATTTATAGATAAATAAGAAGAATTGGTGGAAGAATAGATTTTAATTGTCGTTTCTTTGTTTTCAGGTGAGGTTTTAATAATAGTGTAATAAAAAAAGTAACCATCTTTGTAAGAAACTAAGTAATATTTTTTAAATCATTTGCTTACAGAATTCTCAAGTGAAAAAGTAAAGACTGGCATTTACTGGGCAAGCGATGGTGGAGACGTGCCTTTCCCAGAACTCTTTAAAGCAGACGCCTGTCCGTACACGAGCTGTCCATTTGAGGCTAATAAGAAACAAGACTTTAACTATAGCTTGAAATTAAACAAGAAATTGCCTACTGTTAGTATTATAGGCCTCGCCGGCTTGAATTTTTTTTAAACTTGAAATATATAATTATGTAAGGCCTGTCGCGAAGTTAAGAGCGCAAACGTGTGGCGGTAAACGCAACAGACTGTGAGTAAGATTTCCACTGGAGGAAATTAAATATTTTGATATCTTCGCCTTTTTTTGTTACTAGGGCGAAGATATCAGCTTCACGCTGTATCCCGCACTAGGCAGGGTAGGCAGAGGGAACGGAAGTGAAACCTAGTGTTGTGACACTCCGTTCCACTTCCGTTCCTCACTTTCCGCCGAAATTGAGGCATTGCGTGTTGAGTGGCGGAACTCAACGCCGCACTTTGTCTTATTACCAGAGCAAGGAAATGATGAAACATTAAATATTTAAATTGAAAATATTAAATATTTCATTTCCTCGACCGGGGATCGAACCCAAAACCTGTCGATTACAGTCACACTCTTGTGCCGCTGCGCCACGACAGGCCTCAATATATTATTCTCATTATATTCTTTTTTTTTCAGCTTCACGCTGTGTCCCCCAAATGGCAGAGTAGGCAGAGGCAACTTGGGAACCTAGTGTCAAGACACCATACTATTTTTTTCCGTTCTCTTTTTTCCCACTTTCCGCCAAATTTGAAGCATTGTGTTTGGAGTGGTGGATCTCAACGCCGCGGTTTGTCTAGTTACCAAAGCGAAGAAATTAATGAAGGCATTAAATATTTAATTTTTCATTTCCTCGGGTGGTATCGAACCCACAACCTGTCACGTTTACAGTCACACGCTACTTACCCTGCGCCATATATAAATAACAAAAGAAATAATTTAAATTAAAAATATGTATCCTTATTTTCAGGGTAAATTCATCTTTAAGTGGAAGATATGGAACGAGGACAACGCGAGCCAAGGCTGTTGCTTCAAGACCTCCGTCGAGCTTAAAAGATAACCTTTTTGTACAATATATACTTAAAAGCTAACGGATGTGTGTTTTCTTTTAATCTTTTTAAAAAATCTCTGTGGGATTATATTTTAATTTACCAAGATAGAAAAGATTTAAAAATATATTTACTTGTCGCTGTACCCTGCACATGGCAGGGTAGGCAGAGGGAACTTGGGAACCTAGTGTTAAGACAGTTCGCTCCGTTTCCCACTTTCTTCCGAATTTTAAAGTATTCAATTATTATAAAATTAAAATTATACTTTTAACCACATATAAGGTACTCTAAAATTACACTGAGGTATACCGATAGGCCGTCATGGCGCAGGGGCGCGAGACTGTAAAGCGTTATGCGTTCGATTCTTACATGGGCAAAGTAATATTTTATATTTAAATTTCTTTGCTCTGGCACAATAAACAATGCCTCAAGATTTCGACAGATTCAGACAGAGAGTCCTAATACGAACAAAGAATTCAATTCTTTTCAAGATTCCAGGTGGCCACTAACTATCCGGCTACATGAGCAATACCAAAAATAACAATAAAAATCATAAACTGTAGCCTTTATATATGATTTTCATATATAACCTATATAACAGAAAAGTTTCATCACAATCCGTTCAGTAATATTTACGTGGAAGTGGAAGAAACATCTATCCTCACAAACTCACTCACGTTGATAAAGGTTATAACAGGATACTATAAAAAATATAGATTAGTATTGGCAGGTTGATGACAAAAAGAATGACCAAGTGGCTTGGGCACGAGATAATTAGTGACAAAAGGTTGACAAGAAGTTGCCCCGATATCGATATTAGAGAAAAATCCCCATGGAGATCTGTGGAAGTATTTCTATGAAAACATGAAAGTAGACGAAGCAAAAGAAACCGTAGCCTTGGTCAACTTGTCTTCTAGCATCTAGTAACTGTAAAATTATTAAGAGTTCATGACATATTGTTGATTCGATCACTACTCGAGGGAATGACAATATTACATTTTTATTTCCTCGCTCTGGTAACACGACAAATCATGGTGTTGAGTTAAGCCACTCAACACGCGATGTCTCCAGAATTCAGCCGAAAGTGGGATATGTAAGTATTTTAGTGGCAACAGAGTGTCTTAACACTAAGTTGCCAGTTTCTATTTGCCAGCTCTGCTGTGCTATACAATATTATATCTGTTACAAAATCATATTTTATTCTGTTATTTTAGTCCTTTTTTAACATCCCGCTGATAGTAAGGCAAAGGTAATCTAATGTTAGGGAACTTTGTTCCTTACTTCCACCCAATTTTGGAGACATTGCGAGTGGTTGAGCTCCACACCGCGCGCTGTCTTCTCATCATATCAAAATAATAAAAATAATTAATTCAACAAATGAATGTAAATTTAACTCGAAATCGTCACGCCTACAGTCAGATACTTTATCCAAAACGTGGAAATACGGTGCTCTGATTTAAAGACCATTGAACTTAGTTAACTTACCAATTAGATTCAATGATGTCTAATCTTTTTCTCTCTATCAGCTTCACACTGTATCCCGCACGAGGCAGGGTAGACAGAAGGAATCCGGGAACCGTTCAACTACTGTTCCCCCCTTTCCGCCGAATTTGACCAATGCGTGTTGAGTGGCGGAACTCAACGCCGCGCTTTGCCTTATTCCCAAGTATAGTCTAAGTTATATATTTGTCGAGATAGTATGGCCATTCTACTTTCGTTTCATTTATTTAGTGACACGTTTTATAGCCTCTGTTCCCTACTTTTTGATCAATTTTCAAGACATCTTAAATGGTAGAACTCAACGCTGCACTACTCAGCTTCACGCTGTATCCCGCACTAGGCAGGGTAGGCAGAGGGAACGGAAGTGAAACCTAGTGTTATGACACTCCGTTCCACTTCCGTTCCCCACTTTCCGCCGAATTTGAGGCATTGCGTATTGAGTGGCGGAACTCAACGCCGCGCTTTGCCTTATTACCATAGCGAAGAAATGAAACATTAAATATTTAAATTGAAAATATTAAATATTTCATTTCCTCGACTGGGGATCGAACCCAGAACATGTCGGTTGCAGTCACACTCTTGTGCCGCTGCGCCACGACAGGCCTCAGTCACGCTGCACTACTGCTTGTCATATACAAATAATAATGAAGGATATATTTATGTAATAAAATTATGGCGGCGTTGACATTTGAAATTACGAAAATAATTTCAACAATAGTAAAATTCATAACATCAAATTAATGTATAAATAGATTGTCATAATCAAATATTGTTCTGAAATATATTTGATAATGATGATATATATATATATATATATATATATATATATATATATATATATATATATATATATATATATATATATATATATATATATATATATATATATATATATATATATATATATATATATATATATATATATATATATATATATATATATATATATATATATATAATATATATATATATTTGTGTCTTGACGCAGGAACCTTAGAGTAGTTCAAGTTGTGGGTTCGATTCTCTCTCGAAGAAATCATAATAGATGTGATCATTGTAGAAATGACCTGATGTCAAATTAATAACTTCCTTTTAAGAAGTAGTAAAAAAACAAAATATATTATATATTTATTTCTACCCTGAAAATAATCTATAATCACCATAAGATGATTCAATTTCAACAAGTTAAAAATAATTATAAACTAAAAGACTATTAAAAATTTTCGTGGCGCAGCGGCACAAGCGTGTGACTGTAACCGACAGGTTCTGGGTTCGTTCCCCAGTCGAGGAAATGAAATATTTAATATTTTCTATTTAAATATTTAATGTTTAATTTCTTCGGTCTGGTAATAAGGTAAAGCGCAGCGTTGAGTTCCATCACTCAACACGCAATGCCTCAAATTCGGCGGAAAGTGGCGAACGGAAGTTGAACGGAGTGTCTTAACACTAGGTTCTCGGGTTCCCTCTGCCTACCCTGCCTTGTGCGGGATACAGCGTGAAGCTAAAAAAAAACCTAAAGAATTTAAAAAATGGGAGGGAACTTGGTGTATTTAGACACACCGCCCTTTATTAAGACTTACTTCTGTTTCCTTATTCCGTCAAATTCTAGAGGCATTGCATATTCAGTGGTGGAAGTAAACATCGCGTTTTAAATGAGCTATATACTCGTATCAAACTTCACCAAAGCCATCTGCTTATAAAATACAGACCAGGATCATTATGTTATCTAGAATATATATTTATCAGTCAAGTGGCCTGTTTAAATAACAACATAAAATTATAATATTAATTACATACAAACGATCGAGTTATCATTTATTATTAGCTAATTGGCAAAAATGGACGTGCGTTTGATCTTCATTTTCGTGCTCTACGCTGGAGTCCATTCGGAATATGTAAATAAGAAGTATTGTAGAGATGGTAAGGGTTTCATTGCTATCTTTTATTTAATATTTCTCAGTAATTTGTTTGGGAAGTAAAGGGAACCTAGTGTCAAGTCACGTTGTTCCCGTTACTTTTGAGACTTATCGAAATACAAGTAGACGCTTGCTAATTTGTTGGCACTTTAAAAAGCAAAATGGAAAAACAAGAAATTCTCTACGGTACATAATTTCTTGCGTTACTGATTGACTTATTGGCAATGGCAAAAACTGTGCTTTGCCTGTCAGTAACGACAGTTTGTTTTGGTATAGCGCTCTATATCCTTAAGCCAACGCCCCCTTTCCTATTATGATTGAAAATAATTTTGTCCCACGAGTAGGAATTGAACCTATTACCATAATTTTTAGAGTTTAGACTTACAAGCTGTGCCACTACGCCATGACAGTGCAATGTATTATTATTTATGTTATTGTTTCAGTTGACCACAGTAAATGCAGTATCCATAGTGTAAAACTGGATCCATGTCCAGATGGCCCTGGCTTTTGTCTTCTTCGTAGGGGGAAGCCTTATATACTGAGTTTTGATTTTACACCTCGTAAGTAGAATTGAACTTTTATTTTATGTTAAAAAAATATTGAGTGAGTGATTCCGGCTTAGAATAGGATCACCATGGTACTGATGGTGTCGTAAGAGGCGACTAAAGTACGTGTGGGAGAGTCACGTTGCCAGTAATGGCAACACGCATGGGCAGACTCGACCGGATTGTTACCACCCCCGGCATTTAAGACCGGCGTTAAGTAGTGGCTTTGGCCACTGCGTTCGCATTAGGTAATGCCGGGCCCCGGTGCTTTTCCACCTTAAAGGACGGCAATGCTCCTGTAGCTTCTCTGGAGTTACTCGGGGCCGTGGGCGACGGTGATCACTTACCACCAGGTGACCCGTACGCTCGTTTGCCGTCTTTTCCATTAAAAAAAAATTCTCGATTTCTGTTTTAAGTTGTCTATATCCCGCACATAGTAAGATATTCTAGTACTTCCTTTGACACTTCCGTTGCCCACTTACCGCCAAGACGATATGAGGCGTTGCGTGTTGAGTTATGGAACCCATCGCCGCGCTTTGCATCGGTACCAGCTAAGAGAAATCAAAAATAATATATATATATATATTTCCTCAAGTTTATATTCAGATTTCTTTTCTTTATTTGTCGTAAATTCTCTTTCTTGTCAAATTTCAGAACTTTAAACCTATGGGTATCCTATGCCCCTACAGGATTTTGAAAACACAGCACAATGTCAACATTGTCTTAAACACTTAATTCCGTCTATACTCTAAAAGGCCGTACAGGTCTACAAAATTGATATTCCAATAATTACTTGATCTTGGAGGTACCACGTGATCTTCCAATACCTTGACAGACGGACAGTCAACAAGGACAAACGGTTTCTTTCTTTATTTTGTGGGTCAGAACCCAAGAGAGTCAACTACTTTAACTGAAATAAACATTATTTTGCACAAACAAGTTTTTGCCCCCGGCGAAAAATGGGTGTCTATAAATAAGTTTGATCTATTATTCTTTATCTGTTTATAACTCTGTAGCTCCTAAAACCTGAATGAGGCCTGTCGTGACGACGTAGGAGCACATGCGTGTAAAAGACAGGTTTTGGGTTCGATCTCCACTCGAAGAAGTGAAATATTTCATATTTTCTATTTAAATATTCAATGATTTCATTTCTACGCTCTAATATCAAGGCAAAGCGCGGCGTTAAGTTCCGGCACTCAACAGGCAATGCCTCAAACTCGGCGGAAAATGGAGAACGGAACGGAGTGCCTTAACAGTAGCTTCCCAATTTCTCTGTGCCTACCCTGCCGTCTGCGGGATTCAGCGTGAAGCTGAACTCCTGATTTATTATTTAATAGAAAGCGTTATTTGTAACGGTAGTTCTTAGCTAAGTGTTATCAAAATCGGATTAGCAATTTAGAAAATACAATTTTGCTGAGACTAATTATTGATTTTTTGTCAGAGGTACTTTAAATTTGAATTATGTTTATCAATAATCAACAACTTAATAAATTCGATTATTATAATGTCATTTTTAGCGGGAAACAAACTAGTTATACTGATTTTGACCTCGACATGTGTATACATATCTAACTCTAAATATATATAAAATATGTTAAAAAACCTGAAGAGGCCTGACATGGCGCAGCAGCACAGACGTGCGACTGTAAACGATAGGTAGTGGATTCAATCCCAATCGAGGAAATGCAATATTTAATATTTCAAACAAAATATTTAATGTTTTCATTTTTTCGCTCTGGTTTCAAGGCAATGTCTCGAATTTGGCGAAAAGTGGGGAACGGAGTGACTTAGCATTAGGTTCTCAAGTTCCCTCTGCCTACCATGCCATGTGCGGGATACAGCGTGAAGTATTTTATGAAACATGTTATATACCTATCCTGTTATATACCATAGGCCTGTCGTGGCGCAGCGGCACGAACGTGTGACTGTAACCGACAGGTTCTGGGTTCGATCCCCAGTCGAGGAAATGAAATATTTAATATTTTCAATTTAAATATTTAATGTTTCATTTCTTCGCTCTGGTAATAAGGCAAAGCGCGGCGTTGAGTTCCGCCACTCAACACGCAATGCCTCAAATTTGGCGGAAAGTGGGGAACGGAAGTTGAACAGAGTGTCTTAACACTAGGTTCCCGGGTCCCCTCTGCCTACCCTGCCTTGTGCGGGACAGCGTGAAGCTGAGAAATAAAAAATAATAATATACCTATAATAATTCCAGACTTCGACGCCAACAAACTCAAAATGTCAATATACAGCGATAATAAGAAAACAGGGGAGTTCGATACAGCTGTCACCCCAGTTCTAGATGCGTGCCAACACCATGCCTGCCCGTTGGAGGAGAATGTGCGCACCGTCTTTGATACAGACTTCGTTTATGATATGAAAAGTTATGTAAGTATGAACAAATTAAAGTCTTGTTGGCAGGGTAGACCAATAAGATTTTTCAATACATTTTTTTTTTTCATTTATGTATTTTTTTGATATTACTTAATATAAGTTAAATTGACATTAAGGCAAAGTGCGGCGTTGATTTCCGCCACTCAACACGCAATGCCTCAAATTCGGCGGAAAGTGGGGAACAAAAGTGAAACGGAGTGTCTTAACACTAGGTTCCCGGGTTCCCTCTGCCTACCCTGCCTCGTGCCGGATACAGCGTGACGCTGAGAGTGAGAGAAAGTTAAATTGAGGATTGTCGTGGCGCAGCGGCACAAGCCTGTGACTGTAAGCGACAGGTTCTGGGTTCGATCCCCGGTCGAGGAAATGAAATATATAATATTTTTAATTTAAATATTTAATGTTTCATTTCTTCGCTCTGGCAATAAGACAAAGCGCGGCGTTCAGCTGTCCGAACACGCAATGCCTCAAATTCGGCGGAAAGTGGGGAACGGAAGTGGAACGGAGTGTCTTAACACTGGGTTACGAAGTTCCTTCTACTTACTCTCCCACGGGCATGAAGCTGAAAAATAACTAGGCAAATGTGACTATATCACGTACTTGCTGAAGTAGGCAGAGAGAACTTGGGAACCCAGTGTTAAGATACTTTTTTTCGTTCGACACTTTTTAACAAATTAAAAAGGCTTACAGTCCAATATATTTTCTAATTTCAGGGCAAATTCCCAGTCGAATTCAAACTTTGGAACGCAGAAGACGAATCCCAAGCGTGCTGTTTTACATTTAAAGTTAACATGTTGAAATAATATTAACTGTCATTTAATGAAATATATATATAATTGGAAAAACCAATAAAGAATCTCCAATAACCTACTTAGTTGTACCTATTCCTCATTTATATAATAGAGTGGCAATAATATCAAAAACATCAAAATCAATATTCTATTCTTCTTGTATTTTTTTATTAAATAGATATTTTTGAAATGTTTAATATTTTTAAATTAAATGTTTTATCTTTTCATTTGTTCGTTCGCGGCGTTGAGCCCCGCCTATACACAAATTCGGCCCAAAGTGTTCTTTACCTTCCCCTGAATTTGAAGCATTGAGTGAGAGTCTTAACATTATATTCCCAGCCTTAAATCCTTTTACGTATTTTCAATTATTCTATATAAATATCCAAATTTTTGCGTGTTACATGAAGACACTACTGACCATACATATCATATTTATCCATGTACATCCTAACGAAACTCGACATCGCAGTTTAGTTTACATTTCTTCGCTCTGGAACGAAGCAAAACGTGTGGGAGAAAAGTGGGGAACATAAGTGGAACGAGGTTCCCAAGTTCCCTCTGCCTACCCTGTCATGTGCGAGATACAGCGTGAAGCTTAGTATATTTTTTAGCTCTACACTGTACCCTGGACTTAAGGTGTTTACCGCTGAATACTTAAGGCATTACATGTTGAATTGCGAAACTCAATGCCTCGTTTTGCTTCATGCCACGGCCGAGAAATCAAAATTCCAAATATTTTATACTACCTGAGTCGGAATTGAACCTACAACCGTCATGTTTAAAGTCGCATGCTTATTTATATTCCTGCGCCAATACGGCCGCTATTTAGTACTAATTGTACACGAGGACATCTTAGACATTACTTTTAAGTAATATTAGTCTGAGAAGTCCTCGTCTACAAGCCCGTAATAAATCACAGTTCTATGTACCTAGAACTAAATATGGTGGAAATGTTTTTATTTATCGTGCTTGCAGCTCTCATGATAATGCGTTTGGCGATATTGACATGTTTACTATAAATTTAAATAACTTCAAATCACTTGTCATGAAAGCTGTTTCTGAATGATTTTCTTCTATTTTATTTTGATTTCTTTTTGATTAACTGTACATCTAGCTATTTTTTTTATACTATTTTATGTGAAGACTTCATTGGTTAATTGAATGTAAATTTGGTTTTTATTTAAAGTACTTGTAAAACTGTATGTCTTCCTTAATAAATCAATAAATAAATTGATATTAAACTGCTTTTATTGGCATTAGTTTCTTAGCCAGCTCCTGCACGAAGTCGTTTAGCAAATATTGATGAAGTAGTAATCAAATTCAAAGCGCGGCCTTGATCTCCGCCACTCAACAGGCACTGCCCTAAACTCGGAGTTAAGTGATGAACGAAACGAAATATTTTGACACCAGGTTTTCCTGCCATGTGTCGGAATAGATTGTTGTAATAAAATTATATTTGTAGAAAGATGTTCCGTATTATACACATTTCAAACAGTACTCTAACCTCTAGAGTAGTTCTCTTCTATCATTTTCAGTAGTTTCAGAGAAGTAGATTTCTCAAAAGTAGATAGATGTTTTTTAAATCACTTTGCTGTACGTCTGTTCGTGTGTCAAGACCATTTATCGAGATCTCGTGGCGTGGAGATATTAAGCTGTAATTAATATCAAATTATTGAGTCTGCAATCTCTTGGAGCTAAGAAAAAATCAACTTTTAAATCAAAGCAATCAAAAGATATGAGTATTTTTTTATTAAATCAGCCATAGCATTTATACCTGCGCCTTTTGGAAACCGTCCAAAATCACTACAAAGATATGTCTGTGATTCATTTCATACACAAATTTAACGTTGTCAACTTTTATTAGATGTACTTTCCGTAGACCTGTAATTAGTTCGGAACACTCGGTGGGCAAGTCCGACTCGCAGTTGACGAGCTTCTTTATTTATAGAAGCTTAAGAGATTTTTCTTTTTTATTGCAATATTCTGATTTTATTTCAATAAACAGGGTTAGGATAAGTAGTATACAAACAAAAATATAATCTAAAATATATATAAAGTAAGTAAGTAAAGACTGTCGTAGCTTAGGGGTACGACTGTGAACGCGACAGGATGTAGACTCGATCCCCACTCGAGGATTTTTTTTTTATATTTTCTTCGCTCTTGTAACAATGCAAAGCGCAGCGTTGAGTTACGCCACTCAACACACAATGCTTCAACGAAAAACGAAATATCTTATAACTAGATTCTTAAGTTCCCTCATTGTATTCGTGTGCCTAAAAAAAAAAGAACACAACATTTCATAGATAAAATCACTTACAATACATTGTAGTTCTACCATCTATATATACGAGTATGTCTATGGTTCAACAAAAGTAAACAAAGAAACGTTCTGAGAGCCGGATATCGGTGAATCAGTAATTAAAGACTTTCACATGACAGACTTGTAATTTTAATTTAAATTGTTTAACTCTTAGAAATTTATTTTGACTGTTCTTGTTACTGTTACCGTACACAGAATTGCTATTTATTTCTTAACATACATTAAATTGACGATACAGATATATATATATATATATATATATATATATATATATATATATATATATATATATATATATATATATATATATATATATATATATATATATATATATATATATATATATATATATATATATATATATATATATATATATATATATATATATATATATTTATATATATATATATATATATATATATATATATATATATATATATATATATATATATATATATATATATATGTCTATGTTTATTATCTACTAATCGGCTTCATCGGGCGAAGCCGCGTTAATTTCGCTTGCATTACAAACAAAAGATAGTCTTATATACTTAAACGCGGGCTAAAGATAGTACAATCTAAGAACTGGATCATATAACTACATAGTACAAGTTCACTGCAGGCGATGTAATCATTGAAGGCGGATTTACTATCCAAGTTAACGTTACTTTAGTGATAAACGAGTACTATAGATTGCACACGATTAGGGTTTACAGCGTTGATCTCAATAAATAGGTATATTTTATAGGAGGCCTGTTGTAGTTCAGACTCACGCGTGCGACTGTAATGCGACAGGCTGTAAGTTCGATTTGAACTCGAGGAAATTATATATTTAATATTTAAATTTCCTCGCTCTGGTCAAAAGCCATTCAACACTCAATGCCTCAAATTTTGGGGCAAAGTGAGAACAGAGGGTTATAACAATAGGTTTTCAAGTTCCGTCTGAATTTTTTTATTTTAATATTTAATGTTTCATTTCTTCGCTCTGGTATTAAGGCAAAGCGCGGCGATGAGTACCGCCACTAAACACGCAATGCCTCAATTTCGGTGGAAGGTTCCCGGGTTCCCTCTGCCTACCCTGCCTCGTTCGGGATACAGCGTGAAGCTGAAAAAAAAAAGTTCCCTCTACCCGCCCTATTGTGTGCGGTATACAGCGTGGGGATAAACAAAATTATAGATAATAAAGATATGAATATAGAAAGAATTAAAATTGAAATATTTTTAAGATAAAAATTTTGACATTTGACACAATATTATAGATGTAAATAGTATACACTGCTAGACAACCGCGGTGTTAAGCGCCACTCAACATGTAATATATCAAAAATAAACGAGTGCGTGGAAAATAAGTGCGTGCTTTCCCTACCCTAGGCCCTATGTGCCGACATGCTTCAAGCTGTACGCCAAAAAAAAAATATAAAATCTTATAAGGAATCTAGTTTCATTTAGACACAAAGCTTATGAAAAGGCAATTATTAATGTACCTACCATACTAAGAAAATTTAAAACCGGTTATGTGCAAGTCGGATTCGCCAAAGAGAGTTCCGTACCAATTTTAAGATTATACAGTTATTTCGTAGTAAATAAACTACACTTGAAGTTAGAAAGAATCAAAAAACGTTAGAAGATGTTAGAAAGATATTTTTCAGATTTTTGTTTTAGTATTTTTTACTGCAAGTTCTAACTTCTTGCCTAACTTACAACAACAACATAAATAAGTTGTAACATACTCGTACATATAATAATTTTGATGTAGCTTGATGAGGCTTACAGGGCTTAAACGGTTTCCTAGAGGTGCAGATTCAAATCATTTTTTTTCTCTTTTCACCTAGAGTCTTTAGACCTAGACGATAATATGAGGCCTGTCATGGCGCAGCAGCACAAGCGTGTGACTGTAACCGATTGGTTCTGGGTTCGATCCCCGGTCGAGGAAATTAAATATTTGATGAATGATGCAAAGCGCGGCGTTGAGTTCCGCCACTCAACATGCAATACCTCAAATTCGGCGGAAAGTGGGGAACGCAAGTGGAACGGAGTGTCTTAACACTAGGTTCCCGGGTTCCCTCTGCCTACCCTGCCTAGTGCGGGATACAGCGTGAAGCTAAAAAAAAACATTAATATTATGAACTAACGACCCGCCCATGACTTCACTTCCGCTTGAGCTACAGTATTTTATTTACTAATCGCAATTACTTTCCTGTTCTTAAATCATTATTACCTTAAAGATTATTGTCTTTATACTGAAAACTAAAACTTTGTAAATTAAAAAAAACTTACTTTTTGCCTAAAATGTTTTGACCTTTTCTGCTACGGACCCCTAAAAAGAAAAGTGAACAAATAATCGAAAGTAATTATTGCAGTTAATTCAGTAACCTGTCTTATCACACCCGCTAGATAACAGCGTGAACCTGCACCTGCAGTCACTGTAAAAATAAAATATATTACTTTCTATATATTTAGTATCAGCGCACATATTTGATGAATTATCTATTATTAAAAAGAGATGCCCGAGCTACACGCTGGCGCAGTGGCACAAACGTGTGACTGTAAAAGTGGCAGCTGCGGGATCGATTTTCACGCTTGAAGTTAAATATTTAACATTTATTTAGAAAACATATATTTTTTTATCGTAGAATGATTTGATTCCACGCCTATTGGAAACCGTCCAAGCACTCTGACCAACTAAGCCATACGTTCTTATCAAGCTACTTCAAATTCTTATACACTTGTTACAACTGACTTTGTTGCTAACAAAATTACTTAAAAAATAAATATTATATTTATAATTAATAATTAAATAAAAAAATCAAAATAATAATAAATAATAAATTCAAATCTCGCTACGTTAAATTCTTTTACTTTTTCTAAATAAGTATTTTGCTTTCTAAAGTGTGGATTAAACATTTTATTGTATTCATAGCATTAGTAAAAAAATGTAACATTTTTCCCCCGTTTTGGCAAAATGGGCGGCGAGCGCTTGGGCGCGGCGTTGAATTCCGCTGCTAAACACGAAATTCATCAATAATTCGGCGGAAAATGGAGAAAAGAGTATGCTAACACTAGGTTCATCATTTCTTCTACGCTATATGCGGGATGCAAAAAAAATGAAATAAACGTTACAATTGAAAAAAAAAGGTAAGTACTTCCAATGACATAATAACTCTTTTATCATCTAAGGTTGTAATTATCCATTTGGATAACAATCTTAGGTCATTCCGTAAAAAGAGCTTACAAGTTTAACGACAATACCTTTCGATACTTATACAAGCTCTCTAATTGTCGATCTATTTACAGTACCTATCTTTACGCGAAATTTAAGAATGAAATTGCTTATCACAAAGCTTTCCCAAAAAGTTGGAATCACAAAGCTTTCCCAAAAGTTGGATTTTCATTAGGCGACTTTTTTGTTATAGTAATAAGACGAAAACGCAACGTTATATTCCGTGGCGCAACATGCAATTTGGCTGAAAAAGTTCTCAAAATCGCTCAAGCTTTCCTTTGCCCTATACAAATGATTTATTTCTATTTCTTTTTAACAAAAACACCTTGCTGCAAATGTGCGCACATTCTAAGCAACTGCAAAACCGGGAGTAGACTGGGGCTGGGTCCGGAATGTGGGGTGAACGACCCCACCGTCCGCCTGAATGTTAGTACGTACTTGAGAAAGCTATTTGCGCAATTATCTATATAAACTAACAAGCGATCCAAATGAGGCTTCGCCCGCTTATAAATATTGTGATATATAAATATTATAGCTAATTTATAAAAATATATTAGGTTATATATGATCTATAAATATACTCTAAAATTTTCTTTAAATCGGCTGAGTATTTTTTTTTGTGTGAAAATGAAACTAACATCTATATAAACTTTCACGTTTATCGCTGTATCCCGCACGTAGCAAAAGAAACTTGTGAACCTAGTGTTAAGACACTCCAATCCGTTCTTTACTTTCCGCCGACTTTGTAGCATTGCGTGTTAAATGGCGATACTCAACGCCGCGCTTTGCCTTGTAGCAAGAGCGAAGAAATGAAAAAATCAATATACAAATAAAAAAAATATATTTCATCAGCTGGGGATCGAACCCACAACATGTCGCGATTACAGTCTCATGCTTGTGCTCCTGCGCCACGATAGGCCTTAGTCAAGCTAGGATAAGGCCAATAAATTCGTATTGAAGTCTAATTTGTGGATGGAAGGATAGCCATATAAGTAAATTAAACTGAAAACGAAATATTTTTATGTAATATCTGAATATAACATCGACAGTTGTGGGTTCAATTACCATTTAAGGGAATGAATTACCTTAATTTCGTCGTTCTGGTAACATGGTAAAGCGGAGTTTAGTTTAGTGTAAAGTAGTATCCAGGTATTCCTTTCCCATTGAGACATTTCCATTTTTTACTTTATGCGGAATTGTCGAGTAATTGCGTATAGAGTAGCAAAACTCAAGTTACTCAGCTTCGCTGTATACCGCACATGACAGAGTAGGCAGAGGGAACTTGGGAACCTAGTGTTAAGACACTCCATCCCTCCACCTTACCCCGAATTTGGAGTATTATCGCGTTTTGCCTTGTATCGGAGCGAAGAAATGAAAACATTGAATATTTAAATTGAAAATATTAAATATTTAATTTCCTATATAGAACCCACAACCTGTCGGTTACAGTCACACGCTTGTGCCGCTGCTCCAATAATAAATTTGAATATTAAATATTTTATTCTCTCAAATGGAAATCCTTCACGAATGCGCGACCATCACTTCTAGTTATAGCTGTAATCACTTCGATCCTCACTCGAAGAAATAAAATATTTAATATTTCCAATTTAAATATTTTATATTTTATTTTGTTCAAACTGGTAACAAGGCAAAGCGCGGCGTTGAGCTCCGCCGTACAACATGCAATGCCTCAATCCGACAAAGTGGAGTACAGTAACGATTTAATAGGAATTTAATATTTTAGGTTTCCTCTGCCTATGAAATTTCGTGAACCTAAAGAAAAGTAAGACACTTCCAATTAGACGCAATTGTTCCTATGATTATAGCTTTCAACTAAACAAACTCTAGAAGTTTAAATTATATAATACACAGATTATTCTTAACGACAGTTAAATTGCTATGTATATATATATATACAATATTATATATACTGTACTTAACTATAAAACTAACTTTAATACCAGTTTTCTATTTCATTGCGTAATACAAATAACATTAGAACGGTTTGTAGGAAACGTTTGCGATAATTACAAAGAAAGATTATTGGCATCGCAGCTTAGAATCTATCGTAAAGGTTGTGTGTTCAATTCCAGTAGATCTTTTTTTTTTAGTTTCACGCTGTATCCTGCACATGGTAGGGTGGGTCGAGGGAACTTGGGAACCTAGTGTTAAGACAACACCATTCTACTTCCGCTCCTTAGATATGTATTAATGTTTCCATTACGTTTCTCAGATAAAAATGTGAAGTAATTAATATAATAGTTAAAACTCAAATTAATTTATATAAAAGACAGTTTTAAAGGACGCAGGTTTAAAACTCGCTACGGTTTACTTAAAATGTGTGATACAAAGCTTTTATGAATATTTTGTATGGTTAGACTATGATACTATATACGGTACGCAGAGTGTATACATCGAGAGATCTGTGTAAACACGAATGTCTTTAATTGCATAATTTATTGTGATACAATATATAGTGTCTTATCAGCCGCCATGTTGATTGTGTGTATTGTCTCCAAGTGTCCAGTGCTATTGAACAGATATTAAACACAGGTTATACAATTCAAATTGTATATACTTACTTACTTACTTAGCTTCACGCTATATCCCTAGCGGGGTAGGCAGAGAGAACGGAGCGCCAAACGCTACGGTCTCGGCATACCTCTTTCGCCTCGTCCACTGTCATCAACCTCTTCATACATGCCCTCCGGGGGGTCCTCATGCTTTTTACGTGACCTTCCTCCAGTATCGTCGATACTGTGTTTTCGAAGGTCAACCGAGGTCTCCCCCTCCCTCTCTTACCACTCACTTTTCCTTCATAAATCTTTCTACCATTCTTTCTTCACTCATTCGCTCGACGTGCCCAAGCCACCTGAGCACGTCAAATAAATTGTATATTACTTTATTTTTTTTGTCCAATTGTGCCTGAACATCTCGGATCCAGTTTCCGAACTCTTATAGACACTATCTAAATATTTCTCAAAAAAGTAAACAATACATTTATGTTTGTGATTAATTTCGTAGTCTACCACATAATCGAAGCCTCAGGCAAGAGCTAGTATATAATAAAATTAAATTTAAAAATATACAACTTTCACAGACGGCATCCATTTGAATACTCTCACCGTCTCGTATTACGATTCTTAGGTTACGTCTTACGAATGAAGCTTCCGATGCATAACGACAGTCGCTCAAGGAAATAAGCTCGAAAGGAAAAGCTGTATTAGCGTGTTAATGACGTCCGTTCATCATTGCAATGTATGTGTATGTATGTAATATTTAATTTGTTGGGATTTTTGCTTGATTAGGTATCTTAGGTGTTCAAAGATTTTTCTTAGCTTCATACTTTATCCCGCACATGCCGATGTTAAGACAATACAGCCTCATATTCGACACTAAGTATGACTACAATGCTGACAGTTTTTTTTATAGGACACTCATATATGAGGATCGTGGTCAACATCAGTATTGCACCTGGAGCGGTTGGTCTGCCCTATTTTTTATTATGAGCTTGTATGAGCTTGTAGTCCGACTATTCTTAACATCCATTTCCAGCCCCATATCTTAAATGCATCAATAGTACATGGATAATCTACCTCGGATGTATTTTGGTTTTGATACCACTGACTTGTTTTAGAGGACTGTCGTGGCGCAGCGGCACAAGCGTGTGACTGTAACCGACAGGTTCTGGGTTCGAAAGTGGGGAACGGAAAGTGGAACGGAGTGTTTTGACACTAGGTTCCCAGGTTCCCTCTGCCTACTTTGCCTCGTGCGGGATACAGCGTGAAGCTAAAAAAAAAATACTTGTTTTACCACACGTTATGACAACGACGGGTCCTAGCGTTTTTTGCAATCCCAATTTATATTATGATACAGACATACATACTCAATCTAATCTCACGGACGCAGTCATTGTTACTGCAGATTTGGGTACAAAGGTACACATAGAAATAAGTTAAATCAATGCCAGATTTAAATTATTTTACATAGTCAATAAAATGTACGAGTTTAGAATTCAAGTAATATTTAGTTGGGATTAAATGACAAGTAACAAATTAAAGAAGAACAAAGCCTCAATAAAATTAATTAAGAATAGAAATTTCAAATGCTCTAATTCTTATCACTTCATGTTACTGAATGCATGATAATATGGCCTCGTGGTCAAGATTTCCGGAAAATTATTTCTTTTCATAAAAAAATATCTTTTTCCGCTATATAATTTCTAAAAGTTTATAGTAGATAAGACTTCCTTGATTCAATAATTCCAAAAATGATATGAATACCATCAATGATCGCAACAAAATTTCATTACTAGAAACGGTGTCACATTTCTTAGACAACCAAAAACCTGATCTAAATCTATTGATATAAATTATAGACACAGTCTCGATGATTCACAAGCAGTAGGCAGTAGTCACATCTAGATATGGATAAGGCCAACTGGTACTAGAAGTACTTCTAAGGAGGCAAATGTGATAATGATATGTCCAAATACGATGGGTGAACGGATTTTGTGTTTATTATAGATTTTGTTTCATTTTCTAATTAAAATTTGGCCCTCACACGTTTTTTATTGGATTTAGTGGTTTTCTTTCGAATTATTTTAAATATCATTGTATAAATTGGCTCGTGGGGCTTATTGAGACGCAATGGTACAAGCAAGCGACTGTAAGCGCGACAGATCGTCATTTCATCGCTATTGCTGTAAAGCAAAGGAAGATGCTGAATTTCGAAATCTCTAAAAAATTTGTAGTACATATGGAACAGAGTGTCTTGAGTGTCGTTTTTTCTACCTACCCGTAGGACTCGCTTACCGAAGGATCGAAACCAAATTGAGAGTTGTAATTTTTAATTCAAGATAGATAAGTGATTTACAAAATAAAGTGCAGGTATTTTTTTTATGAAATAACTTTAAACATACGAGTAACTTTATAACGTTTTTGTTTGTGTTATATTTACCTATAAACTTTGAGAAATGTTTTCCTTTATTTATATTCTTAGGTCTCAGTTCTTGCTAACTTTTATCTTATTTTATAAATGTAGCGCCAAGTCCCCTACATAATGTACAACAAAAATCAAAACCTATAGTACCCTATACAGTACCCTGTATGTTTTGATTTTTTTTTGTGGCAATGAATTGTTATATTTTATTGGCGTTGACATAGAAAAATGAATTTAAATGTTTTTCTGTGCCCCAATAGACCCTAGACCTGACTATTATATATGAATTTTAACTTAATACCTCCACGCAGTCAGCAGATAAATGATGCACGTACTCTACCGCATTTATCACGGGGAGTGTTCTGGCGAACTGTTTGACCTGCCGCTGAATTTTCCAACCGTACAGTACCCCACAAGTTAAGGTACCATCCATATCATCTGGACACGTGGCACTCGATTACTGTGCGGTTTCGTAGGACTTTTCTTCCACGTGCCACACATCTGTGGAATGACCTACCCGCGGCAGTATTTCCATGTCGAAATGACATGGGCATCTTCAAAAACCACTTCTACCTCCACCTTAAAGGCTGGCATTACACCAATGGACAGACAGCCAAAGTGATCCTATAAGGGTTCAGTTTCTTCTTTTATATTGTATGTACAATACACCCTAAAATAAGAATACCCTAAAACAAAATACCCTTAAATAAGAGTAAATAAAAGTTACTTCGTATTTAAGAATGACTTGGATCGTGACCTTTGAAGTGCAAGCATATGGCACGATGTATATGGTGTTAACATATTTCATTGAAATACTTTAGGCTTGAAGCGTGCGCTTTAAGTTCAAGTGACATTATGTCATTACTCTGTGGTCTGTTATATAAAAAACAAAGGTCATCCATCGGTTTATCTGAATGTTTTTTTTTCGAGACATACGTCGCGGTGCTTTTGGGTGATTGTGGGTACGATCCTCACTCTCTCAGCTTTACGCTGTATCCCGCACAGGACAGGGTAGTCGAGGGAACCCAGGAACCTAGTGTTAAGACACTCCGTTCCACTTCCTTTCTCCACTTTCCGCCGAATTTGAGGCGGAACTCAACGCCGCGCTTTGCCTTATTACCAGATCAAGAAAATTAAATATTAAATATTGAATATTTATATTTCTTCGCTCTGGTAACGAGACAAATTGCGTAGTTGAGTCCCATCACTTGTCTCAAAATAACTCAAAATTTTCGGAAAGTGCAGAATTAAAGCGCCTTAATTGAAACGAAGTGACTTTACACTAAATTCTCAAGTAGAAGTCTGCCTACCCCGAAACAGCGTGAAGTAGGAAAATTAAAAGTACTTTGTTTTAATACAGTACAATGAAAGCGATCATTTAAATGTAAGCGCGTGCTGGAAGGCCAAGGTGAGCGGGTTGTGTACAGTGTTATTTTACGCTCAGGCTTTACCTATTTCGTTTCTTATGAATACCTTTAAATTTTTTTTTAGTCTCACTTACATTTAATCATCTCCCTTTTCTTGTTAGAACTTTACTGTATAAGTCTCTCTCACTCTCACTCTCACTCAGCTTCACGCTATATCCCGCACGTAGCAAGCTACGCAGAGGGAACTTGGAAACTTAGTGTTAAGATACTCTGTTTCACTTCTGGTTGCATTTTTCGCCGAATTTGACGTATTGCGTGTTGAGTGACGAAACTAAACGCCGCGCTTTGCCTTGTAACCAGAGTGAAGAAATGAAACTATTAAATATTTAAATTGAAAATATTAAATATTTTAATTCTTCGAGTGAGGATCGAACCCACAACCTATCGTTTATAGTCACACGCTTGTGCCGCTGCGCCACGACAGGCCCCTATATAGCAATATGCAGGCTATATAATAAAGCTTGAATTTAAACAAAAATAAAATGAAAATATTTTCTAATATTATTATTAACCTTGGAAAAAGAGTAGAAATATACAGTAAAAAAATAAATACATTTATAGCTTATATCTGTTAATATTTTTACATTAAACATTGCGACCAAACTATTACTTTCAATCTTATAGACCAACTATGATTGACTATGTGAAATATCCTGTAGGATATGTCTACGTTTGTCGTTTGTCAGTACCAACCTTATATATCAGTTAATTTTTTCACTGCACGAACGTTTCATAGAGTAAATGAATTGAATAGATTAAGCGTGAACGTACCTGCTGACTCAAATAGAATACAGTATCTATTATTCACCTGTCATTGAAGAGAAATTTCATTCTACAGCCTGAACAATGTGCTAGAAATTCAGTTTACTATTGACATAACAATAAAAGCACATTGTTATGTTGATCTTTATATAACGTTTATTAACGTTTTTTCTCTTATAGGCATAGGATAGGTAGAAAAATAGTTAAAATACTCTGTTCTTCTCTTTCCGGTCAATTTTTCATACATTGCTTGCTAAGTGGCGGTACTCAACGCCGCGCTGTAAAACTGGAGCGTAGAATTTAATAAATATAAAATTTTAACAAAAAAAAATCGCATAAATCTGTTTCAAAATGTAAAATATCTTGTTTCATACACAGCTTTACACTGTAATCTGCACATGGCAGGGTACGCAGAGAAAACCTGAGAAACTAGTGTTAAAACACTCCGTTCCTTTCCCCATCTTCCGCCAAAGTTGAGGCATGGTGTATTGTGTGGCGGAACTCAACGCGGCGCTTTGTCTTGTAACCAGAGTAAAGAAATTAGAGCATTGAATATTTTAATTGAAAACATTAAATATTTCATTTCCTTGAGTGGAGATCGAACTCATAAACTGTCGCGTTTACTGTCACACACTTTACCTCTGTGCCACAGCAAGCCCTGGTCGTCCTCGTCGTCTTTATTCCTGTTGTTAGAAACCAATCGTCAGGAAGTGTACGGTATGCTTAGCTTGTATACGAAAGATGATACTGGGAAGGGTGTAATGGCCACTAAATGCTTAAAAATGTCTAAAGATGTTAGATCCCACTCACTACCGCTCTGTGTAGTCTATCTCTTAGCTAGAAAAATTTCCCTGATTCTCTGAGTTATTAAGGGTATTTATGCTAAATTCTATATCGAAAGTTATTGAAATACTGCTTAACACTGAACTAATAAAGTACCTAGATGAAGATAATATCTTGTCAAGCGCCCAATATGGATTCAGGATAAAATTATATTCTCGAGATGCTATCTTGGACCTTAGTTTTTCATAAGTGGAATTGCTATAATAGGTACGCTCTCACTGTTTATCAGCTATCTTAAAAATAAATCGTATAAACTAAAAATAGATGAGCACGAAAACCACGAGTGCATGGTGTCCTGCAGGGGAGCAGCCTGTGCCCAACGCTCTTCTTAATTTACATAAATGAATTGTGTAACCTTACAAGCGTTGGATACAGGATATTCTCTTATTCGGATGACACCGCTACCGTATTCACTGGAGGATCCTGGCATGAAATTCAAAAAGTAGCAAAGACTGGTCTAAATAGATTATACATAGCTGACAAATCAACTTCTTGCTCTCAATACACAAAAAGCTATATTGAGATATTATATTCGCTTCTCGACTTACCATAATTTGGGTCCTTTTTTTGGATCTGGGTCGAACTTTACAATACAAATTCACGATTGCTTGCAACAGTATAATCTAATATGTTCTTCCATACAAAAGGTTACTGTCACCAATTACTTGTCTGCCATGGAGAATCTGAGATTAAATTGACCTATACATTGAGTTATTAATGTCTAAGATGCGTATGCTTGCTTGGGCTTGTCATGGTTATTAAATTTTGTACTAATATTTATGCTGACTTAGCAGTGTCAGTCTGTATTCGGAGCGAAAATATCTAACTTTATAGACCTAAAGCGCGCCAAACGATCTCTGATCGAGGTGATGAGATGTATTTTAAATCTTACAGATTCCCTACGGACCTCATGTATGATTTTACATTTTTATTTGTTATCTGTTAGGCAGCTGTATAAATAATTTAATTTTAAATTATCATAAATCGATGCCATATGATGCAATCCAAATGCTCTAAGTATAAAACGACATGAGATTGTAGCTCGCCCGTGCAGCCTTTACTACGCAGTACTCATCTTATACAATAATAGTCAGTTTAACATATATCCAATAGTATTTCAATGTGTCACTATATATAACAATATAATAGATCGATCGACGCTTTCCATCAATCTTTGTAGAAAGTATAATAATGTCGTGACTTCTACTGACTAGCTCAATTGTAGTTCAACGTTGACATACAAAAGAGCCTGTGGCTTAACTCATTTCTAATTTAACTATTACGGCGCAGTTGGGAGTTCTAGCTGTACTATAGTAGGAGGATCGATCTTCATTCTGGAGATTAAATTTTAAAATAGCAGTTATATGAATAAATAAAGGCCTATCGTGGCGCAGCGGCACAAACGTGTGACTGTAACCGATGGGTTGTGGGTTCGATCCCCACTCGAGGAAATGAAATATTTAATATTTTCGATTTAAATATTTATTGATTTCATTTCTTCGCTCTGGTACAAGGAAAATGCGGCGTTGAGCTCCGCAAATCAACACCCAATGCCTCAAATTCGGCGGAAAGTCGGGAACGAAAATGGAACGGAGTGTCTCAACGCTAGGTTCCCAAGTTCCCTCTGCCTACCTTGCCGTATACGGGAAACTGTGAAGCTGAGTAGAAAGTGAGAGAGTGAGTTATATAAATTGATCCATGATATGGAAGTATAGTTTCACAAATTCTGTTGTGCGGGATACAATGTGAAGTTAAAAAAATCATTTATCAATATTCCTAAATCGCAGCACCCACAATAATGTTTAATGAGATCTCAAAACATAGTGTAATACAAATGTAAATGAAAATTTATTTGCAATAAGATAAATCTACAATCGTTAAAGTAATTTATAATAAATAGTTATAATATTGCTTGTCATTCACAATCTAATGTGATTGCGATATACAATTTAATATAAACGGCGTTTGTCTTTTAAGGTAGTGGGTTTGACTCCCACTCCACAATATATATATATATATATATATATATATATATATATATATATATATATATATATATATATATATATATATATATATATAAATATAAATAGTTGCATATATTCCTATACACTATAAATGAATAAACCACACATTGTGTATGCAAAACGAGTCACGACTGCGTCGTCAACAGAGTCACATTAGCGCCGGTTCGTTTCTCTTCCATACACTTCCCTCGCAAATCCTAATGCGTCCATTTTCTAACAAACAAAGCTGTAAGTTTCACATAAGTTTAAAATGTTTACATAACTTGAGAAGAAACTGAAATTTACTCACTCAGCTTTTCGCTTTATCCCGCAGATAGCAGGGTAGACAGAGGGAACTTTGGAACCTAGTGTTAAGACACTCCGTTCTGTTCCTCACTTTCCGCCGAATTTGAAGCATTACGTGTTGAGTGGAAACGGAACGGAGAGTCATAACGTTAGATTCTCAAGTTCTCTCTCACATGTAAAGCTAAAAAAAGGTCTTTACAACATTTGCTTCTATTTGACTGTGACGCTGCAGGTAAAAGATACTCTCAACAAAGATTTCAATTAATAATCACTGCCTTAGCTAAGCAAAGTGCTTGTAGCTCTTGAAATACTAAGCCGATATTCATTAAACATTGCTAAGAACAACCTTCATTAAAAAATGTGACTCAAATCAAGTCATTCATTCCTGAGGTAAAGTGTCACAGATAGATCGAAGTTAGAACACGCTCCCAAATTCCTTGCTGTCAAATTCAAATTCAAATATTTTTATTCCAAATAAGAAGTTACAACTTCGTTTTTTGAACGTCAAACAAATTACCATAAGATCACAAAAGTTACTACCTCAGGCCTGAGAAGAACCGGCGAAAGAAACTCAGCGGGACATGTCCATTCTTTTTTTTTTTATCAAAAACTTTACATTATATAAGTAAGTGAGTATAATTGAGTTAATATGGTAATAACCTTTAACACACAAACGTCTTTTCACAACTTTTTTAAATTGTGAAAAAGAAAATTCTCTGACATTTTCTGGGATCCTATTGTAAAAGCGTACACCCACCCTGTCCCATAAACGAATTACGGACTCGGTGCAATCGAGTTACAGACGCACTAAGTTTAAGCCTATTTCTAGTATTAATATTATGTACATCACTGATTTTAGTAAACTTATTAATATTTTTCTTGACATACATAACATTGTCAAAAATGTATTGAGATGCAACGGTCAATATATTAATATATTTAAACATTTACCTTAATGTCTCCAACAATGAGCGTTAACAATATACAAACAAAAATAAACAGACATAGCTATTTTAAAAGTAGATTGGTTCCGGTCAATTACAAGATTAGTTATAGATAGATTTCCGGTCACATTGTGTAGACTTGGTCAAGGTCTAGATACTAGGTCGTTGGGTCGTATACCGTTGTTCATGGCATTAAGTACTATTGTAGTACTATAGATAAATATGTACTTTCAAACTTAAACGAAAAATAAATGAAAAAGTGGGCGTAATGGAAACTCTTGAAAACCATCCACAGGTATACTATTAATACACTATGTTCCCATCTAGACACTGCCGTTTTCTACTTTCCACAGAATCCTAAAGAATAATTAACGCATAAAATATTGAAATATCTTTGATTTTGTCTAAAACTGATAAATTACGAAACAAATTTGTATTACAATAAGCCACGCAAAACCATATAAAAATTAAGAGTAAGATTTAAGCCCGCACCTACAGAAATTCATCTGTTAATGGGAACTATGTATTCACACTAGGTTCCCTTCCCAGGTTCCCCTCAGCCTACCATAATAAAAAAAATCGAAAGTTAACCTATTGAATGATCAATAAATCATATACGGCATACATAGGTACTGCATACCGGTTGAGCCTCAGGCTATATCTATCTAATAAAATAAAGGCTTGGTTACTCACAATATTACTCGTTAGTTACTACTAAAGTCACCAGACTTCCGGTTTTGAACGGGACTGTCCCGTTTTCCAATTGTGTGTCCGGCGTCCTCAGAGACAGCAGTGGAACGTTATAATGTCGGCGTTTAACATAGTAATGAAAAAATTTGAAAAACAAAAGCACTTTAAAATTAAAACACTTATTCAGAAAACGTATAGTATAAAGTTCAAAGATAGGGAAATTGAATCTGCGCCTTTGAATACTGTCCAAGCGTTCTGACCACTAAGCCATACGTTCTCATGAAACTGCGTCGAAATTCTTATACACTTGTTACAGTTTAACTATTAGCATCTTTGCAGGAAGATTTTTACAAAAACGCATGCGCGTTGACTCAAATTAGGTCTAAATAGGTATTTTTCTGTCCCAAATGTGGATTTACATATAAAAATAGTAAAAATATCTAACTAGCCTTACTTCAAAAAAGGAAAACAGCTTCACGCTATATCCCGCAGGAGGCAGAGGGAACTTGGGAACCTAGTATTAAGACACTCTGTTCCACTTCCGTTCCCCACTTTCCGCCGAATTTGAGGCATTGCGTGTTGAGTGGCGGAACTCAACGCCGCGCTTTGAAATATATTTTTTTTGATAAAGGAAAACAGCCAAAATATTTTACTCTAGCTAGCTAATGTCCCTTTTAAGCCAACTAAAACGTAGTCACCTTAGTTATTACTCACAAACTTTCACGTAACGTTCGTATGTGAAACAATTTAATCACACGTTTTAATACTGATTTGTAATTTTTATAAGTTGTGTTTATTTCCTTCCGTTTGATGTTTCACAGAAATTATTTATTTATTAGTCATAAATATGTTATTTAACAGCTTCGATTCCGCGGATTCACTGTATTTGAATTATTTCTCTGCTGAACAAGGCGCGGTGTTGAGTTCCGCCGCTTATCACACAATACCTAGAAAATTTAACGTCGCGTGGGAATGCTGTATGTAACACTGGATTTTCTCATCGTGTTATACGGGAAAATGCGTGAAGATACTTTATAGTTAGATGTACACTGTATCCTGCACATAGCCGGGTGAGCAGAGGAAACCTGGGGTCGAGTTATTTTGTTCCAATTTATACCCGTTTGCCACTTTCCGGCCAAGTTATCGAGTGCATGTTGATTGGCGTAACTCAACACCGCGCCTTATCGATTTTCTAAGGGTTTATTTGGCGTATATACATAACAACATGATTATTTTTATTTTTATTCCCAAGATAAGACAATTGAGTGCCACCTGGACGCCAGGTGCATAAAGATAAAAAATATTGTATATTATTACCAAGTTATATTCTAGTTTACCCTTATTCTTAGTATATTCAGAAAAAGAAAACAAGCACAAGCGTGCTACTGTAAGTGTGGAAGGTTGTGGATTCTATTCCTATGTAAGGAAGTGAAATATTTTTTATATTTCCATTTTATCGCCACGGGGCAAAGCACGGCGTTTAGTTCCGCCAGTTAAAATAGCAGCAGCATAGTTTAAAATTTTTCAGAAAGTGGGGAACCGAAGTGTATTAATGGTAACAACAGAGTGTATTTATATCAAGTCCTCAGGTTCAACGTGAAGTTAAAACAATATAATATATTTAAAAATACATCAGTCCACATTTTTCTACAGCAGATGCTATAGCAAAACAGCTGTTTCTGGCTAAAAAAAATTGGTAATTAATCAATTTGAGCCAATTTTGTTAGCATTCTAGCCAATAATGGACATGTCACAAAAAATAACAGGTGTTTGAACTAAAAATAGAGTACAAGTCATTAATACCTGTTTATTGTCAAGTGACAGGTTGTGGGTTCGATTCTCACTCGAGGAAATGAAATATATAATGATTGCTGTTTTGCGCTGGCTCATTTCCGCCACTTTACAATCTCAATCAATGTGTAAGAATTCGGAGAAAATATTAGACTCATCTACTTGTATAGTTTGGCGAAAGCTCTAAAGTTAATTTTTATGTTAGAAAACTTTGATTGTATATATATATACATTTTATATATGTACAGTTCAGTTCTTTCGTTATGGCGTTCCGAGCGTGCCAGTTGAGCACAGAATCACTTCACCAATGTCACGTTGAATGGAGAACACACGAAGGAGATTGTACGGTAAAAAAAACGTTAGAAAATTAAACGATAAGAGAATGCATGTAAAGAAAAAAGATCCACTTAGTATTGCCATCACCTAAAACAAAATAATAAATTTATACAAAATATAAACATAGACGGTTAGTTCTAGAAAATATTTTACATTAATGTTAGCTTACAATTTTATTTTGTTATACTTAATTTATTTATATAAATAAAAATACGATAAATCATTGTGTGACCTTTATATATTTCCACTTTACGAACAGTTTATGTAATAAATTACATTTTTATGGCGCAAATGTTACATACTTACTACGTAATTGATTATAAAAAACTGGTAAAAATCATATATTTTTGTAGCTGTTTAATTTGTTTTGTTTCTATTTTAAAATTTAAAATTTAAAATTAAAATATACCGCTGACGCAAAAAATCACTAACTCGTCTCGGCAAAATGATAGTGGCTCTTGAACTATCATCTGTTCATTAAATATCACTAAAAGCCACCGCTATGAACAAAGGTTTTAATAAAAAAAAAAACAATTAGCTTACGGTACAACACTCAGACAAACAGGAAGACAGACACATAAAGACCAGAGAAAATAAACTCAAAACTGAATTTTAAGTATTCTTGTATTCTAAAGTAGCTTCATAACAAAATCAGAAAGTCGCAATCTTTAACCTGTTAATATTTTCCACGTATAGGTATATATTACACTATACAGTCAGCTGTATCCCGCACATGGCAAGGTAGGCAGAGGGAATTTGGGAACCTAGTGTTAAGATACTCCGTTCCACTTCCGTTCTCCACTTTCCGCCGAATCTGAAGCATTGCGTGTCGAGTGGCGGAATTCGACGCCGCGCTTTGCCTTGTTACCAGAGCGAAAAAATATATGTTTTAAATATTTTATAATACAATCAAATGAAACTAATTCAGTCCCTTTTGTGTGATCGAATTTACGAGAGAAGTAGCGGGCGAAGCCGTTTTTGGGTTACTACTTTTCAATTTAACTCAACTCTACTCAGCTTCACGCTGTATCCCGCACGTGGCAGGGTAGGCAGAGGAAACTAGGGAACCTAGTGTTAAGACCCTCCGTTCCAACCTCCGTTCCCCACTTTCCGCCAAATTTCAAGCATGGTGTGTTGAGTGGCGGAACTCAACGCCGCGATTTGCCTTGTACCAGAGCGAAGAAATGAAACATTAAATATTTAAAGTGAAAATATTAAATATTTCATTTCCTCGACCGGAACCCAGAACCTGTCGGTTACAGTCACACGCTTGTGCCGCTGCGCCACGACAGGCCTCAATTTAACAATAGATACAATCGTGTCAAGTTACTGCGGGGACCACCTGTCGTCCTCTACCGGTTGCCCTACCTGCGCCCGCGCACACCAACTCTTTGTAAAAAAAACATATTATTATCCCCTTCCCTTTCCCAAATATATTATGTATGGAATTAGGTACTGTAGGCACCAAACTGTTTTTTTAATACTTTTTGTTAATATATAAATATAAATTAAAAAAAAGCTTTGCTTAAAGTACATATTTAGTTCTGGGTGAGTGTTACTAGACAAAAAAGAAAAAAAATACCGTGTAGTAAACTCTCTTCATAGTATCCAATGAAGATATCTCAAATAAATGAAACACATATGTAAATATATTAAAATATTACTCTCCTTTCTTTCAGTTATTGTAATGTTGAGTTTGAATTGAAATGATATTTAACTAAGTGGCAGTATCCATTGCCTTAGTCAAATTATGACACAGGCAGAGGTTGCCATGGGATATTGGTTTTGGTATGACCAATATGACTAATGTCGATTCAGTGACTTTCAAGCTGACCACCGCAAGCTATCCCTTGTGGGTAGGCACTGTTAAGTGTGGTGCAGAAAAAAAATATTTAATAACTAAAAATATTAAAATACCAAATGATACACGAATATGACTCATAATCTAAGGATTTCCGGTAAATGTTGATTTCGATTACTTTAATCAAAAGTTTAAACTTATTTTTGTTAAGCACCTAATATACTATATTTTAATAGGTTAATGAATAAAGCAATCAAGTCTAAAGGCCAGTCGCACAATTGAAAACGTGATGGGATGAGGATTCGTTCCCCGCATGAGACAATGAAATATTCAATTTTCATTTAACAAGACACAGCGACGATGAGTTCTGCTACTCAACACGCTATGCCTCAAATTCCACGAAAAGCAAGGCACTGAACGGAGTATCATAACACTAGGTTCCCGGGTTCCCTCTGCCTACCCTGCCATGTACAAGATACAACCTGAAGCTGAAAAAGTATATATAAATTATTATTTAAAGCATTTTACGGCGAAACACTAAAAAACGCATGAAAACATTATGTAATAATGTCTACTTTAAGAGAAAATCTAAATTTATTGATATACATATGTTGGTACTTTAGATACACTTATTAGCTTTTATCAGTTGAATATCAATTTGTATCCAATAATGGAAGCTTTTCTTTATTAGTGAGTGAAAAATATTAACATTTCGAAGTGCAATAACATTGATATTTGTTTTTAATAAATATATGATAATGGCCTGTCATCAAGCGAAAGCACTGACAGTGAGCATGAGAGGTCGCGAGTTCAATCCCAACTCCAGGCAATGAAATATTTAATTTTTCTATTTCTTCGCTGTATTTAATTCCGCTACTAAACACATATTATCTCTAGTGAAGTAATAAAAATGAGTTTTAACACTAAGTTTTCAGGTTTCCACTGATCTGTTAAGCTAACCTACCCTTATATATACGGGATACAGCGTGAAACAAAAAAAAAAATAATTTAATTCATTAATTATTATTGTTTGTTGTCACCATATTATCATCTTTAATTGATAGTATATGTTCAATATAATATAATACATTTATCTGTTTCCCTGGTTGGAACGGAAATTACTACTTTGCTTGACACATAACGAGTTCTAAGCGTAGGTAACTGACCACCATTACAGTAAGTGACATTGAAACAATTTATTCTATAGTTTTTGAATAATGTTCAATACAACAAACAGTAGTAGTTTCGAAATCCAAACCGGAAGTTCCTGAAATTACTACAAAGAAACTTTTAAATTTTATAATGTTCGCATAGAAAAGAGATGTAGGCGGAGATCATTTACTATCGTGATCCGTGTGCTCGTTTGCCTTGTATTTTCTCATAATAAAGTGTAGATATATGAATATAAAATGTATTGCGGCAAGGTTTGAAGCTACATCTTCAATAACTACTTTGATATCGCGTCATTGTTTTCAGATAAACTAATATATACTCAAACACAATCCTGATATATATTTTTATGTGTTATTTGACAAACTGTCAAATAACACATAATAGTAAGCCAGACAAGTATTGTATTTCATTATATTTTTCGTGTTTTTTTTTCTTATCCTCCTTTTTTATACTTTTTACTTAAATAAACAAATTTGACTTACTGATAAACAACCGCAGTATATTATTTAAATTGCAAAGTCAAAAAGGTATATATAATTTTAAATATAAATATCTACCTTAATTTGAGCTAAGAACCATCGAAGCCATAAATACCAGATAATAAATAAATAAATAAATATATATATATATATATATATATATATATATATATATATATATATATATATATATATATATATATATATATATATATATATATATATATATATATATATATATATAACTTATTTATATTTAAATAAAATTCTAAATCAATAAAAACGTTTTTGCAGACAGTACAACAGGTTTAGCTTAGATTACAAAATTACTTTCCATTGCCGCTCGCGAGCGCTAGTATCGCCGCCACAGTCGTTTTTAACGGACGTGTTCATTAAAATATTACTTCATACATTTTTACGTGAACGTATCGATGTTATGAACTATATAATAGAGTGAAGTGCATCAAAATCTGTGCAGTGTTTGTGTTTTCTTTGGTTTTTATGTATTGAAAATCGAAAGTAATACCTACGTTTTGTTGCGGAACCGGATACCGGATTTTCATTTTAAAGTCACGGTAAGATTTTATGGTGTATTTATTTCACTATAGATTGTGTTGGTAACGCATTCCAAATTACTTAATTAATACTAATTTTTACATTATATTTCTTATATTCAATCATATCGGCGATAATCATTTTGTATGAAAATTTTAATCAATCAATTAAAAACTAATAATCTATATCAAATAATATTATAATGTGAAAAGAGTTTGTTTGGTTAGAGTTGCTGATCTCAAGAATTACTTGTTTGAATTGAAAACGTATTGATACCAATATATTGAGGTAGGATATATATACCCTACATACAATTACGTGTTATGTATTGCACTTATGTATATAATCAGCTTCACGCTGTGTGTGCTCCGTTTCGTTGCCCACCGAATTTAAGGCATTGCGTGTTGAGTGGCGGAACTCAACGCCGAAAATGTTAATAATTTTATTTGAATATTATTATCCTCTATATCTTTCTTTATAGCGGTATTATACTTTCTACGTCACTTAAATACGGATATTATTTGAATAGCCCGACCTCAAGGCCATAGCATTTCGTTGATAAGCGTAATCGACGTCAGATTCCAAAATATTAATATTTCATTCAATTTAATTGCTTTAACTTGTTTTTAAACTTGTTTAACATGTTTCAATTATATGAATAAGCCTATTTTTTTATTCTTTGTCGTTTTTTACATATACAATAAGTATAGTGTAGTGTTTAAATACTCCGTTTTTAAACTCACAAAAGATATTGCATGCTTATAAAGTCTAATGTAGATAGTGTTTTGTTATTATATTACCAGACGACAGATCATTAACCATTTGATATCTTTGCTTTGGCAACGAGGCAAAGCGCGTTGAGTTCCGCTACTGAACTCGCAATGCTTGAAGAATTCGGCGTAAAGTAGGGAACGATAGTGTTCCAACAGGAACGAAGTACTACCAGGCTCCTTATGTGTTCCTATTTGCAGGATAAAGTGTGAAGTTAAAAAAGATTCTTAAAAAAATCATTTCTATTTCACTATATACATGCATGATTTGATTTTATAAGGTAAATGTTATATACTGAACTTTGCGGGGTATACGGAGGGAACCCTGAGAACCTAGTATTAACCTAAAACGATTTGTCATAGCAGATTGTTTTTTTTTTAATTATCATATTATTTAAATATAATTGTAAATTTTGAGGAAGTGGTCAGCCATGGCGTTTATTATATCCGGTTATAAATTTATTGGCAAAAAATAATCAAAGTAATGATAATCATTACTGATGTAATCAGCAATGATGATTATCATTAATTTTTTATCATATTTTTTTACTAATGTCTACATGATTTTATGATCTGAGATCTGATCATTATATGAAGTTATTTAGTAATTGAGACCTGTCTGCCTACAGCACTATAGAGGTACAAGCGTGCGACTGTAAACGCAAGGGTAGCGGGTTCTATCCTACTTGAGGAAGTCAAATATTTATTATTTTCATATGTTCCGAAAGTAGGGAACGGAATGTCTTTACACTAGGTTACGAAGTTCCCTCTAACATTTTCTATTTTAGTTCCCCTACAATATTTACGTGTGACCCGACTTTTTCTAATTATTAAGTTAATTGCAATTTATTATATATATATATATATATATATATATATATATATATATATATATATATATATATATATATATATATATATATATATATATATATATATATATATATATGTATATATGTATATATGTATATATGTATATATGTATATATGTATATATGTATATATGTATATGTATATGTATATGTATATGTATATGTATATGTATATGTATATGTATATGTATATGTATATGTATATGTATATGTATATGTATATGTATATGTATATGTATATGTATATGTATATGTATATGTATATGTATATGTATATGTATATGTATATGTATATGTATATGTATATGTATATGTATATGTATATGTATATGTATATGTATATGTATATGTATATGTATATGTATATGTATATGTATATGTATATGTATATGTATATGTATATGTATATGTATATGTATATGTATATGTATATGTATATGTATATGTATATGTATATGTATATGTATATGTATATGTATATGTATATGTATATGTATATGTATATGTATATGTATATGTATATGTATATGTATATGTATATGTATATGTATATGTATATGTATATGTATATGTATATGTATATGTATATGTATATGTATATGTATATGTATATGTATATGTATATGTATATATATATATATATATATATATATATATATATATATATATATATATATATATATATATATATATATATAATGTGAACATATATTTTTTTAGTTCTCTAATTATCTTTATTTCGAAGTAATTAATGTAATATTTTGTAATCGCGACCAGTTGTGGGTTTAATCTCCACTCGAGGAATTTCTTTCTTAATTTTCATTTCATCCCTCTGGTAGCAAAGCAAAGCACGGCGTTGAACACTAGGTTCCCAAGTTCCCTCTACCAACCCTGCCATTTGCGGCATTTTACGTGAAACTAACTAACAAAATAAATAATGTAATTCAAGCGGGCGAAGCCGCGAGCGGGTGTCTAATATTTTTTTTTGTTTTTTTATCCTTTTGTGTTTAAAGCATATTGTTGTTTTGGCTGTAACAAGACACGAGTTACTGTCACGAGGAACTAATACTCTATTAGAATATTAATTATGACGGTCGTTCTCCACTTGCGCCGTCGACTGCGGTTAGACAATGATACAAACACAATACATTATTATTGTATATATACTATGTATTGGCTAGTGTAATAAATAGGGTTGAAATATGGTAGGGAACTTGGGAACCTAATTTTAAAACACTCCGTTCACACTAAAAAAGTTTTTAGCTTCACTCAGATTAAAGGTAGGCAATATATTTTATAAGTGAATTCTGTCAATTTAGTCTAATATAAAATAAATCATGGTTTTGTAAATGGCAAGGTGGTGGAGTTCGATGCTCGATCGAGGTAATTTATTAATCATTTCCTACCCTACATATAAAGGAAAACGTAACAGAACTCCGCTGCTCAACACATGAAGTCTAAAAAATATAAATAGAATGACTTAACATTAGGTGCCCTTTGCCTATCTTACTATAAGCGGGAGACAGCGTGAAACTAATCATTAAATAAAACATTCATTTTCTAGGCAAGAACTAAGTTTATTTCTCTCCAACGTCTGTGACCTCCCAAACCGGTGTATCGAGTTCTTAACCACAGGTCAACTGTACGGTAAGGGCGTACCTTGACCTTAAATGCCTTTAAAGGGATTGAAATATTCAAATTTACTTCAGCTTTACATTGAAAATGTAGTGACAATATTTATTAACTTTATTATATTTAATTAGTAAGTAAAAGACCATTAAAATTCTTTTTTTATGTACATACATTTACTTTGTTTCGATAACTCAGCTTCACGCTGTATCCCGCACACGGCAGTATAGGCAGAGGGAACTTGGGAACCTATTGTTAACTTAGTGTTGTTTTGATAAAGGAAGCAATTATCGATTATTAAAATCCTCCAACACAAAGAGCTGTATAAATAACAAAAAAATTAAAAGTAAGTAATAATCTTTTTATCTTTACTTGAAACATCATAAAGTCATCTTTCTAACAAAAATGCAAGTAAATTAAAATTGGTCATTCCTATAGAAGACGATTACACAACCAGACATAAAGACACACATAATCTTGTAACACCTCTCCCTCTGTTTTCGTTGTTGGTTAAAAATGGTAGGTACAATACACTACTTACAATACATGTAGTATGTATCCTGCACACTGCAGGGTAGGAACCTGGGAACCTAGTATTATGACACTTCGTTCCATTCCCTACTTTCTGTAGAATTTGAGGTATTGCACGTAGAGTGGCGGTACACAACCCCGCGCTTTGCTACCAGAACGGAGATATAAAAATATTAAATAATTAAATTGCTGGAGTGTGAAATTGGACGCTTTTACACCCGGGCAACGACAGGCCTAACTACCGGTTAATTTAAACTACCGGTTATATTACTATATTTTTTTCTTAATAACTTCACAGTACTTACTTAGCTTCACGCTATATCCCTAGCGGAGTAGGCTAGGGATAAAGCGTGAAGAGAAGACTTTTTAGTATTCTAATCAATATCTGACACACTACACCAATTTAGTAATAAATTATGCAAGAAATAAATCTACTTCAATTAGTATAATACTTGTAACGATAATTTAATTACCTCACATAATGAGGCGTAGAAATGTTACCATGATTACAACATTAGTTATATATAAACATGAAACTGGTATCTATATAGAAATAGTAGAAGCTGAAGCGTAATTAAATACTTGTTATACTTTAAATAGTGGTTGTGGGGTCAAATCTTTATTGGAGGAATGTTGGACTGAGGCCTGTCGTGGCGCAGTGGCACAAGCATATGACTGTAAACGACAGGTTGTGGGTTCGATCCCCATTTAAGGAAATGAAATAAAATGGAAATGTAATATTCAATTTCCGTTTAAATATTTAATGTCTTCGTTTCTTCGCTCTGGTACGAGGCAAAAAGCGGCGTTGAGCAATATTTTAAGACTCAAATAGATAGGACAACTTACTTAATTAAATTAAAATAAATACCAACCAAAAACCACAACGAAAAATACATATGAACGTACATGGTGTTTTATTTAAAAAAATATATTACCAGTTATATCACATAAGTATGTACATATGTATGTACTCGTATATGTACTTAATAAGGCCTGCACCTTGGCCTGACATTGAGGACGATCGATAAGGAATTGACTTTGATCAATCTACGACTGATTATACTTATCTTACAAAGTGGACTGTGATTTGTGGTTAAATCATTGAGTTAATTAATGATTACCGTGATTCTTCTCAGGCATGGGGCGGTAACTTTATTGAATCGGTGGTTGACTGTTTGCATTTACTGTCGCACTCTTGTTCCCTTCGTACACAAATTCAACGTTTTCTTGCGCCACACAACACTTAGTTACTCTACCCTACTCAGCTTCACGCTGTGTCCCGCACATCATGGCAGGGTAGGCAGAGGGAACTTGAGAACCTAGTGTTAAGACACTTCGTTCCACTGCCGTTTCTCACTTTCCGCCGCAAATAAGGCATTACGTGTTGAGTGGTGATGCTAAACACCGCGTTTTGCCTTGTTACCAGAGCGAATAAATGAAAACATTACATATTTAATTTGAAAATATTAAATATTTCATTTCCTCGAGTGTGTATCGAACCCACAACCTACCGTTTGCAGTCACACGCTTGTACCGCTTCGCCACGACAGACCTCAAACTCAGTTACTCGAAAATCTCAATAATTACAACATATGCAATAAAAAAAATGACAAAATCCTTTCAATACGTGCGTTGACATTTGATACAGTTCAATATTCTTTTGGCCAGATCACTCACAGTATCACCATAGCCCATCCATTTACCGACCTCGATGATTGTTGCTTAACCATCAAAAATCACCTTTCATATACAAAACTAGGTCGACTTAAATATGAAATATGTAAACGATATCAAAATATATTGTTACAGTGTTGCGAGATTATCAAATTGCTTGTCTTTTATTTTTTTTATTGTCACTTGACAGAGGAAACTTGGGAAACTAATATTAAAACACTCCGTTCCCGGTAAGACACTCTCGATTCTGCATTCTGAATTTGTGGTATTAGGTGTTAGGTGACGGAATTCAACGCCGTTTTTTGCCTTCTTAACAGGGCAAAAGACTGAAAATATTATTTATTTCGAATGTATTTTTTAACTGTTTATCAAATCGATCTCGTAGTTCAAACTATGCTTGAAAGTTAAGTATATTTAATTAAACTTCTTAACGATCCTTAATATTTATGTGTTTTTCTTAGTAGTTTTTGAAATATTGCGTATTGAATTTCGGAATTTAACGCCGCGTATTGTACTGCTAGAATAAAGTGAGAGAAATATGATACACACCCCGAAAGGAAATCGAACCCTCCTCTCCTTTTTTACCGCTTTCTGCTGTATCCCGCACATGGCAGGATAGGTAGAAGTAACTTGGGAACATAGTTTTAAAATACTCTGGTCCACTTTCCTTCAAATTATAAGCGTTGCGTGTTGAATTTGTCACAGTGTTTAGACCCAAAACGAAGAAATGAAAACATAAAAAATATTAGAAAATATCAAATATTTCATTACGTCTGTATACTGTATCAAGTAGTATAGAATCCATAATCATTGCGACGTACACGTTACACTTGTTGACAGTGAATAAGGAATAATCCTTAAGTATAGGCTGTAATAATGCACATTTTATATACGTATTTTTAGTGTATTTTTAAACATAGCAGGAAAGGCAGAGAGAATCTGTAAATTAGTGTTAAGACACACTGTTTTCATTAAGGCAGTTTCGTTTACCACTTTCTACCAAATTAAGGCGTTGCGTGGAGATTATTGGAAATCCACGTCGCAGGTTCGCCGCAGGCACCAGCGAGGAAATGAAAATATTATATATGTATTTCATTTTTTCGAATGGAAATCAAACCTACTACCTAGTCTACAACTGGTCCACAATTCATGATTTTGTGACTTTAAAATAAATTAATTTTATCCTCGCAATATTTAGTTCATAACCTCGAGTTTCTCGCTAAGATTAATCTTTCCCACGGATTTTATCAGAATTAAAGATAAACTATCGACTGTTGGCTGGTGCAAGTTGACTTGCCATATATGTGACAAGAGTTCCTCCGCACTTTAAAAAATTTAAAATTTTATTAATATATATTTATTTAAATTATTCGCTCTGCTAACGAGACAAACCTTCCAAGTTCTCTTTCTCCCTCTACTAAGTGCGGAATAAAGTTGCTTTAGATATATAGGTATAAAATATGATTTAGAAAAAATATGGGACCATTTTATCACTTTCTAAGTCAATATTAACTATATTGAAAGTTAAGTATCTCTACGATACATTCCGTAGCGTTTGGCGCTCCGTTCTCTCTGCCTACCTCGCTAGGGATATAGCGTGAAGATAAGTAAGTAAGTATCTCTATGGTATTCTCTATAGTATAGATCTTTATACCTATTGCAATATGTTCTTAGTTCTCACGATCTTCACGCAACTTGTGAACAAGGCTTGTTTCAAGTGTAGTGAAAGTACGTTTATTTTGTAATAGTGTAGTTGAAAACACTTCTTTGTAAGTCTTTTTGATAATATTTTAAAATGTAATATGTTCATGTGGGTAGGTGGAGAGCGGGCCGGGCGAGAGATGCCCACGCCAGTAAACTGTACCATTCAGAAATTTTACTAAAAAAAATTATGCCAAAAAAACTTCTGCACAAAAGTGTTTGCTCAACGATAAAGACCAGGCTCCCATTGGAAGATATTCCTAGATAAGCCCATTACTAAATACACTGTCAGATGATCTTAGATTATTTTTCTTGCTGGAGAAGAATTAAAAAAAAAAGCCAAAAATTATTTTTTTATTACTATTTATTACGATTTGAACTACTATTCCGAAAGTGACCAACAGGCTAACAGTTCGAAATTTTTAATATTTTCATTTCTTCCCTCTGGTGACGAGATTAGAGATGCCACGAATAGTGATTTGGCCGAATACCGAATACCGAATATTCGGCTACGTAATTGGCCGAAGCACCGAATATTCGGCGGCCGAATATTGGTAAATGATTACGTACTTCTTGTCTCAGTCACTTTGTACGAGAGCGGCGAGGCAAAGTAAGTAGAGAAAATACAGAGAAAAACTGTGACGAACGAGATTGATATTTATTATTTTCACTATTTTTTAAAGTGTTATTCCACACTTAGGACAGAAAATAATAAACTTAAATTTAAAAAACGTATAAAAATTTTGATCAAAGCAGGATTTGAACCCGCGCCTCTTGAAAATCTCCCTACAGAGATAACACTTTAAAAAAATAGTAAAAATATTAAATAAAATAGTATACTCTCTTGCTAAACGATAATTCTTACGAGTTTCCTTTGGGTAGTTTAGCTTTCTGTGGGTTCGAAAATTTGTAAAAATCTCCCTACAGAGATGCTAACAACATTAGTTGTAATAAACGTATAAGAATTTCGACAAAGTTAGGTGTGAACGAATGGCTTTGTTGGTCAGAGCGCTGGAGGGATTTTAAAGAGGCGCGGGTTTAAATCCTGCTTAGTTCAAAATTTTTAAACGTTTTTTAAATTTAAGTAATTGATACTTATTTGAAAACTGTCCGCCTAAACAGGTCAGCAGACCATTACAAATAATGGTCGCCAAACGCAAAATTGTATCTAATACTGACAAAATTTGCTAAGATTTATCTATCGTCTCGTGGGTGTCTACAGCGAAAGTATTACCAGAAAGAATTTTTGTTTATGAAGAAAAGTGTAATCGCTTGCTATCAAGAAATGCTGAAAAAAATGTTTTCATTCATCTTAACTTACCTTTGACAGATTTTAAGCACTTAGGTATGAATTTATGTATGAAAATGAACCATTTGTAATTTAAATAATATATATTTTTGAATAATACCATATATATATTTTTACCATAATTAGGTATTCGGTATTCGGCCGAATACTGCATGCTATTCGGCCGAATACCGAATATTAAAAAAAGTGGCCGAATAGGCCGAATACCGAATAGTAGCCGAATATTCGTGGCATCTCTAGTCGAGATCCATTTTATTTCTTAGTAATTTTTTTACAATTAAAATTTTTGTCGTGCCTAACTTACTATAATTAAAAAAAAACCGAATTTATTAAAACTTATATTCACTCTTAATCTAACGAAAATATTGAATCTGACATTTGCATATAAATACTCATTTACAAACTTGCCATGAATTTACAGATAAAAAAAACCATTCAACAATTCATTAACAAAAGCTTGTTTTAACAAAAAAAAACAGTTAAATTTCGTGGTATATAGCTACAGTTTAATACAATACTATAGAGATTGTAACATAGCGGTGCTCTCACGGTCTGATCGCTACAGTCACCTATGTGTGAACCAGGTGCCTGACCGCGGTTAGAGGTCAGTCTAGTGAAAGTTCAATTTTTATCGCCTACTTCAAATTTGACAGTTTTGTCAGTCATATATAGATGACCAGTACGCTAAGATTAATGCTTTAAATGTAGTTCTTTTTTCTCAACTTCATACTGTATCTCGAACATGGCTGGGTAGGCAGTGGCAACTTGAGAATCTAGTGTTAGGACACTCCGTTTCATTCGCCACTTTCTGCCAAATTTTAGGCATTGCGTATTGAATGGCGGATCTCAATGCCGGATCACAATGAAGAAATAAAGACATAATTTTTATTTTGGATTTGGAAAGTGAGTAACGGAACGGACATGTTTATATTTTACCACTAGGTTCCCAAGTTACCTCTGCCTACCCGGCCACGTGTGGTATACAGCGTGAAGTTGAAAAATCATTTTATACAAAACCTGAATAAAACTAAATTAATCGACGTTCCCATGATTTATATTCATAAATAAATAATAATTAACATATCTTTTTAAAAAGAAGTATTCTACATTTTTTTAATAGCGAGGTCATAGATTTATTTTCGTTGTAAATTACAAATCAAACCCTTTCATTTGATACCTACATAAAGGTGGGTTGTATAAAAACTTGTAATCCGCCATCTTGTTGTAGCGGCCATTTTGTATAAACCATAATATTGATTATATATAAATTCATTGTTATCAGAACTGAAGACGCTATTCACATTTCAGCTAAATCATATACTGGTGCGTGGGTCAAATTGAGTTTACAAGATTTCACATACACTAACCTGTTGAGGCCAGTCGTGGCACATAGGCACAAAACGTGTGACTGCAAACGACAGGTTTTTGATTCGATTCCCACTCGACGAAATGAAATATTTAATATTTTTAAACTAAATATTGAATGTTTACTCTGGTAGAAAAGGCGAAACGCGGCGTTAAGTTCCGTCACTCAACACGCAATGTCTCAAATTTAAAATGGAGTGTCTTAACACTAGGTTCCCAAGTTCCCTCTGGCTACCCTGCCATGTGTGGGATACAGCGTGAAGCTGAGTCACATACATATAAAAACGGCACGTCAAATGAAATTTTGTCAAAAAATAATGAATTTCATACATTTTTAATCAAAACAGGGAAGTGACGTAAATACGATACAATATTGTCTATATGAAATGTAGCTTATCTTGTGATAAGAAAGTTATATCTTATCTTGTTATAATATATAGATGTTCGTTGAAGCGATTTTCATATTGAAAACATTGATTGTTAACAATCTGTAACTACCAGCTAACCGCCCGCGGCTTCGCCTGCTTAGATTACACTGTTTTATTTATTAATCTCAATTACTTTCTTCTTCTAATAACATTAATATTTTTAAGACATGAATTAACTATGGATATGTTGAAAACTAATATTTCAACCAAATTAATAATAATTTTGCAGTAACTTTGACGAACTAAATACTTTAAATTAACATTTTCTTATTTATTAACCGATTTAAATAAAACAAAAACTAAATGTTGAGGAAACGTTGTCAAAATATAGTAGGTTTTCACTACATGCATCTATATATGGTTAATCGTTTCTTACATTAACGCGTACATACACACACACACACACTATAAATCAGATAAACAGACAAACCATTACATTAATAAAAAGCCAGTATTTTGGAAACCATTACATTAATAAACGTCCTCTATAAGATATATTTTTAATATATCTTCCAGGTAAAGACAGTGATCAGTTACAGATTTATTTTAAATATAGATTAGAGTTGTGGGTTCAATTCCTACTCGGAGGAATGAAATATTTTTAAATTTTATTAATAAATTCTAGTAACAAGCAAAACAGGATGAATGATGCTAAATAAAGATGAACATACAATCATCGTACATAGAATAAGATTTTGTTGTATATAATTTGTATTCATTGATATCAAATGGTTGATTTTTTTTTTTTTCAAAATATACATAAAATAAAATGTAAGTAGAGAAAAAAAAGTATTCAATGAAATATTCAAATGGTGTAGATATATATAAAAAACATATTGCTTTAAAATATTAAAAATTGAACATAAGCGGCCATTACTCGTCGGCGGTACTGTACGTGATATTGTACACGACAAGTAAACAATGGGTGTTCAAATATTTCATATTAAATAGTTGCGTCACGCGTCAGTGAGCACGGGCGTGTGGTAGATACCAGTAGGGCTGTTAGCTTAATTATTTAATTAAACATTATCTTATACAATTAAATAATACAAGGCAAAACACGGCGTTGAGTACCGCAGCTCAACAGGTGAACAAAGTGTTTTAACACTCTGTTCTCAAGTTCAATCTGCTTATCCTACCATGCGCGGGATACAGAGTGAAGCTGAAAACAGAGAGAATATAACACTAAATCCCATCTAAAGTACATGTTTCGTATTCATTTCTCATTTGGTAGTATGAAGTTTTTACTGACTTACCGCCAGCCGACTTGTTTTACAATACGTAAATAACATGCACATCGAAAGCAATTGTAAAAAAATATATGAAAAACCAAAATGCCAACAAACAATATTTATTTTCTTAGCACGTTGCTTGTAACACATTAATTATTAATCTGAATTTAATTAAATAAAACTGTGAACCAGCTCGATGAACAAGGCTTTCGTTATTACAAAGCACTTCGATACTTAACACCGCCGAAGATCGCGACATTGCATATCGATTGGCGAAACTTAACGCCGTGCTATTTACCAGCGTGCTATTAAGCGGGGAAATATACCCAAATTATCCCGATCTAGTGTTAAACCTTATAGTCAAATAAATGCTTAAATATATATATTTTTTTTAGCTTCACGCTTTATCCCGTACGAGGCAGGGTAGGCAGAGGGAACCCGGGAACCTAGTGTAAAGACACTCCGTTCCACTTCCGTTCCCCACTTTTTTTTGAGGCATTGCGTGTTGAGTGGCGGAACTCAACGACGCGCTTTGCCTTAATACCAGAGCGAAGAAATGAAACATTAAATATTTAAATTGAAAATATTAAATTTTTCATTTCCTTGACTGGGGATCAAACCCAGAACCTGTCGGTTACAGCCACACTCTTGTGCCGCTGCGCCACGACAGGCCTCTCTTAAAATATCTTAATATAAACAATAGATAAAATATTTTAATCACAACCCTAATCTAGGATGATGTAGGCTTGCGTCGGCGCAGTTTATTGAAATTGTAGAAATTTAAAAAAAAAAACATGGCGCCAGCTTTTTACACAATATCCTTATAAAAAAATTAAAACTAGTCAAGTGCGAGTCGGATTTCCCATCGAGTTCTGTACCTATTTAGTTATAGTAATTAAGGAATATTCCTTTTTATAAGTTTGTATATTATTTGTTTGAGACTTATGGCGGTGGGGTACAAGCGTTTGACTGTAAACGATAGAATGGGGTTCCATCTCCTCTCGAAGAACTGAAATATATAATATTTTCCAATGAAATATTTAAATTTTCATTTCATCGCTCTGGTAAAAAGGCAAAACGCGGCGTCGAGTTCCGGAACTCAACACGCAATGCCTCAAATTCAGCGGAAAGTGGAGAACGGAAGGGGAAGGAAGTATCTTAACACTGGCTTCCCAAGTTCCCTCTGTCTACCCTGCCATTTGCGGGATACAGTGTGAAGGTGAGAAGTTAACAGTATATTTAAATTGTGTTGATCTGCATGATTATTTTCTATTCTTCAAGGGACCTGTCTTGCGATATTAACATCAGCTTAATAACTCCACAAGTCATTTAAAAAACGTAAGTTAAGGGTTTAGACAAACATACAGACAAACTAATTGTCTATCAATGACAGAACGAACAAAAAACACAAGATTTTTTTCGTCAAAGATACGGAACCCTACATACTTCCTCAAATATTATGTTTCAAAACAAAATATTTGACTCCTACCAGTCTAGAAACAGAGCTCCTTTTGATATGACTGAAAAAAATAATCTTAGAACAAACAGATTACATCATAAAGGTGTTACTGTGTTCATAGGATCACTTGTTACTGTATTCATAAGATAACGTGTACGATCTACTTACGCAATTGTTCTTCAGCTTCACGCTGTATCCCGCACATGGCGGGGTAGGCAGAGGGAACTTGGGAACCTAATGTTAAGACAAGCAGAAAGTTCTTTACTTGCCATTGCATTTGCGATGTTGCATATTGAACGGCGGAGTTCAACACCGCTCTTTGCCTAGTTAATTTCACCAAGTATATACGAAAAAAATATTTAATAGCGCCCAAAATCAGAGCAAACACCTAGTTTAAATAATATATCTTCAATACATACATACATATATATATAAGTAAGAAACAATCGTATTTCAATCTCCCATCATAAAACAATCTTCCCTTTCTCGTATCAAAACATCAAATTAATCTCGTTCCAAGGCAGAGGCACCATTGTATGCAGATTTAATGGCGAAAGTTGATCGGCTGGGGATTTGAACTGGCGTCCTAACTAAACGTTCACTTATAGAATTGAGTAAAAGTTAATGGTATAGTAGCACAAGAGGCCAGATGGGCAGTTAGCTTTCTGAGACCTTTAGATTGCTTACTATGGAAACATAATTAAAAAAGCCTTGCCCTATCGTGGCGCAGCGGCATAGCGGAAAGTTTGTGACTGTAAATTGACAGGTTGTGAGTTCGATCCTCACTCGACGAAATTACATATTTTTTATTTTTAAAATAAATATTTAATGTTGTTATTTCTTCGCTCTGGTCACCAGGCAAAGCTTGGCGTTAAGATACGCCACTCAACAATGCCTCAAATTGCGCAGAAAGTGGTGAACGGAAGTGGAACGGAGTGTCTTAACATTAGGTTCCCAACTTCCCTCTACTTACCCTGCCATGCGTGAAGGTATGTATGTGTGTTATGTAATATGTTATAGAATGTACCTACAAGTATTGCTTCATAAAAGTGAATGTCAAAAGGTGGTATTTGGAAATCATAGTGACTTTTTGTTAAGCGGTGTTCTATGCCTACCTACCACGGATTACTGCTAAATATCTGTAACGTTGGGTTTCCAAAAGTGTATTATACTCTATATACACGATTAGTCAGATTATAATAAATAAAATTAAGCATCCATCGACCAAAAAGTTAACTACAAATCACCTCTCACAATTTCCGTTGAATTCTGGCATTGCATGTTAAGTGGCGGTACTCAACGCCGCGCTTAACCGCCTTATGACGAAATTTAAATATTTTATTTTCTCAAACGGGAATCGAACTTGTCGCCTCAACAGCTGCACGTTTGTATCTCTGCGCGAATGCATGCCTTAGGTCTTAAACATTTTTTTAACTTTATAATAGTATGTATATAAGTAAAATTTGAACCAACTATCACCGTATTCAACGATTATTTTATATGAAAAATAAATATTGTTTACTCAGCTTCACGCTGTATCCCGCGCATGGCTGGGTAGGTAGACCACCAGGTCGAGTTCCCACTCGAGAACCTAGTGTTAAGACACTCCGTACCACTTCCGTTCCCCACTTTCCGCCGAATTTGAGGCATTGTGTGTTGATTGGCCGAACTCAACGCCACGGTTTGCCACGTACCAGAGCGAAGAAATGAAATCATTAAATATATAATTTGAAAATAATTAATATTTCTATTCCTCGAGTGGGGATAGAACTCACAACCTATCGTTTACAGTCACACGCTTGTGCCACTGCACCACGACAGGTCCCAATATGGTTTTTTAAACAAAAACATTCACTTATTCATATCCGGGAAATACAGTCATGTGGACTGGTTATATGACGTCCGCGCGTGAGTTACTTACTTAACTTCAATAATTCCCAAAGTGATTCAGCCTTTATATTTTTATAAATATTTTTTCTCAGAAAAATTGGCTAAATCTCTTTTAAAACCGTTACCGTGTGAGACCCTCGTGGCGCAGTGACACAGCGTTTGACAGTAAATGAAATGTTTGCTAGTTCGATACTCCCTTCGAAGAATAAGAACAAAGTACAGCGTTAAGTTACGCCATCATTACTCTGATATTGCTATAACTCATTCAGTTATTAATACTAACTCATTGTCTCCCCTAACAAATGTAAATACAGCGTGAAGCTTAAAAAAGGCTAATAATGTAGGTATATTTTTACCACACGGTAAAAATGTGGCCTGTTCTTAGTAACTTTTGTCTATTTGTGTGTACGTTTTCTGCCTACCCTGCCATGTGCGGGATACAGCGTGAAGCTGAGTGAGTGAGTGAGTGAATGAGTGAGTGAGTGAGTGTATTTTATTTCTCAATGCACGGATATTGCCTCAAAAGTGATACTGTTATTAGTACAAAAAAATAAAAATAGTATGATGCGGCCTCTAATGTTTAATATATTTATTAATTTGTTAGCTCTGTTGACGGGGTCAAGCGTGGTGTTGAGTTCCGCCACTCAACACGCAAGTTTGGCGGAAAGTGGGGAATAGAAATTACTTTACAGAAACGGAGTGTCTCAACACTAGGTTCCCAGGTTCCCTCTACCTACCCTGCCATGTGCGGATATCATAGTAAAGTTAAAGTTAAAAAAAATATATATATATATATATATATATATATATATATATATATATATATATATATATATATATATATATATATATATATATATATATATATAAAAAAATATATATATTAATTTCTTAGTTTCTTTTGTAATTTTAGTAAAAATTACAGATTCAGAGTTATAATGACTGTACGGTCATTGACCTGCCCACATAGTACGTAGCTAATGCAGCATGGAAGTTTGTATATCACACTTTTTTTTTATAAAAACATTGTTACAATATATTTATGGTCATTGGCATAGAGTGGCACAGTACGTGACTGCAAACGCGACGAACCAAGAACAGGTTCGATTCCCTCTTGTGGAAACGAATTATTTCCATTTCCTACCTCTGGATATAATACAAACCGTGTTGTTGCCGCCTCTTTTAAAAGTCCACTTCCGGAAAACTGTGTAGACAGTGGGGAACAGAGTATCTTAACATTAGGTTATTTTTAACTTTACTATGAGTCCTGGATATAGCAATGTAGGTAGAGGGAACGTGGGAACCTAATGCTAATACACTTCGATCACGATAAGTCATTTCCGTTCCCCACTTTCCGCCAAATGTGTTGAGTGGCGGAATTCAACACCACGCTTGACCCCGTCAATAGAGCGAACAAATAAATAAATATTAAATATTAGGGGCCGCATCACACTATTTTTTTCCAATATAAAGTATCACTTTTAAGTTAACATCCATTTACTATTATTTACTTTATTTCCAAGCAAAAACGCGTCTAACGCCACCTCAAAGGCCGGCAACCTGTCGCTCCCCTGGTGTTAGACGGGCTCGTGGGCGACGGTGATAACTCACCATCAGGTGACCCGTACGCTTATTTTCCTTGGGTTTTTTTTTCAAAAAAAAAAGAAAAAGGACAAAAAAAGATTTGAAACTTATAAAAATTTGAGCCCACACCTGGACAGATAAGATAGATAATGCACGCCAAAGTATCTGTTTGACATTCCATTGTCAGTACTTAGATATAATATATTGACAAATAAAATTATAATTATAGTATTGAATTAAGCATATCATATATGTAGTATATATTTCATAATAAAACGTTATCAATGTTATCATATAAAATGTGATAAAACATGACCTTCACTTTATTTTGCGTTTTCATAACAACACCAGTGGTAAATAATTCTAATTATATTATATTCTAATAAATAAAAATAATTTGTACTCATTTAGAAAGCATATAAAAAGTTGACATATAAGAGATTGAGTGACTGTAACCGACAGGTTGTGGGTTCGATCCCCACTCGAGGAAATGAAATATGTAATATTTTCAATTTAAATATTTCTTCGCTCTGGTACAAGGCATAACGCGGCGTTGAGTTCCACCACTCAAAACGCAATGCCTCAAATTAGGCAGAAAGTAGCAGTAATTTCAATAACCATGATAACATACATATTTTAAATCCTTTTAATTCTTCTAAATAGTATTTGAATTCACACACGTCTGCCCTTACGTTGTCAAAACTATGCCATATAATAGGAAAAAGCAAATGGCAAGGCTGGTTAGACAGGTTGAACTTGGGAACCTTGTTCCCCGCCTTCTCAGCCGAATTTGAGATATTGCTTGTTGGAACTCAACGCCGTGTTCTGTCATGTTACCAGAGCGAAGAAAATTATAATATACAAAAATATTTCAATGCCTCAAATTCGGCGGAAAGTGGGGAACAGAAGTGGAACGGAGTGTTTTAACACTAGGTTCCCGGGTTCCCTCTGCGTACCCTGCCTCGTGCGGGATACAGCGTGAAGCAGAAAAAAAAACATTTCTTCACGTGGGGATCGAACCCACAACCTGTCGTTTATTGTTTACCCTTACTCCACGACACGCCAATAGCAACTTAACAGTTTTAATAAATGTAGTTTGTGATACCAAAATTGGGTTACAACAATGTTTGAGATTTCTCTCTGGTATCATTATCAGATCAGTAATCTTTTCGGTCAGTAAATAACTCGGAAATTATAAATGATGTAGGTGAATTACTAACGAACTTTAGAATAAAGTTATAATTTAATTATAATTGGATTATATATGGAGTTAGAAATGGTTAAAGTTTATAACACTTTTATCTATGGATTATTTTTGTTCTTTTAACCATGCCGTAAAAAAGGAGTGTTTGAGTTTGATCTGTTTGTCTATTTGGGTCACCGTAACTTCTCAATGAATAACCCCATTTTGGATGCGATTGTGTTAATCGACCAAGAGCTTCGTTCCTTAGATCTCGGTAGTTTTTATCTATCTTTCATGAAAATTTCACACTTTGCCATAACAAGGCATATTTTTAAAATTTATTGTTATTACTTACATTTCAGGATAGGTGGCAAAATTTAATGCCAAATTACGTTATAAAAGTTGATATTTTAACAACGTTCGACTGAATGTGTAGGCGTTCAGTCCTCTTTCATCGCTTCTTGCTAAAATGTTGGCTTTTTCTGTGTCCCCTGATGAAGATATGAACCCTTACCATCACCTAACTGGCCTGTTACCATTTCAATATAACTCAAACTGTTGAGTAACTGTTGAAATCGGACGCAGCTAAAGTTTTACGATACCTACTAAATATTAGTAACACTTCAATTAAAATGTCCAACTATCCGTCTGGTCTTCAGACTATTGAAGTTGTCAATTTAAAATACGTTAACTGAATTTAGTTTTTATTTCAATTGAAATAGAACACGAAATGCTGTACGTTATTTTAGTTTGCATTAGTATTTAGTTTGTAGATTGTACAGAAAACATGAATATATGAAATTTAGAGTTTTTTACGGTCACTCGGTAAACGGTAATTTTATTATGTTCAGTAAAGTACATATAATGTACTAAAATCTAGCTTCATGATATGTCCCTGATAGTAGGGTGGGGCAAAAGAAATTCAGTTTTAAGATACTCCGTTCACCAAGCACAGCCCTCATCAGAGCTAAGAAATGGAATAGTTCACCCGAATGAGAATGTAGCTAACTGTGTTTAAGACTTGTCGTAGCGTAGCAGCACAAGCGTGTGACTGTAAACGACAGGTTGTGGGTTCGATCCCCACTCGAGGAAATGTAATATGGACTTTATATTTTCAATTTAATGTTTACATTTCTTCGCTCTGGCAGGTAACAAGGCAAGGCGCGACGTTGAGCTCCGCCACTCAACGTGCAATTTCAGCAGAAAGTGGGAAACGGAGTGTCTTAACACTAGGTTCCCAAGTTCCCTCTGCCTACCCTGCCACGCGGGATACAGTACGAAGCCGAAAATAAAACACTAATTTTGTTTGATTATTTATACTTATTTTATATTTTTGTAACAGATTGAGATGCAGTTCTGACACGGCGTGATGATGAGGCTCGAGGCGTCTGAGAAACAGCACCGCTACCACAACCTGCTCGACGACGATCATGCCAGTGAGTACATTGCTTTATGATTTGATCAAATATGAAGTGAGGAAAGCTTTGAATGAAATTTGACCGCGTATGTTCAGGTTAAAATTAGTTTCATTTAAAATGAAAGATTTTGTTATAAATTTGTGTTACAGAATTCAACTATACTATAAATATTCTTTGCTCTGGTAACAAGACAAAGCCACTCAATACCCCATTCATCATCATTAGCAAAGATTAGGCTTACAAGTTCTCTCTGACTATCCTTGCCTCATGTGGGATACAACTGAAGAAGAAAGAAGACGAACTATATATAACTTATCTGCATTTTTTTATCATGGATTTGTTTTATTTATGCCTCGGACTGCAATAATGATATAATAACACTTAAAAAACCGGTCAAACATATCAATGCGGGAATAATATTTGAGTCTTTTGCAATATTTCAAAAAGTATAACGAGTCGTTTATTGACATTTACATTGATAAAAGAATCTAGGAACCTAGTGATAAGACACTCTGTTCCTAATAAAACACTCGTTTTTCACTTTCCTGAAAATGAGACATTGCATGTTGTGTGACAGAACTCAACGCCGCTCTTAATTTGTACGAAGGCGATAAAAAGAATATTGAAAAAAAAACATATTAGTGTATATCTAACCCACATGAGACTGTCATAGAACCGCCAAATGTTTGACATTATGTAATTAATGGCTTAAAGTAGATTTATATTAAACATATTAAAATCTCAGTACAAGCCTCCCTGACAATTCTATGAACGTAACCAAAAATACCAAAGCGTTCTTCGAAGGCCGTGACTAAAATATTTTTGTACAGACAATACAACTAATTATAGGCTTTTCTTCGTCTGTTTATAATAGAAAATAACATGCTTTGTGGAAGAGCCTTAAAAATTGTAAGAAATAATTATTTCATTTTTTTCTTACTTACTACGGGCACAAGGGTGTGACTATAAGCACACCAATCGTGGATTTGATTCCCAGTTAGGGGTACGAAGTATTAATAATGTTCCATGTTCCCTATGGAAAAAATGTATGTACTATTCCTCGCTTATGTTTTTATAAAAAAAAAATAACCAGTAGTTCCCGAGATTAGAGCATTCAACCAGACAAAATAAAATTACGAGTATTACGAGTAGTATAGAAAGAAAAGAACATACTTCTTGTTATTATATTCACTGTTTAATATACACTTTTTTTTTTTTTTTCATCTTCACGCTGTATCCCGCACTAGGCAGGGTAGGCAGAGGGAACGGAAGTGAAACCTAGTGTTATGACACTCCGTTCCACTTCCGTTCAACGCCGCGCTTTGCCTTATTACCAGAGCGAAGAAATGAAACATTAAATATTTAAATTGAAAATATTAAATATTTCATTTCCTCGACTGGGGATCGAACCCAGAACCTATCGGTTACAGTCACACTCAGACAGGCCTCACACTTTTTCCAATTTGTATAAAAGTATATATATTACACAATGAATACGTAACACTGGTTCACATTTAAAATGTTTATAACTTGACCGTTATATTTTTATATTTTTCTCTTTTTTTATTTAAAATTAATTTTATGTAAATCTATTTACATTTAGGGATTTGGGAACCTAGTGCCATTTTGTTCGTATTAAAATACTTCCGCTCCTCATTTTTCGCTAAATTTGAGGCATTGCGCGTTGAGTGGCGTAACTCAACGCCGCGCCCTTGTGCCCCTACGCCACGACAAAGCCTCACACACCAGACAAAGGCAATGAAGAAATTTTGAAATTTGACAGATACATTACTGAGAGAGATTTTTTGGAAATATCTACGGGTACCGGAAAAAACAATTTCCATTTTATTTTGCGAACTACGAAAACTATTTTGCTCTAAGATATAAAACGCGCTACAATAATCGTATTCAAAGTTGGCTCGAGTAAGCTCCATTCAAATTCAATGCAGTTTCGTCCTACATACCTCATCGGATTGCGGAACATTTCGCAACTCATCGAAATTTGGCTCCGCGGCGTGTTCTGGTTTTTGATATTACTTACTTAAATTTACGTAAACACGTTCGTGTATTAAATTATAAACAAGTTTAATTATTTTAGCTTCACGCTGTACCCCGTATATGGCATCGTAGACAGAGGAAATTTGGGAAATTAGTGTTAAGACACTCCGTTTCGTTTTCCCACTTTCCGCCGAATTTCGGGCATTGCGTGTTCAATGGCGAAACTTAACGCCGCGAACTCAATTGCCTTATTACCAAAGCCAAGAAATGGAAATTTGAAATACTTCATTTCCTCGAGTGGGGATAGAACCCGCAACTTGTCGCGATTATGTGCCATTAAATCCATCCAATTCCTCACTTTCATCCGAATTCTGTAAGCTTTGTTGAGTGGCGGAACTCAACGCCGCCACAAGTAAATTCTAGTTTATATCTTAAAATAGCTCGCCATAGTAATCATTATTTATATACAATGCAAATTCCCACGTGTAACACCGCCGGTTTCACACAGAGTAAAGTATCTGTAGGCCATAGAGCTACAGCAGTATTGTATTATAATGCGTGTCACAACAAATTAGAAATTCGACCCATGTCTCACGAGAATGTTTTCTACTGATTTCTTCCGGGGATCGATGTGAATTAATGTTAATTGTTTATTTTGTAAAACAAAAAATCTTAGATTAACCTGTCGTTGCGCAGGCGCATAAGCGTGTGACTGTAAATTCCACAGGATACGGATTCGATCCTCACTTATTTAATTTGCTCTGGCAAATAGGCATAGTGCGGCGTTGAGTTCCGCCACTCAACATGCAATATTTCAGATCCGACGAAAGGTGAAGAGTACCTTATTGGCATGGCCTTTCGCAGGATACTGCGTGAAGCTGGAAAAAAACCTTCATAGAAAGTATTTTTTTGTTATATTACAAAAAAGTTAAAAAAATCATATACCACATTCGGAATCCCCGAGGTAACCGCAGTACAGTGAATTACATAGAAACGATTAGCGTCATGTTACAAAATAGAGACCATGTATCACGAAATAATTTACTGTATAGACCAGCAGTTTCTGAGATAAAAGCATTTTACAAACACACAAAAAAAGATCAATATTATTTTATATATTAAAAGAATAATAACATTATAAATCAAAATAATTACAAAAAACTTTTTAAATTTAGTTTTTTAAAGTTCAGTAAATTAAATAATAACATCGATGTCTTCAATGAGAATCGAACACACGACCCGTGGTGTTTACAAGAACGCTTATGCCCCTGAGCCACGACGGCATCGGAATATACCTACGTAATATATTGAAATATTCAATTGTAATATGATTTTTATACCTTTAAAAATGCTTAAAATGGTTATATTAACCATTAAAATAATATTTAATTATCGTAATAATGTGTACTATACAATGCAATAAAAAGTACATAAGTGTATACGCTAAATAACATAAAGTAGAACTAGAGGCATTATATGTTGTGTGGCGGAACTCAACGCCGCGCATTGACTTGTAGCCAGAGCGAAGAAATGAAATTAATTTGAAAATATTAAATATTTCATTTGCTTGAGTGGGAATGGAACCCACAACCTGTCGTTTACAGTTACACGCCTGTGCTGCTGCGCCACGACAGACCTTATAAAGTAGAAATATAACATAAAGTGAAGAACGGAAGTATTCTAACATTAGGTTACTAAATTTGCTCTACCTTGCCATGTGCGGAGTAAAGCGTGAAGCTAAGCATAGACTACAGATAAAATATTCATAATAATAATAAAAAGATATAAATATTTGTATGTACATATATTTATTATATAGAGTTTATTGTAAATGCAAACAGATTATTATTGTTATCGTTGTTACATGTTTTTAATAAAATTAAAAAAAAAATCATTCAGTCTTAAGAACAGGTTCCTATGTTCCCTCTTCCTTACCTTACCATGTATGTGAGACCGTGCAAAGCTGAAAGGAAAGAAAAAATATTGCGAATTTGGCTATATGTAAATTGTTATTCAAGAGAATATTAGTATGTTATATTATAATTTTTAAATTAAATATAGTTTTATGCTATATCCCGCACATATGACGGTAGGCAGAAGGAACCGGGGAACCTGGGAACCTAGTCTAAAGACTCTGTTATCATTAACACACTTCCGGTCAGCGCTTTCGTTGTGTTTCAATGTTTTATTTCCTCAAATGGGAGTTAAACCTACATCCTGACGCAGTACGCGGTTACAGTCGCAAGATTGTGTCCCTGTACCACGACAGAGCTCAGTGAATGAAATCTATGGCGTTACGCAACTTGCTAGCTACTAGGTATGATATCATCTTTAATGATGATGTACGAGAGATGCATTTTAATTATTATATAATTTTCAATCATATAATTGATCCTGCGGCAACTTTGCACACAAGTTTTGTAAGCGCTGCTTGGTATGCTTTATTTTTGAAATCTGGAACCTAAAGGGTAAAACGGGATCCTTATTACTTTACGCCTTACCGTCTCATGAACCGTGATAGTTAGACAACTGAAATTTTCACGGAAAATAGTCAGTTGGTTTAAGATAAAACAAAGATATGGGGCTCTTGCAATAAGAAAAAGATTGTGCCGTTTTTAGATGTGGGAAACGGAAGTGGAACGGAGTGTCTTAACACTAGGTTCTCAAGTTCCCTCTGATTACCCCATGTGCGGGATACAGTGCTAAGTTGTTGAGGAAAAGAAATCATATCCTTGATTAAAAATAGAACCCACGCCCTATCGCGTTTAGTCGCACTCTAGCGCTCCTCCACCACCGGTGACCTCAACACATTGTTTATAGCCCCATATAACTAAATAGGAAGCCCTTGATGCCAATGTCGCGTGACGATGTTCACAAAGTACCGGATAGCGCGCCGGATGACAGGTGCGGTCACTCTATACAATTGATATACGATCGGGGTGTTATAAATATATGTATGTATATATATCTTTAAATTCAAATGGACAATAATATATTTAAAACAAATTAAAAACAGAGGAAGAGAGCCATAAATTCAAAGCTATTCAGGATGTAGAGTAGGCTTTAACTAAATATGCTTTGTAAATGTATTATGTTTTGTTTCGCACATATTATCTAGATCTTTTAGAAATGAAAACATTAAACCTTAGTTCCCTTTGCCTACCTTGTCAGCAGGATATACACAAGTAATTTTAGATTTGCCACTTAAAAAAATTACAGTTAAAGTTAAAAATACATTGTTGGGCAAAGCATATTATTCAATTGAGGAATATTACAAAGATAAGAATGCGTGGGATTAATTGCTGTTGAATACTTACTTAGAAATATATATATATATATATATATATATATATATATATATATATATATATATATATATATATATATATATATATATATATATATATATATATATATATATATATATAAATTGATATTTTGAAAAGAGCAACTGTTGAGTTTCTTGCTGGCTCTTCTCAGCAGACCCGCCTTCCGAGCCGGTGGTAGCTTCCTGTAGGACTGACACTGCGGACACTTCTATATAACTTGACGATTCAAAAGTGTTTGTAATGGCCTATTTGAATAAACAATATTTTAATTTGATTTGATACAGCATCAACGTGTTAAAGAAATATAGAAATTAATAAGGCAAAGCTGGCGTATAAAAATAGTTTGTATACTTTTAACGCTAAAACCAATTAAAGTAGATCACATTGAACTATAAAAGTAACTTTAAGTAATAAAACGTCTAACTTCTAACGTTTGTCTGAAATTTAAAGTCAATAAAAACCTTTCGTGTTTGCCACTTCTATAACTGTAGGTGGATATATGTATGTATGTATATATGTATATATGTAGGTATGTACAGTGCGTTACACCTACATAGCTATAAAATAACAGTAAATTCATAAGCCTTTATTCAGACCAAAGAAAAATACGATATATATTTAAAATAATCTTCTACATAATATTGATTTTGTTAAACTTAAATTTAAAAAGCGTATAAAAATTTTGAACGAAGCAGGATTTGAACCCGCGCCTCTGGAATACCGTTCCAGAGGCGCGGGTTCAAATCCTGCTTCGTTCAAAATTTTTATACGCTTTTTAAATTTAAGTTTAATATTTTCTGTCCTAAGTGTGGAATAACACTTTAAAAACATAGTACATAATATTGATTTTGTTTACAAAATGTAATATTGAATTAACTCCTTTATCTATTTCTCGCTTCAATTTCAAGAAAACGTCTGTTTAATAGAGGAACTTGAAGCCTTTCTTCGTCTTATTTATTAGCGAATAAATAAAATTTGAAATCAAACTCAGTATCATCGCGCAGTCGGGCATTGATTATTCTTATATCATTATACCGCATTTTTTTGTTAAAAGTGAAACAGAATCTCTATTATTACCTTAAAATATACTGCAATTGAAGCCTGACATGATCTAGTGATACAAGCGTGTGACTGTAAAAGCGACAGATTGTAGCAAAGGAAACTTAGGAACCTAGTAGCATGTCCAGTGGCGGAACTCAACGCCGCGCTTTGCCTTGTAACCAGAGCGAAGAAATGAAAACATTTCATATTAAATTTGAAAATATTAAATATGTCATTTCCTCGACTGGGGATCGAACCTGTCAGTTACAGTCACACGCTTGTGCCGCTGCGTGACTACAGGCATGTGCCTACTGGCACTTATAAAATATTTAAAAATAGGAGTATTGTAACACAGACAACATACAATTTTATTATTATTTTATATTTATATAGATATTTTCATATCGTATCACAATCGGTTGTAGCATACGTACGTAAGATGTACTTTCTAACGTATTGTATTACGCTATACTTTAAATTTAAGAAGTAAAAAATCTATTTAGTAGCCAACCTATATTTTTTCAATTTCACTTCTTCTTTCACGCTCTATCACGCACATAGCAGGATAGGCAGAGGGAACTTGAGGACTTAATCTTAATGTCTTAACACTAGGTTCCCAGGTTCACTGTCCATATACGTTTTCGTTCCCAACTTTCCGCTGGAGTAAAACTAAACACCTTTCTACTGTATTCCGCATATAGCAAAGACTAAATTCCGTACTGACCACCCAACGATCTTTTTACCTTGTTACCAAAGCGAAAAGTGAAAATATTATAAAATATTTCATTTCCTCAAGTGGGGATCGAACCCGCAACCTGTCGCAACTAGAGCTTCAATCTTGTGCCCCCGTGCCACGACAGACCTCATACATAATACAACTATTATTACGATAAATGAAGTCAATGCCATCCATTGTCATTGTATTACTTAATGAACTAGTTTTTCTGCCCACGGTGCCTACTTATATTTTATAAACTGTTTTTTTTTATTCCTCTACTTTTTCATCTTCACGCTGTATCCCGCATATGACAGTTTAGACAGAGCAACAAGAGGAGTTGCGTGTTAAGTGGTGAAAGAAGAAAATATTCATTCCAGCCACTAACCTCGCATGCGCCATACTGACATTACTTTATATAAATAATATTTATAATGTTATGATATATTGAAAGTTTACTCAGTTTCACGCTGTATCCCGCACATGGCAGCCTAGGCAGGAAGAACTTGGGAACCTAGTGTTCAGACATTCCGTTCCGTGTCCCAATTTCCGTTGAATTTAAGGCATTTCGTGTGAGTGGTGGAACTCAACGCCGTGTTTTCCCTTCTTACTTCAGCGAAGAAATGAAAACATTAAGTTTTTAAATTGAAAATATTAAATATTTCATTTCCTCGAGTGGGAAACCAACCCACTACCTGTCTCAGTTACAGTCACATGCTTGCATGTCCTTGCGCCACGACAGGCCTCAATTGGACGTGATTTTTCTGATAGTACATATAATTAAGTCATAATCGATCGGTCATGTAAGTACTTGGAAGATATAAAAAATACTTTTTTTTTATATATATATTTATCATAGTAGAAGAATCCAAACAAAATCCAATACTTTTATGGGTCTTTTTTGTTTGTGGGTTTGTGCATGCTAATCTCAGAAACGGCTCAACCGATTTAAATGCAGTTTTCACCATTGCTTTTGGCATTTAAATTACATTTCAATCAGGTCATAATATATTAAACAAAAAACTATTTTTTTTATCGAATCGGCTAAAGACAGCCGATAATTTTTCGACCAATATTAATGACCTGCTGGCTATTTAATAATAAAGGTACGGATTTGCTTGTAAGATAACAATAAAGTGATCTGTGACCTGCGCACGCGTCTCGCGTCATTCGGTGCCAACATGGCGGGCCAGGGTCGTAATCATTCTTGAATACTACAATGTACTTACCTACATATATACTTATAATAAATCTGTAACTGATCACTGTCTGTACATTTACTATATGTAAATGAAATCTTATAGAGGAAGTATATTATTATAATAAGGCTCAAAATAGTGACTTGTTTCTTTTTGTCTGTTTGCCTGTCCGTTTGTACGCGCTGATCTCAGAAAGTTTTATTTAGTTGAGATTTAAATATATTTTTCATTGTTATATTTTGGCAAAACTCCTTTTTATATTTTGTAGGTATTGGTTTTTTTTACATCGGTTGATAAATAAAAAGGTTACGTCAATTTAAATAAAGTTCGACTAATTTGATTCAATTTTTTTTATCTATTTGGCTGAAATTTGAATTTTTAAATGTAAAGATATTATCTTAAATGTGATAACTTTATTAGAACAAGGAAGTAACATTTTTTTTATTTTTTATTTATTTATTTATTTATAACATTAAGAAAGTATATACAGAAACATTTGTACGATAATAACCGCATTAGTTTAAAACTGTGTTGCAGCTATTAACGCCCACCTCACAACGTTGATACTAATATTAATACAATACTAATTGTTATAAATATAATAACAAAACAGAATTAAGTTCAAAAATAAAATTAAAGCAAAAATAATGAACTAAAATATGTGCATGCATGCTTGTGTGTCAGTATGTGATTTTGTGTGTGTTTGTGTGTGTGAGTGTGTGTGAGTGTGAGTGTGTGTGAGTGTGAGTGTGTGTGTGTGTGTGTGTGTGTGTGTGTGTATTTGTGTGACTATAAAATGAAATAAATAAAATGAAATGAATATAAGGAAATAAAACAGTATAATTTAGCGAAGCGGGCGAAGCCGCGAGCGGGTCGCTAGTATGTGAATAAATTTATTATATGACCTATATAGTTGATATACATTTGTTAAGTTAAGTCACGTGTAAAGTTGTTTTTCTTTAATAAAGTCACATGTCCATGTATTTAATATTTTAACAGCTACTTTTTGCTTCGTGTTGAGTGGCGGTACTAAACGCCGCGTTTGGCCTTATGACAGTATTAAATTTTTACTCTACTCTTCGATGGAGGATCAAAGTTATAAACTGTCGCGTGTACACTACGCTGCGAGAAACTCCAAAATCTCCATTGCAATTTGAACACCCAAGTAAAACAGTGAAATGCAATTAAAGATAACTTTACACACATAAGCGTTATAATTAGGCTAAGCGCGGCGTTGAGTTCCGCCGCTAAACTCGCAATGCCTCAAATTTTACGGAGAGTGGGGAACAAAACGGAGTCTCTTAACACAAGTCCCCTAAGTCCCCTTACTATCGTGCCATATGCGGGATACAGCGTGAAGTTGAAAAAAAAATCAAGACAAAATTAATTTTAGTACAAATGGCAGTTACTATCTATCTACGCTTGCAAGGTCGTCAATAGGCCCACATTCTACACTACTGGTACCATGTAATACATTGAATTAGTATCTAAGACATACATATATCTATATCTATATATATATATATATATATATATATATATATATATATATATATATATATATATATATATATATATATATATAAATTAAATTCCTTGTTCTGTTATAAAAACAACGCGTGCCAGTGAGTTTGGACACTCAACTCAAAATGTCTCTTTGTTTTTCAATTTTTTTCAGCTTCACGCTGAATCGCGCTCATGGCCACATGCCTAGTTAAGACACACCGTTTTGTTCCCCACTTTCTGCCGTGGCGGAACTAAACGCCGCGCTTTGCCTTGTTACCAGAGCGAAGAAATGAAAACATGAAAAATTTAATTTAAAAATATTTAATATTTCATTTCCTCGAGCGGGGATCGAACCCATAACTTCAAATACAGTCGCATATTTGCGCATCTGCGCCACGACAGGCCTTAAAAAAATCTCTACTATTTTGCAGAAAGTTGAAAACGAATTGTCTTAACACTCTCCCTCTATCCCTCTATCCCGCTATATGCGGGATAACGACAGCGTAAAACTAGAAAAGAAACACTCATTTACTCTAAGTGCGGTCATCAGATATTCTTTCGTCAGCGAAACGAGCGCTCATGATTTGCAAACCGGTACTGTATAACCACAGGTTAGGTAACGTATCTAGGCTACTTTTGGATTATGAGACTATAGTCTTACTTTTACTAGTTTATTTTTAAGGCATTGTAAGCAATGAAACTGCCAATGGATGTAAACCACGGTTCTGGGTTCGATCCTGAAGAGTTGTAATTAAGTTATTTTCATTTTTACAATCTGGTTGATAAAATGCAGCGTTAAACTCCACCACTAGCCACGGAAAAAACATGAAGGTAAATTATCAAAATGGAAACATTTGATTTATGTTCCTCTGGCTGGGATGTTGATATGCATGCAGGTTCCTCAATTTCCCATTTCTTAACCTTTTCTATATTACGTAAAACTAAAATAAATATATATACATATTATATCTATGTATATATACGACTGTCAGTTGTTTAATCTTTTTAGATCAACAGATTATGCCTTTATCAAATAACCACGTGTAAAATGAAATGTAAAAAAAACATTTTCTCTCTCTCTCTCTCTCTCTCTCTCTCTCAGCTTCACGCTGTATCCCGCACGTGGAAGGGTAGGCCGAGGGAACCTGGGAACCTATTGTTAAGACACTCCGTTCCACTTTCGTTCCCCGCAAATCATTTTCTAGAATGAGAAATGAACCCACAACTGTTGCGTTTACATTTAAACTGCACCACGGTTTTTTTTAAATAATTTCTAGTTATAAGGAAAAATCGAAGCTAAACATAAATACATAAGTATTATTCCTTATATTATGTACCTATATATGAGCGAAATCATTCAAGGCGGAGATGCCTTTAGATGGCAATACAAATATTACCATTGTAAATCACGACCCACTGTCCTAGAGAGATAAGAATTTATTAAATACCTTGCTTGGAACAGTGCTAATTAACTTTACGTGTTGAGATTGACTGATTATATTTATATAGATAATACAGGCTATAATATATGATACTTATTTTGTCTTAGGTTTTTGTATCTAACTGTATTTACGTGTGTATCATCGCTGTGGAAAGAGAGAACGTAGAGTGTGGTCACTATCCAAATCCCGGCTCACGACTTGCTGGATTGAGACCATATTATTGTATTGTATAAACCTTGATACTTTGTTCCCATAAAGACACTTTGAACGTTCCCTATTAGCCACCAATTTTGAGGCGTTATGTGTTGAGTCGCGGAACTTAACAGCGCGCTTCGCTCTTGGAAAGAAATGAAAATATTTAATATTTCGTCAAGCGCACAACCTGTCGCATGCTTGTGTCATTACGCTACAGAAGGTCTCAAGTTCTCAATTCAAGTTTTATGATGACTAGATAGAAATCTAGTTTCCTAGATTTTACTTATCGATTTGACAAAGCAAGCCAAAAAAGGAAGACGCAATAGAAAAATTATGACATATAAATCACAAGGATAAGACGAAGGTCACACGAATGATGTTATACGTCAAACGTCAATATTACATCATCGACCTTGTTCGGAAATGTTTGCGGCTATTGAGTATTGTCCATAAGCGATTGAATTTTAGAAGGCTTTGGACTTATTGGCCATCTTTTTTAAGGTGTGTTTCCAATTTTTCCTAATACGGAATTACTTTAGTAGTTTCTTATTGATATTGCTGTTATCTTCCTGTTTTCCTGTTATCTTACTGATTTCCATGTTTTATAAGTCAGGTAGAAAGACTCTATGCGTCTATTGAGCACAAATTCATTCGTTAGGACCATTACTATCAGATCTTTAATGATCTCCACAAAATCAGTCCTGCGTTTCTCCCATTCAGCGGCTTCTTACTTCACTGGACCATCGCCGGTCCACCCGTTAGCACATTCGGTAACTGTAATAAGATTCCAAAATGGATACTAACACAAAATATAATTCTACTTCACCAATTGTCTTTTAAAAACCATTCAAATTGTACATATATATGTGAATAATATTATAACATTTGTTTAAAATCTTTAATCAGCGAGAAACTCAGTTAATCAGGCAAAAATTATTTCCAACCAACTTCAAAAAGAAGGAAATTCTCAATTTGATTGTATTTTTATATTTTCATGCATGATACGCCATGAGGCAGCGGTTAACGTAACGTCATTAAATACCATTCTTAACGTACTATTAAGTACTAACACAGAAAGTAAATAACGGAGTGTTTTTACACTACGTTCCTCTTGCCATTCACGTTATATTCGGAATACTTACTTAGTACTTCTTTTTACTCACCAATTTTACCGTTGACTCAAGCATGATGCTATTTTTCTGTTTATTTATGTTAATCGCTACCAACTGATGCCTATTAATTTAAAACGTTACGAGGCCTTTGTTGTCTTTAATATCTAATATTTATTCTTATCTTATAATTTATCATTTGTCTCGTACCGCTATGAACATATTTTTACTTCTATATATAAATGATGAATCATCAATACAAATAAAAGCTGTATTCTTTTTTATTTATACAAAAGCTTCACAGCTTCACATTGTATGCAGGGAATAGCAGAATATGCAGAGGGAACCTGGGAACCTGGTGTAATAACACTTTGTTACCATTAAGACATATCTTTGCCCATTTTGCGACGAATTTGAGGTATTGGGTGGCGGAACTCCACGCCGCATGTTTCTACGTTACTAGGGGGAGGATATGAATATATGAATTATCTTATATCTTTGAGTGGGAAACAAATTGTAAATTTACTATGACATGTAATTTGTTATTTCTGATTTATTATAGAAGCCTGTTGTGGCGCAGGGGCATAAGCGTGTTAGAAATAAAATATTTAATATATTAGTACCTGAGGCCTGTCGTGGCGCAGCGGCACAAGCGTGTGACTGTAACCGATAGGTTCTGGGTTCGATCCCCACTCGAGGAAATGAAATATTTCAATTTTAAATATTTAATGTTTTCATTTCTTCGCTCTGGTACAAGCGGCGAAACGCGGCGTTGAGTTCCGCCATTCAACACACCATGGCTCAAATTCGGCGGAAAGTGAGGAACGGAAGTGGAATGGAGTGTCTTAACAGTAGGTTCCCAAGTTCCCTCGGCCTACCCAGCCACGTGATGGATACAGCGTGAAGCTGAGTAATACAGTTTCTTCGCTCTGGTAGCAATGCTAAGCGTTGCCGTGATTCCCCCACACAACACGTAATATCCAATTTAAGTATCTGAATGCCAACGCGGTGTTTAAATACAAGATCACCAAGTTCCCTCTAGCAACCCTCCCATGTAAGAGATACAGCGTGAAGCGGAAATAACAAACACTCTTTAACAAGTACATTTTAATTTAAATTCTACCTTACCACCGATTTGAAAATACGATTCTTTACCTCCAACAGTTAAAAATTTGAACTTTTCTGTTATCCAACCGAAATCGGCACCGATATGACATTTGAAAATACTTATCTAACAACATTACCAAACACAATTCAAAGGCTGAACGTTCAAAATCAAGTTTTGAAACATTTGGACGAAAAAATGTCAAATATTTGTCTAGAACAAACTACGCAAGCGCGGCACACCAATAGTCTATTTTGGTCATAATTTGGCCAGCGTAAGGTCGAATTTGGCTCACCATGCCACCTCAGACAGAGAATTTTCTAGTGCATCCACGCATGCGTTCCACCCCCTCCCCCGTGTGAACTATAAAGATTTTCTTCCCTTAAATTTTTACTTTCGGCAGCAGTCCATAAGGTCTCTTCGATAGTTGCCAAGTTTTCCGAATGGAATCGTGTCATTACAATATTTAATCAGCTGTACAGTCTCCATAGATAATTCAGTCAGTGATGGTACGTCAGTCGGTCAGTGTTTATTTCCCACTTTTTTTTTAACTAAAAGGTGAAGTTTTTGTTTTTGTGTTTGTGACCGGTGTGTTTTGAGGTTATGTAGTACGTTGTCAGGGCAACTGCTTTCTACCCAAATATTATGATTCCAAAGCAACTCTTGAATATTCATTAAGCTAAAGTAAACATGTTTATGATCTCGTTTTGTTAGTTACCAATCGGATCGATAACGTTAATGTGATTATGTTTTACCTGGACGTATCGAGGTATTTCAATATATCAGTCATTGCTCAGCTTCGCGCTGTACCCCGCACAGGGCAGGGTAGGCTCACTTCTGTTCTCCACTTTCTGCTGAATTTGAGACATTGCGTGTTGATTAGCGGAACTCAACGCCGCGCTTTGCCTAACTGTAACCAGAACGAAGAAATGAAAACATTAAATACTTAATTTGAAAATATTACATTTCATTTATATTTCATTTCCTCAAGTAGGGATCGAACCCACAAACTGTCGTTTACAGTCACACGCTTGTGCCGTTGCGCCACGTATCAGTTATTAGATGTGGAAAAATATTTTTGTGCTGTAACTTACTTTGGAGTCTTATTCTGGCGCAACGCCAACGTGTGAGGTAAACAACCTCTTCAAGTTGTAACAATCTGCAGTATGCTTTTATATTTTAATGTTTTTCATAGTTCAACATCAAAATTAGTATTATTAAGAAATATTACCATTGTGCTGTGTTAATCAAGAATAATTTTAAATCTATTACAAACCAACAAAATTAATAATTTGACACAATTTTTAGCTGAAATAATGCTTACCTATGCTTACCTTAGTACACTAGCGTACAAACTAGCAAATCTGATCATTTTATTATAACGTATCTGAAAACGACGACGACGAACAAGCTTTTAGATTAGAAAGCCGCACTTAAATCAGTTAATTCATTCAGGAGCTACGGTGCCATAGACAGACAGATAGATCAAAATTATAACCTCTTTTTGCGTCGGGAGGTTAAAACTAACTTCTTCTATACTCTCAATTATATATATTTTTTTAGCTTCACGCTGTATCCCGCTCGAGGCAGGGTAACCCGGGAACCTAGTGTTAAGACACTCCGTTCCACTTCCGTTCCCACCTTTCCGCCGAATTTGAGGCATTGCGTGTTGAGTGGCGGAACTCAACGCCTAATATATAGTTAGACATAATATCGATAAACCTCTTAAATGGAAAACAAGTTTTGGCAGAGCACCCGATTCCGCTTCAATACAGGTCATACGACCGATGTAGATCCTTCATACGGAATGTTTATATATTTCGTTTTCTTTTTTTTATTTTTATGTAACGTAAGTATATATTCCGTTCAAAGCAGGGTATGTAGAGGGAACTTGGGAACCTAGTGTTAGGATACTTTTATAACCCACCTATCGCATATTTCTGGAGGTAGTCCATGTTGAGTGACAGAAATCAACGCATCTGCGTTACCAAAGCAATAAAATGAAAATATTAAATATTTTAATTCCTCGAGTGGGATTCGAACCCACAACCTCGCGTTTACAAGTCACACGCGTATCCACTTGTGTGGCTTCATATAAATATTACTAAAAATATATGAATGTGTCAATCGTGCCCCATAAATAATACATTTGAGCTCTGCGACTTCAAGATACGATCAATAAATTTGGAATCAATAAATTTGGAATATTGGAAAACTTAATAGATGTTCAGCTTTTTATAGAACAGTTAAATTAATAGAAGTAAAAAATATCATTATTTCATATTGCTGATCCGATATTTATGAAACTTAGCTAACAACCACCGCAACGAACTAGAACTTTCCTCTAAAAATCCAAATCAACACGGTACATTTAATATTTTTACTATGTTTTAAAGTGTTATTCCACACTTAGGACAGGAAATACTAAACTTAAATTTAAAAAGCGTATAAAAATTTTGAACGAAGCAGGATTTGAACCCGCGCCTCTGGAATACCTTAAATTTAAGTTTAGTATTTTCTGTCCTAAGTGTGGAATAACACTTTAAAACATAGTAAACGGAACGGAACGGTATTCCAGAGGCGCGGGTTCAAATCCTGCTTCGTTCAAAAATTTTATACGCTTTTTAAATTTAAGTTTAGTACGGTACATTTATTTAGAGGCTACGGTGCTACAGTCAGACAGACAGGTCAAACATATAACACACCTTTTTTAACACCGGAGTTTTTAAAAAAAAGAGGTACTTAGTATATCATATATGTATATATATTTACACCTTTTTTTTAAAGTTGGGGTGTGCTAAGGTGTGAATAACCGATTAGTTCCCCCTTTACCACAAATACTCGTACATAGACAACTCAGTACAGTCGTTGGGTAATTCCGAACGTTACTCATATATATATAATTTTTTTTTTAAAACTGACTTCTTCTATACTCTCAAATATATATATATATATATATATATATATATATATATATATATATATATATATATATATATATATATATATATATATTTTTAGCTTCACGCTGTATCCCGCACGAGGCAGAGTAGGCAGAGGGAACCCGGGAACCTAGTATTAAGACACTCCGTTCCACTTCCGTTCCTACTTTCCGCCAAATTTGAGGCATTGCGTGTTGAGTGGCGGAACTCAACGCCGCGCTTTGCCTTATTACCAGAGCGAAGAAATGGAACATTAAATATTTAAATTGAAAATATTAAATATTTCATTTCCACGACTGGGGATCGAACCCAGAACCTGTCGGTTACAGTCACACGCTTGTGCCGCTGCGCCACGACAGGCGCTCAACTCACTCATTATTTTGATATATTAATAAATATTTATTCGTCAACGCTTCTTTCTTAATAACAAATGGAATACGAGTGTAGACACTATGTTGTGTTTTTCGCCAAATCTTCGAGATGTTGTTGATTTGATGATGGCATTCGTATACTGTCTTCCGGAACAGGGAAAGGAAATGCCATTGACAATTTTTCCAACAACTGTCCTACTTGGATGGAGTCTTCCTCCTTTTTTTTTTCAATCCAACGCTCTGCTAACAAGACAAAAGGCGGCGTTTATTTACGGACGAAAATAATCTTAATAATAACAATTTATATTTCTATGCGTTTAATCACGCAAAATTGTCATATCTATACGTCCATCAAGCATTCCGCTGTCCAAAACTGACACACCCAATGGACTGAGCGTGACCTCCCTGACGTAATGTTTTGTACCAAATCCGTTTATTTGCTACACTCATATTGCGATATCAGCCATGAATTGCTTTTTTCTTTGCATTTTATCAGGATAGGCGGAGGGAACCTGGGAACCTAATATTGAGACATTCAGTTCCCGCTAACTAACTTTCATTCCTCCATTTTCGTCGAATTTTTGAGGCATCGCGTATCTCAATGCCGCCTATTACCTCGTTACTATAGCGAGAAGATGAAATATTACATAAAGTGAGAAGAAAATAGATTTAGTATTCTTTAGTAAACACTTAATTCTTCTCTTGTGATACTACATGAACCAGTTCCCGAGATTCAACAATCGCGATTCCAGTCGAGGAAATGAAATATTTAATATTTTCAATTTAAATATTGAATGTTCTTCGCTCTGGTAATAAGGCAAAAGCGCGGCGTTGAGTTCCGCCACTCAACACGCAATGCCTCACATTAGGCGGAAAGTGGGGAACGGATGGAACGGAGTGTCTTTACACTAGGTTCCCGGGTTCCCTCTGCCTACCCTGCCTCGTGCGGGATACAGCATGAAGCTATAACGTAGTTAACTGAGAAAGTGTTAAATCTAGAAATTGCGTTATTTATAATTGTTATTTAGAGTTTCTTAGTTTTTGTGCCTATTAAAATGTTGATGAAGAAATGTCGACTAACTGATTATAAGGTCAAATAATTTCACGATTTCGCCATAAAAGTGGGTGCGAAATGTTTTCCTAGAAACGGAGTGTTTTAACAGTAGGTTCCCACTTGGGAACCTAGCGGGAACTTTCCCGCTACCGACTGCTATGTACAGAATACACAATAAAATAAAAAAAAATGTTTATTTATAATCTATTCCATTGTACACACAAAATAGTTAGCAAGAACAAAGTACGATCTCCGTTTATTACCGGATTTCAACTCGTTGCTCAATGGCTGGCGAAACTCAACGCCGTTTTTTATAAAGAAAATCAATATTATTAATTTCCGTTCATAAGTATTAGAACCCACGACCCACGATTCTATCCGAAACAAGTTTTACAATAATAATTTATTAAAGTAATATCAGTTGTGGATTCGATCTTTAATTTCTTAACAAATATACTGAAGGCTACTTATAAAACACTATTAGCTGTGATTATTTACTTTATTTTGTACAAAAAGCACTAAGCGTTACTTAAGAAATACTTTGTTTTGTTCTTTTGGTTATTTAAATTTAATTGTTAATCGGGGCCTACAATGGCACGGAGACACAGTGTGACGATATACTCTCGTCAGGTAGCGGGTTCTACCCTCGCTCGAGGAAATGAATTTCCTCGTTCTGGAAACGAGGCAAAGTGAGTTTCTGGAAGTATCTTAATGAGACCGGAGTATCTTAAAACCAGGATCCCACGTTCCTTTGCCTACCCTTTATATACGTTTACGTTTGGATTTAGTAGATTTTTTTTTTTTAAATTTTAATTGATATTTCATCTATACACCTGTGGAAGTGAAATATTTCATATTTTAATTTCATAGCTCAGGTAACAAGGCAAAGCGCGGTATTGAGTTCCGCCACTCAACACGAACGACGAACAGTGACGAACGGAACGGAGTGTCCTAACACTAGCTTAAGTTAGCCAATAAGTCCAATTATCGTAGGAATTTCCTTCCACGCACCATACATCTCTGGAACGGCCTACCCGCGGCAGTATTTCCAGGTCGATACGACATGGGTACCTTCAAAAAGCGCGTCTACGTACACCTCAAAGGCCGGCAACGCTCCTGTAGCTCCTCTGGAGTTAGTCGGAGCCGTATGCGGCGGTGATCACTTACCATCAGGTGACCCGTACGCTCGTTTGCCTTGCCTTTTCCATAAAAAAAAAAAAAATAAGTAACAACCCCTCTTAAAGAATTAACGACCTCATTTAAGAAAAAAAACTGATGATTTTCCATTAAAATTGCTTTTTTGTCCACAAGATCTAGGAAAATGTCACCAATTCACGGGTGCTATTCAAGAAGTGGAGTGTTTTAATGAATACAAATGAAAAGTTGATGTTAACATTTCTGTGTCATTATAATCACTGCATTGCCCTCGTAGCATTTTGATTAGTAAATGGCCATATTGTTTATAATCTTAGGTTAAATTTCTTAACTTGTAGATTATTTTTTATTAGTTACCATACTATAACACGCCGCTAATTTTTGAGCTATTATTTATTTTTGAAAATCAATTCCATAACCGCTTACGCTAATAATATACATATGTTTTAGAGAATATTTAGTTTCTTATTATTATGCTTTTAAATATTTGAGCCTTTTGAGGCGCATAGACAGAAACGTACCAATGTAAACGGATTGATCTGATTCCTGATTGAAACAGCGAAATATGTTGATTTTCCTTAGATCAGCGTTTTATTCTGTCACTTAACATTTGAAATGTCTCAATAGGAACGGGGTATCGTAAGACTAGGTTCCCAGGTTCTTTTATAATATAGGCATCTATGAAGAAAATATTATTTAATATAGATAGGTATGTGTTATGTACTTGTTCCATATGGTACAATAAATGCGTGACAAATGAAGGTGATTACTAAGAAATGCCAGTTGGATTTATTGCAACAAGTGGTTGTAAGAGGGATCATTTATATATTGATATTTTTTTCTTACACTGGTATGTAAGACGCGGCGTTGTGTTTCGCCACTCAACACACAATGTTCCGATAAGTATACAACAAGTTGTGAACTATCTTGAAATTAAGTACCTTTAGCCTACCTAGGTGAGTGGAAAAAAACATACCCATCTATAAGTACCAAATTATGGTCTATAGGTAAAAAGTCCCCATGACCGTGACCGCTGGCGGACGTGACATCATTCATTTCAATTTCTAATGTCATCGACGTCAAAGAACGCATAAAAATTCTGCGCGCGCGCACCGAGTCGACATCACCTGCATGTACACACTCGTAGCGTCCCAAATTGGCAAGTTGAAATTCGACAGGTTGTTTAACTAAAATTTATATTGTCTTTTCGTATGGAGAATACTTTTTTATAGAATTTCATTACGTGTAGTTATATTATAGTGGGCTTTATAGAGTGAACATATTTATAATTATATTTTCATTGATTTTTCTGGAACTAACAGTTTGAATGAAAGCAGCTTCACGCTGTGTCCCAAACATGGCAAGGCGAGAAGAGGGAACATGGGAACTTAGTGTTAAGACGATGTTCCCCATAAGATACTTTCGTTTTCGATTTTGGCGACTTCTGTCGGCATTGCGCCTAGACGTGCAGAACTTATCGCTGCGAATTGTTTTTTTCCCAGAGCGAGAAGATTAAAATTAAAATACAATATCTCAAATAGAACCTCAATTAAAAACCAATAAAAAATGTTTGTATTTGAAGTAATCCTATTTTTTTTAAAGAGAACTTAGGAACCTTATTAACATTAGGTAAAAATAGGCAGTATATTATATTCTTTCAGCGGCTTTATCCGTGATATAGCGAGGGAGACAGAGGAAACCTCCTTGTTGAAAACTTTCGGAACTCAACGCCGCAAAAACATAACTTCTAGTTATTTTATATACAGTGAACGTAAAAAATCAAAGGTCGTAAAAAGATTCTCTCAAGTAACAAGTCGACTTCCCCGGTCGCGGTATGAGCCCTACAAACTGGTTTCGAATCGCAAATTCCGCACGAAGCAAGCTATTTTTAGTTTTATATTAAACTAGCTTTTAATTAAGGTGATGGTGTAGATACAGCAGGTTATATTAAAGAGAATAACGTTAGATACCAACTAAAGCCTTATAAACTCTCCGATGAATTGACAAACATGTTTTATTTTGAACTAAAAGTTCATGATATTCACGTAACAACATTTAAATTTAGCATTGTTTTTTTTTTTTTCAAAATTTGGAAATATTTTCGCAGATATACTCAGCTTCACGCTGTATCCCGCACATGGCAGTGTAGGCAGAGGGATTTTGGAAACCTAGTGTTAAGACACTCCGTTCCACTTCCGTTTCCCACTTTCCGCCGAATTTGGGGCATTGCGTGTTGAGTGGCGGAACTCAACGCCGCCATTTGCCTTGTTACCAAAGCGAAGGAATAAAAACATTAAATATTCATTGAAATTGAAAATGTTAAATATTTCATTTCCTCGAGTGGGTATCGAACCTACAACCTGTCGCGTTACAGTCACACGCTTGTGCCGCTGCGCCAGGACAGGCGTCAAATAAAAAAAAAAAGATGTTTTATTTAATTTTAATTTCTGTTTTGCAATATATTATCTTTCCGTTTTATTTCGCTCTAATATAGCGTAGAGTATGGTGTATATATATCTATAACATAGCCTTTTTCTATGACTGCACTATCCGATTCAAAAATGTTTTTTTTTGCAATTGTAAACAATAATTTCTGAGATTAGCTGGTTTAACCATACATACTGACTATAGTTTTGTAATAATTGTAAAGATTATACAGAAAGATTGCGTCGAAAATGTGTTATTAATATAAATTATAAGTTGTGTGAACTAACTTGTAGCTATTTTTTTAATTTCACGCTGTATCCCGCATAAAGCAGAAAGAGGGGTGCGTAGTGTTAAAACACTCTGTTCCTTACGCAAGCACCAATTTCAGATATATTGCAAGGTAAATTGATACACTCAACGCCTGCCTTTTGTTTTGTTACTCCTAGAGCGAATGAAAATATTAAATATTACTTTCCCCCTATGAACATATCACTTTTAAGCTCGTTTTGGTAACTCTGGTAACATTGGAGAGAGAATCGTACCCGGGACAGTTCAACTATTTACCAAAACAACAACCATAAACAAGAAAACAAAACTGTACAAAAGATAACAATAAAAAAGTGATACTTTCGCAAATAACTTTATTTTCACCGAACCTTCTCACGAACTTGAGCTTTCTTGGCGTGGGAAATGTTTTAATATAATATCTTTCTCTTTCTAACTTAATGAGATTTATATATCTGTCTCTGTCTAACGCCACTTGTTATACGTTTTACGTAATTCACTATGCGTGCATTGTAATGACTTCAAATGGCAGTACAGTACTAAATAAAATACTTGGTGCCATAATGATGATTCTTCTTATGTAACAATTAGGTATTTTTGAGGTGATCCAGCTGTAAACAAAGGTTGTGAGTTCGATTCCCGCTTGGGGAAATTATCTCTATTATCTCGCCTTGGTTATAAAATATAACGCGGCGTTCAGTTCCGGACTCAATATTAAAATTATAGTTTTATCGAGTACACAATGTTTACTTTAGACTTTGCCCTTCAATTTACCATAAAACGTGAATCTTGATTTTTTAAGTATATATCTAAGTGTTCATAGGTACATACCATTTTTCTTACCTAACGATAATTCTTAGAAACTATCTTTGGGCAAAGGAAAATTTTTAAAATCTCTGTATAGACATGCTAAAAATAATAGAATATAAGAATGTCATCGTAATTGGATTAGAACATATGGCATAGTAGTCAAAGCGCTTGGACGGTTTTCAAAACGTTGCTGGTTCAAATAACATATGTTTAAAGTTCTATTGAGCTCATATATAAGCTTTTTTTTTCTGCTTCACGCTGTATCCCGCACGAGGCAGGGCAGGCAGAGGGAACCCGGTAACCTAGTGTTAAGACACTACGTTCCACTTCTGTTCCCCAATATATAAGCTTAATAAGTATATATGTATGTAGGTGTAAATCTGCATTGATATTTTATAAAAAGAAAAGTGAAAAAACAAACAAGATAACAAATTAAGATTAATAAATATCATAAAGCTATTCAAGAAGTATTTAAAATATGTATTTGGTTTATCTCGCACATGCCAGAGTAGGCAGAGGGAACTTGGGAACCTAGAATTAAGTCTCTCCGTTCTAAACCCACTTTCCGCCTAATTTGAGGCAATGTGTGCTGAGTGGCAGAATTCAATCCCACGCTTTCGTTTTTTGACGAAACGATAAATTATAATATTAAAATATTTTATTTCCGTGACCAATAAACAAATACACAACCTCTCTCTTGTACGCGTTATATTGTAAGTAATAAAATTATATTAAATATATACACACAGATAAAATAGAAAATAATAACTAATATAGAACAAAAAGAGTAATAGCTGTACATAAAAAATGTAATGGCCGATCATTTGAGATTCTAAGCTGTGTTGAATTGCTTTATAACCGACTGACTATAAGAAATGATTACAATGTGAATGCCTATGCCAGCGCTTTTCAAACTTTAGGCCGCTCAAATGGAACAAGTTTAAATTTAAAACTGAGCCTATTTACGATGTACGATGCACAAAGCAGAGAACTAATCTAGTGTTAAGAAAATTAATTCCACATTTTTAGACATTGAGCGTGAGTAGCGGGTCTGAACACCGCAGTTTGTTATTATAGCTTAACTTCATGCTGGATCCCACACATAGCAAGGGAACTTAGGAACCTAATGTTAAGACACTGTGTTGCATTTTCCACTTTCCGTCTAAATTTCCAATATCTAATAATTAATTTCCCGTAGGAAAATCATACCGAACGTATGCCATAGGGTAGTTGTGAAACACGATGTTATTTTTTTTATCATTTCTTATATTTATAACCTAAAGAAAGTTTTTGCAATATAAATATCTTTGAAAACCACTGGTCTTCAATATTATAGGATAAATGTTTTTGTTACTTTCAATCTACTTTTCATTATATTACGAGAAGAATGACACAAAATTATCTTTTTTTGTATCAATCTTTCCATTGACAATCTATTAGGAATTTAAATTTTTATTTGTTTTTACTGTGAATTAATTTTTAAAATTGATATTTGTCATAATAATTATACTGTCTGTATTTATATTAATATTAAGTATAAGGCTGGGGAGTTTGTTTGGTTAAAGACGCTGATCTCGGGAATTACTGGTTCAAATTGATAACACCTTTTTTATGCTGGTTAGACTATATTTATTGAGTATGTTAGATCATACACTACCTAGAGTTATTTCCATGTTGTAAAACACTGATTTAAATTACTATAATAACGGTCGTTGATTTAGTCGTAATACAGCAATGGAGAAGTCCATAAATTCGAGCTATCAACTGATGAAAGTTTACGGCACTTGGTAAAACAAGTCTGGCGCTGTCTTTACGGTACGCCTGATAGCATGCGGGCTCGAGTAATAATAACGACTACTTCATGTAGGGACCCTACAGCATGCGTGTACGGATATCTCCCGCCCCTCGAATACTTTCTACGTACTGGCTACCAGATTTGAAGTTACTAAATATGCAAATGCACAATATTATATAATTCTGTTATTTAATTTCCTACAACATTCCATTAAAAAAAAGCTTCTCTCTCTTCTAGCTTTAAGCTTTATCGCGCACATGCCAGAGTAGACAGAGGGCACTTAGAAATGTAGTGTTAAGACAATCCGCCCCCATTAAAGCACTTTCCATCTGGCGATGCCACTATAGGCCTTAATTTCTATAGTTTCTACCTATTTTCTTATGAAAAAAACTTAGCCAATCTAAGAAAATCTGATTAATTTTGCTTGCATAATAAAATGTATTAATTTTCAATAGGTTTCAATTGATATTCCATACATCGCAATCCAATCTCACTTCATTAAAATGTTTATGTTTTCTAAAAATGAAAATAATTTTAAATTCTCCTCCACATTTAGAAGAAAAAAAATGTTTAGAAAACGTACAAAAATTTGAGCAAGGCTAATTGCAGGATTTAAACCTGCGCCTCTTGCAAACCGTCCAAACGCTCTCACCAACTAAGCCATACGTTCTCATCAAGTCGAAATTCTTATACGCTTGTCACAACTTATACATTTTACAATATTCGTCGTTTACGGCTTTCGTAATCCAATTACTATGCAAGTTGACTTTATAATTATTCGGAATCATCTTAATTGGTGCACTTTCAACACTCATCTCTCGGTTAGTGTCACTTTCACGGAAATAAAATTTTATATCACAATCATTACATTTTAAGACCTGTCGTGGCAAAGTTTTTTTCAACATTACAGTATATTCTGCATCGATTAATTCACTTCCGTTCCCCACTTTCCGCCGAATTTTAGTCATTTTCTGATAATTTGCGGAACTCTACACCCCGCTTTGTCGTGTGACAGGAGCAAAGAAATGAAAATATTAAATATCCTATTTCCTCGAGTGTGAATCGAACCCACAACCTGTAGCGTTTACACACGGACGCTTGTGCCGCTGCGCCACGACAGGCTTCAAAAGTTAATTGAAAAGAGAAAAGTTCACTAGCATTGTCAATTTATCAAAACTAGAAAACTATTTCTGTATTACCCTGTATATATTTTTAAACATAACTAAAAGTTTTTTTTAGCTTCACGCTGTATCCCGCACGAGGCAGGGTAGGCAGAGGGAACCCGGGAACCTAGTGTTAAGACACTCCGTTCCGCGTTCCGTTCCCTACTTTCTCCCGAATTTTGAGGTGTTGAGTGGCGGAACTTAACACCGCGCTTTGCCTGGATAAGCCAGAGCGAAGAAATGAAACATTAAATATTTAAATTGAAAATATTAAATATTTCATTTCCTAAACTGGGGATCGAACCCAGAACCTGTCGGTTACAGTCACACGCTTGTGCCGCTGCGCCACTACAGGCCTCAAAAGTAAAGAAATATATAGTTCTCTTTTGTACGATAAATGAGTACAGTCATAGTTATTATATAAAACAAAAATTATATAATATAATATGCATTTTATTATATAAATTGACCTGGTTAGTTACGTAGTATTTAAACATTATACATAGATTTTGCTCGAGGCTTTTTGTTTATCAATATTTGGTTTAAATATCTGCTCGTATATATACTTGACTTCACTCGGAAAGGGGTTGAAATCCTATTTAGTATTTTCATTTTTTTTTATCTAATTCACTCATCTTCACGCTGTATCCCGCACATGGCAGGGTAGGCAGGGAGAACTTGGGAACCTAATGTTAAGACACACCGTTCCTCTTCTGTTCCCCACTTTCCGCCGAAATTGAGGCATTGCGTGTCGAGTATCGCAACTCAGGGCCGCGCTTTGTCTTATTACCAGAGCGAAGAAATGAAAACATTACATATTTAATTTGAAAATGTTAAATGTTTCATTTCTTCGAATGGGCATTGAATCCACAACTTATCGTTTACAGTCACATGTTTGTGCCGCTGCGCCACGGCAGCCTTCTTTTTGTGTTATTTAGATTTGTACTCTTATACAAAAGCACAGGCAAAGAGATTAAAAATTTTAAAAAATCACTATTTTCGACCCTAACATGCCCCTAATAAACGTCCCTTATTTTATTTTATTTTATTTATGTTTGAGAAACATACAATTACAGTAACACATATACAATAACATCACAAAAATTTAACATAAATCAATAAAGTTTTCACTTAAAAATTAATACATTTAATTGAAAATACAAAAATAAAAACTAAAACAGAAAGCTAAACTACGAAATAGTTAAAATAGTAAAGTATCAAAGCCTAAGACAATTCACGCAATTTTTTCTTATAATTACTAATTTTAATATTGAATAGATCTAAATCATTACAATTTGTATTATAACTCTACACATGCACGTAACAAAAACATATTTTTGGCAATAATCATTTCTACAAAGAGAAAAATAAAAAAAGGAAAGGAAAATATATATATAATTTTAAATATCTTCCACGCACAGACAGTGTTAGGTTACAAAATTAATAAAATGTTTATATGTACACGTATTTAATTTTTATAATATGTAACGACAAGTGTCGAAAGCTTACATAAATACAAAGCTTCTGAAACTGGTATTATGTCGTAAGTACCTGTAATGTTAGCCGGTAGACAGACTTGTTTGACGACATCGTTGGAATACGATTATAAAGGCACAGGTTGTACATTCGATTCCCGCTCTTTTTAAACTACAGCTCAGTATAAATCGCGCCTTCTGAAAATGAAACGGAAACGAGGTACTAAATGAATACAAGATTTTTGCCTTCCCGTTTTTTTTTACGCTGTATCCGTAACGAAATAGCCGGAGAGAAACGGTGTGCCAAAAGCTGAGGTACCTTTTTAGGATCTTCCGGGGGGTCGATGTTTTCAAAAATCGACCGAGGCCTCCCTACCACTCTTACCACTCACTTTTTCTTTGCTAATATATTTTGAAATTCAATCATCACTTGTTCTCTCGACGTGCCTGCAATACCTGAGCAGGTTCTTCAATATTATCAGCTCTCCGTCTCTCTCTCTCCCTCTCTCTCTCTCTCTCTCTCTCTCTCTCTGCTCTCTCTGCCTATTCGGCCATGTGCAGGATACAGCGTGAAATCATAGTAATGTGACAACAATGATTGTGACTTAACCTAAAATTACAATAAAGATAACTTTTTGCTCTGGCATACAATAAAAAACTTGCTAAACAAATGACTGCTACCTGTTTAAAACAAAAAACTCTATTTATCACTCTATAGTTAACAGTTTTTTGTACGAAGATTTAAAAGATAATGATAATGGTTTGATGAAAAAACGATATCCGAGTGTCATATTAAGTTAATAATTAAATGTGGAAAGGAAACCGATTATGCAGAGATATGAACATGTGACTGTTAACGTTAGGCGGGTTGTGGGTTCGATTCCCTCTTGAGTAGCGACGTTTTCTATTTTTCGCAATACCAGACGTATTCCGCTACTGAACACGCGATTAACATAGCGGAAATTGGGTAACGGAAGTGTGTTAATGGGAACAGAGTGTTTTACTAGGTTCCCAGGTTCCCTCTGATTATTCTTCTGCGTACAGAATACAGCGTAATGCTAAAAAAAATTACATATATTACAAATGCTTAAAATTAAAAGAAAGAATGTAACTATAAACAACAAAATGCCTCGAGTTAGGTCAAAAAACAGTTATTGTTTATTTACGTATGTAAATATTCGAGATGCAAGTTAACCTCATCACCGATACTGATCGTACCGTTATAAAGAATTCCACTCCGCTTAAAATATGTCTTATTTCTTTGTTAGTTACTTCTTATTGAAACCTTTGCCCGTTCACATGATTATATATAGAAATTTATATTACTTACTCACGCTTCACGCTGTATCCCGCACATGGCAGGGTAGGCAGAGAGAACCTAGTGTTAAGACACTCCGTTCCACTTCCATTCCCTACTTTCTGCCGAATTTGAGGCATTGTGTGTTGAGTGGCGGAACTCAACGCCGCGCTTTGCCTTTACCAGAGCGAAGAAATGAAACATTAAATATTTAAATTGAAAATATTAAATATTTCATTTCCTCGACTGGGGATCGAACCCAGAACCTGTCGGTTACAGTCGCACGCTTGTGCCGCTGCGCGACGACAGGCCTCAAATATCCCTCTGCCTACACTGCCTCGTGCGGGATACAGCGTGAAGCTAAAAAAAAAAGTATCATATTTAAAAAAAACGTTGAAAAAGTCCATACCAGTTGCCCTTACAACGTATCTACAACCGATGAAAACCGGCACCGACGTTGAAGACACGTTAAATTCTTTAAAAAAATTAAAAAAATATATATATATTAGACTGAAAATGTTCTAAGCAACAAACAATTGTAGTATAGTTAAGTGTAGAAATATGGAAGGCCATAAATCTAGAAGTTCCCGCACCAGCGAGTCGCCAGGCGATACTATGAACGATGTGTATGCTGCGTGGCGTGAGTTAACCAAATTTTATTTCAGCTTCACTTAGCTTTTACAGAGGGAACTTGGGAACCTAATGTTAAGACACTCCGTTATGTTCCCACTTTCCTTCGAATTCGATGCATTGCGGTGTTGAGTATTGACCACCGCTCAATACTCAACACCGCTACCCAAAGCTATCTTATGTATAAATATATTAGCTTTACGCTTTACTGAGCACCAAACGCTTCGCTCTATGCATACCTTCGCCTCGTTCGAGGCCCACAACTTTATACATATCGTCCGAATGCTCCTCATTACATATACTCCAGGTCTACGTGCTTACATGTTTTAGGGGAGGTCAAGGGAACCCAAGGTGTTTGCTTGCGTCTCTTTTGGTATCGTAAGAGGCGACTAAAGTGCATGTGGTAGAGTCACGTTGCCAGTAATGGCAACACGCATGGGCAGACTCAACCGGATTATTACCACCCCTGGCATTTAAGACCGGCGTTAAGTAGTGGAAATGATGAAAAAGACAGCAACGCTCCTGTAGCTCCTCTGGAGTTACTCGGGGCCGTGGGCGACGGTGATCACATACCACCAGGCGACCCGTACGCCCGTTTGCCATCTTTTCCATAAAAAAAAAAGTCCGTAGAAATCATCAATCAAGTGAAATTTTCATTCTTATTCTATACTAATTTATCTTAAAGTTTAGGAAAAAGAAAATATTTTCTACCCAATAATCTCTTTTAGAAAAGATTTCAACCCACAACTATAGAAGGCCCAAATGTGATCGGAGCGTTTAGTCCACTCACAACAGGTGCAGGTTCTAATCGCGTACGTATGTACGTATACGTTCAATTTTTATGCGTTTTATAAAAAAAAGTATTTTCTTTTTCTTTCATAACTGTGGAATATCACTATTTAAATATTTAAAAACATATCAAGCATTACTCTAAGGCAGGATGTGTTTCTTTCGTAAAAGGATGCAGACTCAAGTTCTGGCTTCGATCTTTAATTAATTAATATATTTTTCGTGTGAGAACATTTTAGAATAACTTTTTAATGACTTTTTACTAAACTTTCCTTGCTACACCTAGTTTTAAACTGTTTCCTGTTAAGCTAAGCTAAACCTGGTCTCACGATAGGTACTTCAGTTCTCCTCCTTCTACCAAGTTCTGGTAGCATTACCAGAAGAGGAAATGAACATATTAAGTATTGCTTTTTCTCAAACGACTGTCGAACCCACTACCTGTCGCGCTTACAATCACATGAATAAACGCCGGAGCCATGACATGCCTCAATATTTATTATCTATTTAATATATTAATTTTGCGGCGTTGAGTTCCGCCACTCAACACGCAATGCCACAAAATCGGCGAAAAGTGGGGAATGGAAGTGGAACGGAGTGTAACACTAGGTTCCCAAGTTGAGTAATTGATAATAACAATTTGATATGATTTATTATTTTTTTTCTTGCATTCTCGTTAAGATTGTATTCAAGTGAACTCCTGGTTACAAACCAGTTTAACAGTTAGAAGCTTCAATACGACTTACCTAATAGAAATGCAGTACTATCCGCTACAGCAATTTACTATTTCCTTTAACACACATTTACTGCTATCGTATAATTATATAGTTTTGTGAACGTCGTTAGTGTATATTTATATCAGGTTCACGTTGGATCCCGTGGCTGTGTAGGCAGAGAGAACCTGGGAACCTAGTGTTGGCACACTCTGTTCCTATCAAAACACTTAGATTCCCAATTTTCCACTGAAATCCACTGCATTACGTGTTGGAAAAAAACGCTGCATTTTGCTTATAACCAGAGGTTAAAAAAAATAATTTGCGCCACTACTGACTTTAGTTTATGTTTATATTTGTAATATAGGATTTATTAAGAAATTATTTAGTACAGCTACAGAGACAGCAGCTTTTTGTTGTAACATCCTTATAGAAAGCTAAGAAATATATATTTTGTCAACTTTACTCTGTGTCCAGCATATAATTGGATAGGCAGATAGAACAATGGGAACCGTGACAGACATACCGTTCCCAATAAAACACTACCGTTACCAACTTTCCCCCGAATTTAAGGCATTGCACGTTGCGGAAGTTGCAGACACAACCGTCACGTTTACCGTAAGACGCTTTGCTATTGCGCATTAAAGGCCTTATTTATTAATGATGATGATGATGTTACGTACATATCATGAATAATTGAGAACAGAATCTAAACACAATGATATCTCTGTCTCTCCTATGCTACATGCGTGAAAGAGCGTGTTGCTGCTAAAATTAAAAAAAAAAAAACGTCTAATCAGTAAGAACACAGTCTTAATACTATATATCGGACCATCTTGCTATATGCGTTAAGCTCAATCTAAGAATTACTATTAAAATTAGCCTCGAAATCAAGAATACAGGCGTAACACTATGCTATCACGGTCTATCCTGCTACATGCGTGAAAGAGCGTGAACGAACTACCAAAAATAAAATACCTCAGATGAAAAGCAACAAGTAAAGTAAAGCGTACGTCCTTCACGAGTGGCTAGCTCCAAGCCTATCTAGTCACTAATGTCACATGTCTTGCGAAACGTTGAACGGCGACGCGAGCAAACGACTCGCAACCTAGTTTTTACGTTATATATATTATATAGATTAGTATATGTTATTTATTATTTTAAATGGATATGGCATTTGGTTTTCCTTACATCTTTTCGATTTTTATTGCTATAATGTTATTATCGTATATTATCGTGTATCTCAGCTTCACGCTGTATCCCGCACTAGGCAGGGTAGGCAGAGGGAACGGAAGTGAAACCTAGTGTTATGACACTCCGTTCCACTTCCGTTCCCCACTTTCCACCGAATTTGAGGCATTGCGTGTTGAGTGGCGGAACTCAACGCCGCGCTTTGCCTTATTACCAGAGCGAAGAAATGAAACATTAAATATTTAAATTGAAAATATTAAATATTTCATTTCCTCGACTGGGGATCGAACCCAGAACCTGTCGGTCACAGTCACACTCTTGTGCCGCTGCGCCACGACAGGCCTCTATAAGTTTTATAAAAAAATATTAACTGTTAAAAAAAGCAACAAGCGTTTTTCAAAGACGTAGTGTTATTGGTTTTTTGGGTCGGCTTTTTTTAATTTAAGTTTTATCTCCTTGTTTCCATAATTAATCGTTGCCCGCAAATTTGTTTATGCATATTATAGAACAAGAATTCCTTTTTAGTAGCGGTAAGCGAAGATCTATTTTGCGAGCTTTAATTTCTATTATGCTTTGTGTGCTTTATATGGTTAAGTTTAATATTTATAGATATAATTTTTAGAAAAAAAAAAAGCTCAAATAAGCTAATTTTTTTGTTAAAAAATAAAATACAATACTAAAAATTAAATTTTCAGAAAATTCTCAATAAAACTCAACATAAATATTATTATTTTATACTTTAAACCTTTCTTTTCACATTTACATATTATAAACTAATAGTACGTGACATAAAATTCGTTAAAGCAAGTATAAAGCCATACAGCCTTATCGCGATTGCATCGAACATCAAGTATTGCATTGTTCGACGACAATAACTGACAGGTGCTGACTATGGCTCGCTCCACTGACCCCAAAATCAACGCTACGAATGTCAAAATACTCTTTGTTTCATTATTTCATCTTCTACGTAAATAAGTTCTTTGATATTTGATTATTGCATACTTTAAATGTAACTATTTTGACTGGATTGTTTGCGTATCTAAATACGCAAGTACTAATAGAAGCGAGTCGCTGGCGGCTTCGCCCGCTCATATCTCAGTATTATATATTCACTAATCTCTTTTATTTTCTATCATTCAAATTCAATTTAATTTTAAGGGAGGGTTGCCGAAAAACAATAGAGAAAATTGCTTTTATATCTGGTTAGCTATTTTTATGTTATGTTTGTTTATCCATGACTACGGACTTCTGCAAAGTCAAATAAAAAACCTCAGGTTCCCAAAAGTGTTTAATACAAAATATTCGTTTCGTTTGAAATGGTTTATGTTATAATATTATAAAGACTAATTATATTTCCTCGCTCTGGTAAGAAGACCCAGCGCGGCGTTGAGTTCCGCCACATAACACGCAATGTCTCGAAATCTGGCGAAAAATGAGAAACCTGATGTCTTAACACTACCTCTTTATCAAACCTACTACATGCGGGATGGATATATTTATTATGTTTTACAAAAAACAATGAATTTGCTACACTATCGTTTTAAATAACCGTAAAATATCCTTATATATTTTGTTGCACGTTTGTATGTGTGTATGTACATGAGTTATTATATTTTTAATGTACATATATGTAATAAATAAACGTGACTTCATACAAACGTGGCAACAAGTGTCTATGGAAATGCAAATATGTTCAAGGTTTCCACATCTTTATGTACATAACTACATTAAAATTAATATATCTCGTGAATAGTAACATGATAGGCTTGTCGTTTTCCGTTTTTTCAGTAGGTAAGTAGGGGAACCCGGTACCCTAGTGCTAAGACACTCTGTTCCCAATAAGCCACTCCGTTCCTACATTCCACTGAATAGTCGAGCCATTGCGTGGTAAATGTTACCAGGGCAAAGCTTCCTGCTGTATCTCATTAATGGTAGGTGGTAGACTGAGGAAACTTGAGAACCAAGTGTTAAGACATTCCATTCTGTTCTCCCCTTTACGCCGAATTTGAGACATTGCATGTTTTGTTGCAGAACTTAACGCCGCGCTTTACCTTATTACCAGAGAAAAGAAATGAAAATATTAAATATTAAATTTTCTCGAGTGGGAATTGAACCCACAACCTGTCGAGTTCGCATGTGGTGCACCTGCGCCGCGATAAGCTTTTAATACATATTCATTTTTTCAATTAGATAAATTTTTTCCAGATGAAATGCTAGAGAGCGAAGGCGCAGGCCTGGCGGCGCGAGTGGCCGACCTGGAGGTACGGTGTTCGAGGCAGGCTGAGGAACTTTTGTGTCTACGGTCAACACTCGCTGATGCCTTGAGACGGCTTAATGCGTTAGAAGGGAGAGCGCCTACGACCGCTTCTACACAACGAAACGGGGCTTATTCTGCTGGTAAGTAATATTCATATAGTTCAATTAAAAAAATGCTTGTAAGCAAAGTTATATGAGAGAGTATATTTGTGATCAAAAATGTAAAATTCAAAGTCAAAAACTCTAGTGTACAGTCAATTATTTTTTCCATTTAATGTTTTCATTTCCTCGCTCTGGTTACAAAGCAAAACGCGGCGTTGAGTTCCGCCACTCAACACGCAGTGCCACAAATCCATCGAAAAGTGGGGAATGGAAGTGGAATGAAGTGTTACACTTCCGGAACCACTAGGTTCCCAAGTTCCCTTTTGCCTACCCTGCCGTGTGCGGGCGGGATACAGGGTGGAATTAATCAGTACTAATTTTAAAGTGTCAATCCATTAAATATATAAATAAATAAATGATTAGGGATTTAGATATGATGTAGGAGGTACCAGTTTATGTAATTATAAAATTATACAAATACCATTGAAAAGAGCAACTGTTCAGTTTACTATCGGCTCTTTTCATCAAAACTGTCTTTCGAGCTGGTGGTAGTAACCTGTTTACTTGGTAATTCAAAAATACGTACAAAAGTCTATTTGAATATAGAAATTAATTTTTTTTTCAATTTTGAGTAACAACAATATTTTTGAAATATCAATCATTTATAAATAAATGATTAAATACACGAGAAATAGAAGAGGAAGAGATAAGAGAACATATTGTTTACCGGAAAAGATGGCAATTTTGATGAGAAGAGCCGGTAGTAAACTCAACTGGTGCTCTCTTCAACGTCAATGTACATACGATATTAACACCTTATTTAAACATAAGGCATTAATAATAAAATATGATATGGAAAATCAATAATATATAATATTTGATTTTTTTTTCTTTTTTTTTGTAGCTTCACGCTGTATCCCGCACTAGGCAGGGTAGGCAGAGGGAACGAAAGTGAAACCTAGTGTTATGACAATCCGTTCCACTTCCGTTTCCCACTTTCCGCCGAATTTGAGGCTTTGCGTGTTGAGTGGCGGAACTCAACGCTGCGCTTTGCCTTATTACCAGAAATGAAACATTAAATATTTAAATTGAAAATATTAAATATTTCATTTCCTCGACTGGGGATCGGACCCAGAACCTGTCGGTTACAGTCACACTCTTGTGCCGCTGCGCCACGACAGGCCTCATAATAATATTTGATATACATACATATACATAGCCTCACGCTATATCCCTAGTGGGGTACGCAGAGAAAACGGAGCGCCAATCGCGTCTTAGCATACCATTTTCGCTCCGTCCAGTGTCATCAACCTTTTCGTATATGCACTCCGTGGAGTCCTCACGCTTTTTATATGACCTTCCTCCAGTATCGTAGATACTTTGTTTTCGAATGTCAACCGAGGTCTCCACCTCCCTCTCTTACCACTCACTTTTCCTTCATAAATCTTTTTTGCTATTCTTTCTTCGCTCATTCGCTCGACGTGGCCAAACCACCTGAGCACGTTCTTCTTCACTTTGTATACATTATGTTAAAAATACTATGATTTCTTTTTTTTCAGGAGCAACAGGTACACCTACACGCGAGTTGCGTATCAGGCAGCCGACGTATAGAGAGTCTGTGAAGCGCACTTCGAGCTACGGCTCTACAGCTTCTTCACTATCACAAAGGTAATGAAAAGATTAGGAAATGACAGTATCGAAAAAATTGAACTCCCTCTTGAAGTTCAATGACAATAATTCAATTTAATACATAAAAATGATGACAGTACATGATATTTAAAAAAAATGCATATAACAAATAGCTTCACGCTGTATCCTGCACATGGCGGGGTAGGCAGAGGGAAACACTTCGTGTTGAACGGCGAAACTTAACGCTGCGCTTTACAAGAGCAAAGAAATGAAAGCATTAAATATTCAATTCGAAAATATTGAATACTTCTTTTTACGTACAGTCACAGGCTTGTGCCCATGCGCCACGAAAGACCTTTGTATGTATATGTTGAGCAATTATCTATGGTTTTTCCAGACGAGGCCCACAACACCAATCAACGGGGTCTCTACAGTCGGATTCCCCAGCATCATCTTCATCTTTATCACCAGCGCCGTCCCCATCGCCACGCGCTACGCCTGCACCGTCACACCATGTCCAACCATACAGGTATATAAATATGTCTATAGTGATGTGACACTAAAAAAAAATAGGAGAAAATATCTGTTAATATTTTAAAAGCAGACTGTTTCTATATTTCTAATTGTTTTTACTACAATAATTCTACCGACCTAGAAGTCAATTATGAATATTATTTAATATACACTATAAATAACTAGATCTACTCACTCACACGCTTTCAGTTACACGCTGTATCCCGCATACGGCAGGGTAGGCAGAGAGAACTTGGGAACCTAGTGTTAAGACACTCCGTTCCACTTTCGTTACCCAGTTTCCGCCGAATTTGAGGCATTGCGTGTTGAGTGGCGGAAATCAACGCCGCGCTTTAACTAGGTTTATAAATAAGATAATCTGTAACAATAGTTGATATGATTTAATTTAAATTAATATCATACACACCCTTCACGTTATAAGAAATAATTTAATATAGGCTTCAGAATATCGGTTACATCCCTTACAAAATTGACTACATGCTTTAAATTTTAAATATTACTTTTTTTCTTAACATTAAAGAGGAAATAAATCTGACTAATTATTATGTATACTATAGATTTTAATGTATAATTGTTTTTTACGGGTTTTGTCTCTTAGAATGCCTCGAAAACGATTTTGTTTGTTATCTTTAATATTTCTATTTGTTAGATTAACATATAAAAATAAATAATACCTCAAAATCGGCGGAAAATGGGGAACGGAAGTGGAACGGAGTGTCTTAACACTAGGTTCCCAAGTTCACTCTGTCTAACCTGTCATGTGCGGGATACAACGTGAAGCTGAAATAAATACTTTTATGTTACGTTTACAAAACAAAACCGTAACAAGATTTGTATGCATCTAGGGTTGCCAACTTTTTTGACAAAAAAAAACGTATACAATCGTTTGAAGAGGAAAAAAATAAAGTATTTGTAAGAAAAAAAAGTATTTTTCAAGTTTTATGTTTTTATTGGTTTAAAAACGTATTTTTGTGAGCTTTTAGCACTTGCTAACAATCTTTTGTTATTTTTAAATGTTTCAAAGCTCGTTTTACAATCATCATTTAAATTTAAATAAATAAACAATTCGTTTTTAATCAAATTTATTGACGCTCTATTTCTCTCTTCTCGCCACTTCAGATTCATTACTGAAAAAACTCTCTCAGTGAAAGCTGAAGTGGCGGGAACAGAGAGTAAATAAGAAATAATTTTTTTTATATTTGGTAAGCTATCAGATGCATTTTTAAGTATATATTGCCATTTGTCAACTGTACTTTTCTCTGAAAATTCTTTATCATTATTAGTAAATTTTCTTTGAATTTCTTTAAGTGTTATTGTCTCAGAATATAAATCGTCCATTTTAATATTTAATCTGTCTTGTAATTTGGCCTTTGTAATTACCATTTCAAAATGTTCAAATTTAATCTCATTTTTCAAAGACATATTAGGAAGTATTGAAAGCCAATTTTCTTCACTAAAATCAAACCATTTTGTCAAATAATTTAAGCTCTTATCAATAAAAAGTAAAAAATTACTGGTAACTGTATTGAATGTTTCGGCTGATGACTTTTCAATTTTTTGTAATCTCATTTTTGATTCATAACCAAAATACTTATCAGTTTTTCTTTGTTCTAATTCATCTCTTAAATTACCCATAATATTATAAACATTCAATATAGTTACCTCATTTCCTTCCAAACGTTTTATTATTTTATTAAAAATATTCAGCATGTGGCTTGTAAAGTGTAGATAAATTTCAACAACTTCCCCTTGTTGATCTCTCAGCTTTAATAATTCTTGTATAATTATTGGACAATTATCATTTAAACTTATAAAATAATTACATATTGGTTCCCAATTAAGTAAAAGGGTGTCAATGGCTGGAAGTAAAGATAACCAGCGAGTGCCAATATGACGTTTAATTTCGTGAAATTCGCCATCAACCATAGAAACGAATTTTTTTAATTCATCTCTTCTACAAGCAGATACTGAAAAGTGACTGTATATTTTTAAAACAATATTTTCTATGTCACAAATCAAGTAGCCCATAGCATGTTTCACAGTATTATGGACAATGTGTGCATGACAGTTGCCTTTTATTAGATTTGGTACTTCTTTTTTAATATTTGTATACAATGAATGATGAATGCCAAAATTAGCGTTGCAATTGTCTGCACTGAGACCTGACACTTGATTGAATGACAGTTTGTAAGAATCCATAGACTTCTTAATAGCTTCTAACATGCCATCAGCAGATTCGTTTGAATTTTCGTAAAAATCTAACAGTTTATTTTGGATCCCTTTATCTATTGAAAAATATTGCACTACAAGTGGAAATAATTTAATGTTCTTTTTATTTGATGCATCTGTCTGGAGACAGAAAAACAAATTATCATTTAAATCATCTAAGACACTTTCCACAGAATATGGACCTAATACTTCTGTTACCAAAGCTTCCATTTTAGTTCTTGCCAAGCGTATTTTATTGGCTATTTTGGAATCAACATATAAAATTTTGCTTAATTTATTTGTGCAGTCCATACTATTATAAGATAAATTATGTTTCACAGTGTGAAAAGTTAATGTTAATTCCGCTGCTGTAATATTGTTATCATCACTAGATCCTGGACAATTAGTATTTGGTGTAAGGAAATTTTGTAATGCACCAGATGTTTTCTTCATTTCAACTTTCATCATGTGCTTTTGAGTTTTTTGATGTTGTTTAATCTGTAAAAAGAAAAAAACAAACTACCACCACCATACAAACCATCACCATTTTCAAAATAATACTGAATCATAAATAATGAATATTATGCTTCAATTGAATAATGATTATTAAACTATTTATTAATACAGTGGAAAATGTTTAGAATAATATCAGAAAAAAAATAATTTTATCCAAACACACTTAAGTAAATTATATGAGAATATAAACATTTTAATTCAGGCAATTAGGATGAAAAATGTTATCTTTTAATATTTTAATATTTAAAAATAAATACCCAATTAAATAAAATAGCTTCCCAAGTTCCCATACCCTGCTTAAAATTGTAAGCAAGAAAATTTATTGATTATTCATACACTGGATTAAAAATTAATAAACCAAAATTGTTAATGCAACCTAAATTTCAACCAAATCGTTTCGCAACCTAAATCGTTTTTACTGTTTTAAAAACTTTTCAATATAAAAGCGTTAGCAACCAACCAAACCAAACCACCACCAAACAAACTGGCCACTCATTTGTTTACAAGTGAATAGTTGAATTTCAATGTCAAATTATAGATTTTATATAGGTAATAACTTTTCGTTCAAATGTATAAAAAAAAACTAATGAAATAGGTTAGGTAGGTTAAAAATGTAAATAACTGTACGAAAGAAGAAACGTAGTTTTAAAAATATATGACATATTAACAAAACATACCTGTCCAATGCCAGCTGAACCGATTGTAAAATTCACGCCGCAGATATTACATCTTGCGTTATTTTTATTTTGACGATCACTTGTTAGCCAGTCGTATTGTTTTTCCCACTCAGGTTTATACTTTTGTAAGACTTTGGTAATTTTAGCTTTTTTAGGAGTCACTGGTGGTGTATCATTTTCAGAATGACTCGTCATTGCAATTGTTTACTTAAATAATAGTGGATTAAACAAACAAAAACAACATCGAAGGAAAACAACGGGCAATTTTCAACTACGTCGAATGACGTCGATAGTGTGACATCTATGATATATGTCATCTGTCACTGTCACATTCACATTGGACTGTTGGACATGACATCTAACATTTCGTTCAGTAATAATAAATCGTTTTTATAATCTGTTTAGTGCCGTTAAATAGTAGGTACCCAACTTATCCATAATTTTACGCATCCACAGTAAAGGTTGAAAATAAAGTATTTTCACATACTTTATTTGTATTCAAAAGTATAAAGTATAATTACCAAAAATAAAGTAAGATACGTTATTATAAAGTATGGTTGGCAACCCTATATGCATCGTTCTCGTGTAAAAATTGTATACCATTACAATATGCGCGTATTTCCAGTTCGTGTAATGATGATTACTCCGGATGTACGCTCTGTGATCATTGCATATGAGTATGGTAATAACTTCAAAATTACGTCGTACACAACCATTTCTTCTCTTGTTTTTTGCTTGTATGGAACATGTTACTTACTTACTTACTTACTTATTTACTTACTTACTTACTTACTTACTTATTTACTTACTTAGCTTCACGCTATATCCCTAGCGGGGTAGGCAAAATCTCGGCATACTTCTTTCGCCTCGTCCACTGTTAAACTGTATTATAATTTAAATAATCAAATAATTGCACATCGTTGATTACAGTGCAAATAGATACAGAATATTTTGTCACTTCTTCACGCTGTATCCCGCACTTGGCAGGGTAGGCAGAGGGAAGTGGGCATGTTTAATGTGAACGAAACGGATCGTTCCTCTAGAATATATTTTTATTTTTTCAAAAATTAAAAGGTTTAGTTTAAATTAGAGATTTATTTCTTATAACAGGATAAATAAAAGGAATCCAGTGTTCATACACTACCGTTCCCCAAGTACTGGTAAATTTTTGAAAAATCACGTCTTTAATGGCGGAGCTTAACGCCGCGCGATATATAATTACTTGAAGAGAGTATATGCGTACATTTCTTATGCTGGTTCTTACTGAATATGTATTAAATATATCTATCACTAAATTTTAAAGATTTCCAAGAGGCGCGAGATCAAATTCCGTTTAGTTCGAATTTTTAAATAATAATTTTAATATGTTTTTAAATTTAGTATTTTTCTTTTCTAAGTGTGGAATAACACTTTAAGTATAGTAAAAATATTTAATAAATAACATTATCTCTTACCAAACGATAATTTTAAACAACCAGTCTTTGTGTAGCGAGAAATTTGTAAAAATCGCCTCTACAGAGATGCTAACAACATGAATAAGTTGTAACAAGCGTATTACGTAGAATTTCGACGTAGCTTGGTGAGAACGTATGGCTCAGTTGGTCAGAGCGCTTGGACGGTTTCCAAGAGGCGCGGGTTCAAATCCTGCTTCGTTCAAGGTTTTATACGTTTTTTAATTTAGTATTTTTACTTCCTAAGTATGGAATTAAACTTAGTAACACATATCCATAGTATATTGTAGATTGTTTTTATTTTTAATTTGCCTGCTTTCAATGTACCTACTAAAGGATTTATTAAATACATTTGTAATGCTCTTATTCGATATTTAGTTAGATTAGATCTCATCTTTACATGTTTAAGAGTTACATATATATATTTTTGACAAAAAAATGTTGTAAATTTAAATTATTATTATATTATTTTCATTTTGAAAATTTTAAATGAAATTAAACAACGTGCTGTATCATATAATATTTATATATATATATATATATATATATATATATATATATATATATATATATATATATATATATATATGTATGTATATATATATATATATATATATATATATATATATATATATATATATATATATATATATATATATATATATATGTATATATATATATATATATATATATATATATATATATATATATATTACGACGTAACTTTTAACCAATTTTTCATAATTAAATATATGCATTTTTATTTTCATCTGCCACTTAAAGTAAGCTTAGATCTAGACAAAATTATGTAATAATCTAGATATTTGAGTATTTTAGCCTAGTTCAGCTTAGCTACTGTAGTTTGAATGTGTAGATCGCGAAATAACTCTTCATCGGGCAACCAGAGTCCCGGGAACAGCCTCACGAAGCGATGGAATTCAACAGGTGACTTCAATACTCATGGTCTACTGCCTAACTCACGGTAAGATTATATATAGATTTATATAGTTTTTTTTTGTATAATATCTGGACATGGATTCGAACCTGGATACTTCTGATAATGAAGGTTACTTATATATTAATAGGCAAGTTTTAGTTACTTTTATTCTATAGTATTTTTTGTAGTATCGATAGTGTTTTTTGTAGTATATTAGTTTTTTTTTTATAAGAACCCGACTTAGATTTGAACCTGGACTCATTGGATATTGAAAGTTAATTGACGATAAAGTCGATAGTCAAGATTTAGTTTCACAGTGTTTTCACATATTAATGTTGGAATCCGATCAGGAATGAGCATTATAAAGCCAGTAATAAATCTAAGATAAGTTTTTTGCGTTTTGTATATATTTTTTTAATAACAGTTAAAGTTTAAAATATATATATATATATATATATATATATATATATATATATATATATATATATATATATATATATATATATATATATATATATATATATATATATATATATATATATATATATATATATATATGTATATATATATATATATATATATCAATTCTTGTTTTTTTACATATTCCTATAGATTTTACTTAATTATATCATTTATACTTATTTTTTCTATAGATTTACAACAACAAAGTCGTTATTAAACTTGTACTCTAAACAATCATCGCAAAATGGACCTATATTGAAACATGGGTGAGTTAATATGAACATGTGATCGTTAAATGGGTGTTGGTCTGTTCAAGCGCTTGGGTTGTGGGTACTATGCTTGGGTTTTTATGGCTAACATTTCTTTGATTGAATTATTAAATTAAGTACTTTTGAATTTGTCTTTCTAAAACTATGGAGGCGCGACGACTTTTGTTGTTATCATTGATTTTCAACATATATTTTTTTGTTTAAAACGTTGAGGTCAGTCGTGGCGCAGAAGAACAAGCTTGATTGTAAACGCAAACACTTGTTAGTTCTATTTCCATTTGAAATGATTCATATATTATTTCTGGTACCGAAGCGAAATGCGGAGTTGAAATCCGCCACTCAACACCGAAAGTGCGGAATGAAAGTGTCGTAAGACTAAGTTCCCAAGTTCCTTCAGCCATCCCTGTCATGTGCGGGATACAGCGTAAAGCGTGAAGCGTGAAGCGTGAAAAAGTAATAAAATGATTACGCTACTTTACAAAAGAATACTAAAAATATTTCAAACCTACGCTAACCGTTGAAGAGACAGTTGAATGAACACTGACGCTTTACATCTGGTATAATTTATTACAGGACCACCCACATCGCATTTTATATGTACTTGTTACTTAAGGATTTCTTTACTATAATAATATCTATATGATTATTTTTTATTTTTTCAACTTTACGCTGTATCCCGCACATGGCAGGATAGGCAGAGGGAACGGAAGTGAAACCTAGTGTTATGACACTCCGTTCCACTTCCGTTCCCCACTTTCCGCCGAATTTGAGGCATTGCGGGTTGAGTGGCGGAACTCAACGCCGCGCTTTGCCTTATAGCGAAGAATGTTACATACATTAAATATTTAAATTGAAAATATTAAATATTTCGTTTCCTCGACTGGGGATCGAGCCCAGATCCTGTCGGTTACAGTCACACTCTTGTGCCGCTGCGCCACGACAGGCCTATATGTGGTTTTGAGTAGATATATAACATATTAAAATATTATTTTTGCGCTAATAGAAAGTCCTAATAAATTATTGAGGCCTGTTATGGTGCAATACCATACGTTGGCCTTAAACATGATGGGTTGAGGGTTCGATTTTCACTCGAAGAAATGAAATATACGTCGTAGATAGAGAGAGATATCGATATTTAAGTAAAATTTTTAATTATATATACATTTGAGATTTAATATATCTTTATGCTGTTAACATTGAGCTCAGTGAATACGTCATCGAGGATAAATGTTCTAAACTTTCTTTTTGTCCTAGGCTCTGAAATTGGGCTGAGAATTATAATTTTTTTGAGTATCCTAGAAATAATTTATACAATATAAAAGAAGAAGAGTAAATGAAGAAAAAGAAGAAGAAAAGTAATTCTTATATAAACTTTAAATGTATGTAGGTTTTGAATACATTTAATAGCCCTAGGTACAAGGAGACATGAAAAATAGACCAATTGATGCAATTGTCTTTGACGTTGGTTAAAAATAGACAATAAACGCTTATATCGTGCAAGCTAATAACAGCTAATATTTTGTTCAGCTCCACACTGTAATCGGCACATGACTGTGTAGGCGGGGGGAACTTGGGAACCTGGTGTTAAGACACTCCGCACAGCGTCCCACTCTCCGTCCATTATAAGGCATTGCATGTTGAGTGGCGGAACTCAATGCGCTGAACTTGTTATCAAGAGAAAAAATTAAAATTAAAAATATTACATTACCTCGGTTGGAGATCGAATCCACAACCTGACGCGTTGATATACTCGTATATATTTATACTGTCATATATACTTATACTGTCATATATGTCATATAGTCGTATAAATTATATATATATGCAAAATTATATATATGAAGTTTGTATGGTTGATCACACTTATCTAAGGAACTACTGGTCTGAAATTTCAATATGAAAAATAAATTTTGTATTAGGTAGACAGGATGTCGGGGAGGAATATTGTGGGCACTGATTTACAATTGTTATGTATGTATGTATGTATGACTTATGGCTGACATCATAAATAAATATAGATATCTTGCTCAACGCGATTACTGTTATATAGTTAAAAGGTCATACTTTTTAATAGAAGTATAAGGTTTTCTTCTCTTCTCCGCCTTTTTAGTATAAAGTGAGTATTCGATTTTTACCGAAAATAGGTAATTATGAAATCAATTTGTGTAAAAAAAAATATAATCATATAAAAGTGCCCATCAACCTTAAAGGCCGGCAACGCACCTGTAGCTCCTCTGGAGTTACATGGGCCGGGTTCGGAGATCATTTACCATCAGGTGACCCGTAATTGGAAATTTAACTGTAAGCGCGACAGTTATGGATTCCATTCCCATTTAATAAGATTTCTGCTAGTCGCAAGTCAAAGCGCTGTGTTGAATTACGCCATACAACAAGCAATACCTTGAAAAGTGACCGATTCGTAGATAAAAAATATATCTTATCACTGGGTGTAATAAAAACGAAATTTTCCAGTTTTCCTGTTAGTAAATAAAAGGGCGACCTCTAGTACACGGTTTGTTAGTTAATTGTCTTTTTCAGCTTCACGCTTCATTCCACATGTAGCATGGTAGGCATAGGAAACTTGGGAACCTAGGGTTAAGATACGCCGTTCCGTGTCCCACTTTTCACCTATCTCGAGGTATTGTTACCAGGGCAATGTAAGTAAAATATCAAATATTTAATGTCAAATATTTATTCGAATCTACAATCTGTTGCTTATACAGACACGACTATACGACAGGCCTTAATTGTCTTTTAAACAAACGTAATTGGGCTCCTAAATAACGATAATTACAGACTAAACTTGGTAAAAAGATTATTCTGTTCAATTTACCAAATTAGTGTAATCAGTCTAGCGTGACTGCCAGCCGTTAATAGCGTCTAATTTATTTATTTATTTATGTAAAGTAATTTATTATTCGGCTTGGATCTTTTTATTATTGAGAAGCCGGCAAACGAGCGTACGGGTCACCGGGTAAGTGATAACCGTGGCCCCCGAGGTGGATGGGCACCGCGGCCCGGCATTACCCAATGCGAAACGCAGTAGCCAAAGCTTGCGTGTTGCCATTGCTGACACTGTGACTCTTCTCGTACTTTAGTCGCCCATTACGACACCATCAGTACCAGGGTGATCCTATTCTAAGCCGGAATCACAAGGTCCAAAACACGGATCGCGAAAAGATATTTGCATGTTGCATTTAATCAAGCCGGTAATTAAATATTATTATTCTACTGTATACTGCGTAAGTTTTGACTCCAGTCATAAGGCGTGAATAAATGGTGAATATCACGAATATGCCCGAGTCCTCGCTAGAGTTACCATTGTAAGCCTTTCCACTGCGCTATCATGGCCTGACATACATATTATTTATACTTATAATAAATATGTAACTGATCGCTGTCTGTACATGGAAAATATATAAAAAAATCTTGTAGGCGATGTTTATAAGTGGAAAAAGTTTATTTACGTTTTGTTTTTGTTAGGTTTAAATGCAATTTTCAATATAATATTTTGGTAGCCTTTCTTCAAACATTTATTAGTTATTTTATTTAAATCGGTTGATAAATAAAATTTTACGTCAATTCAAAATATTTAGTTCGAAAAAATTGCTAAATTTAGCTGATATTTTAGTTTTCAATACACAGACATTGTCTTAAAGGTGAATTTTATTAAAACAAGAAATTTATTAAGATTAATTGATTAAAGTAAAGTACATAAGTACTATTGATTATTTATTACACATATCCTATAATAAAAACGTATTTGCCACTTCTTGCAAATTAATAAACACGATATTGTGTAACAATCATTGCACGAACACAAATTACCGGATTTTAATTGTACCTACAGTAAAAATAAAACTAGAAGTGTCATAGCCATTGACCTTGAACACTTTTATTTTATGTCATTTGAAATAATATCTCTTAACCACGATAAAGGAAAAATATTCTGCACTTTACAAACGTCAGATGTGACATTAGTGAGTCATCGTGAATGCTGAATAGTGATGTAAATATTTTGCATTTAAATAACAATAATATGTTTTTATTTTGAACATCACTATACATCGCGTTTTAAACAATATATATATTTATATAGAGTAGTGGATAGCACGCAATGTAAATTAAATTGGCTTAATATCATGTCATGGTCAAGCCCATAATTGCCAAGAAGTAAGCAAATAAGCGTCTCTCTCTGTTCTGTAGCCGGCTCGGCTGTACGAATCGTGTCAGTGCCTTTTAAACCTGTTTGAATAGCAGTCGTTGCCTTGTGCTCGAGTGTGAAAATTAAAAAAATATTCTGTCACAAATGGACGACAGGTAATTGGCGCAAATATTTTAATATAAAAATAAAAAATATATAACTAATTTATTTATTAATTTGTTGTTTATTTTTTTTTAGATTAGTTTTTCTATGATTAGTTGGATATTTTTTTTCGGAAGTCACTTGCTAACGGTGGCGTATCTTCACCATGTCGTTCACCCCAATGTAAGTTTCTTAGGAATTTTAATGCCTTTTTTATTTTCGTATAAAAATATTTTGCCTAAATTTGTATGTTAAATGTGCTTGTTAGACATGCAGCGTTTAGTTTCGCCACTCAATTCTCTCTGAGAATGGGAGATTGCTTTAATTATGGAAAAAATATAAATAAAAATATATCTTGGTAATTAAAGAACAATGGCTGTTAATATATAAGTATTATGTATGAATATATAAGTATGAATAACAATAGATTCAAAGATAACGTATATATCGCAAGTTTGCGTTGATTCATAACTGGTTGTATTCTTGAACTATTTTTTAAATGTTTCCTGCTTATGTTAAATGAACATCAATTATTTGTAATTTTAATAAAAATAATATCTACATATATATTATGATTATGCGTAGTATAATTTCTACTTCTTATTGATTTTCTTTTCTGCTTCATTCTGTATCCCACACAAAACAGGGTAGGCAGATAGAAAATATCAACCTAGTGTTAAGACACTAAACTCCCATTAAAAAAAATCTTTCCGCTTTCCGCTGAACTTGCCCCATTACAAGAGCGAAATAAAATTGAAATGTTTAATATTTTCATTTTTCTCGTATAGGATCAAACTCACAACATGTCACGGTTACGCTTGTGACTCTATGCCACGACTGGCCTTTAACGTAATACTAATATATATTTAGCTTTAAAAATACTAAAATTAGTTTGTTCTAGTCAAACTATAAACTATTTTGGAAAGTGATCGTTTTTTCCGTATTATTAGCATTATTCGAGGCCTGTCGTGGCGCAGCGGCACAAGAGTGTGACTGTAACCGACAGGTTCTGGGTCGATCCCCAGTCGAGGAAATGGAATATTTAATATTTTCAATTTGAATATTTAATGTTTCATTTCTTCGCTCTGGTAATAAGGCAAAAGCGCGACGTTGAGTTCCGCCACTCAACACGCAATTCCTCAAATTCGGCGGAAAGTGGGGAACGGAAGTAAAACGGAGTGTCATAGGTTTCACTTCCTTTCCCTCTGCCTACCCTGCCTAGTGCGGGATACAGCGTGAAGCTGAAAAAAAAAATTAACATTATAATTGATATTTCTGTACTGAACATAGCATCGTTTTGTTTGCGTGTCAAGTGGCCCGACAGGTAAAGGTTTATAAAACGAAGCTTCCTATATGATTTCTATCTTGAAATTATTTTCACATAAAAACTAATTTTGGGTTAAATCCGCGGCGCAACACGCCAACCAGAAACGGTCACTGTTCTGATTGGGTGGAAAGTAAGTAAAGTGTTTTTTTAACATTTTTAAAATTATATTCTTTACTTAGTAAAGAAAATCCTTTAAATATAGAAATTTTAATTCGCGCCTCTTTGGAAATTGTCTAAGGAAGGATGAGATTCCAAAGGTTGAATGGTTTCTAGGGACGAGGGTCCCGGTAGGCTAAAATGTTGATGTGTTTGAGACAGCGGCACTGCCGGTCGTGCTTGCAGTCCCACGCTTGTGTCCTTACGCTACGAGTGGCCAAGCAGGTTTCATACACAATTTTTGTCTCTAAATATAGGAACAGATGGACAAGGTCTCAGGCAAAAACTAGCTATTAAATAATATGAAAAGAAAGCTTTTCTAACTTTCTTAACTCAGATATTAAATAACTTAACAAACTAACTTAACTGACTAACTAACTTTACAATATAATATTTTTAATTTTCGCGATTGTTACACATTTTAAATAAAACTATTTTAAATCCTTTACAGTAGTCCGTAGTCACGGATAGACCACGAACTAAGTGTAAAGTGGTCGAACCGTCGGGTTTCCAAAAATGTTTACTAATAAATATTTACGATTAATCCGTTTAAAATAGTTTTATTTAAAATAACTTTACAAACTTACTAACTAACTCAACAAAGTAAACTAACACACTGAACTAACTAAGTAACTAACTTAACAAAGTATCACAACTAATTAATTTGAAACTGTGAGCTAATTAATAATAATAATATAACTATTTAACTTTATTTTTTTTTTAATAAATAAAAAAAATAAAAAAAACAAATAAATGACAACAATTTAGCAAAACAAATAATGATTTTAATTAAGATGATGGACTCTGATCCTCAATTTAAGATTAAACTTGTATTTTGGGGATCAGGGTTCACACACATCGATGTGCACATTAAATTTGTGACATTATTTATAATATTTTCACCTCTGCATTACATAAGAATATCTTTTATTTGACAATTTTAATTGCATGTGTATGTAATTAATCATATATTTTCCTTCCAGCACCCACACCTATCAGTATAACGAGGAGGATGGGTCCATGCGGATGTACATCAGGGGTCGTCCTGTCGTCATGTATGCACCCACTGACCTCGACAACTTTGACCCCAAGAAAGTGGCGCCCCCACCGCAAAATAAACTTAAATTAGAATGGGTTTATGGGTACCGGTGAGTAACATTTTTTTATTAACAGAGAATATTTCTATCAAAGAATCTATCTATGTAAGAATCTTTCTATCAAAGAATCTTTCTATCGAAGAATCAGTCTGTTCTATATTCGGTCGTGCAATGTGACAAAAGTTATCAAACATATATAAGTATTAATTATTTATATGTACATATGTGCTTTACGTACATACAACAATTCCATTAGTTAATTATATTTTATCGATTCCCATAGGTTTGATGTATGTTAGATAGTGTTGACCTTGCGTGTGAACGCCCAGTTCGTTATTTTTTATTGCTTATCAGTAACAGCCACGTTCACGGTAAAATATTTTAAAATATCTTAAAATAGAATTATTATTAATGATAATAAATATTATTATAAGTATAATAACTAAATAATAATAATAATAAACTAGCGACCCGCTTACGGCTTCGCCCGCTTTTATTTCACTACTTGATTTATAAACCTCATTCGATTTGGTGTTCTCATAACATTATCACTTTTAAAACAATATTTATATATTGAAAATGAAAATTTTTAGCTCAATTTAAATTAATTTTGTCGATCTTTATATTTCATATTTACATAACTCTTTTTATTTACTGACCGATCGAAATAAAAAAAATGATGGTGCCTGAGGAACGCAGTGTGTTAATAACTAGGTTCTCTCTACCTAACACGCACTATGCGGGATTCAGCGGGAAAGTAAACAAAAGTTCTCTTTATAGACATGTATGACATAGATACTGTTTACTTGGCTACAAGTCGTTTAAACAATTGTCAAACAATTTTCCAATTGCTTCTATTTCGGAGCAAGTACTGATAATCACAGACCACTCCTACCTTTTATAGTTTTATCTAAAAATGTTGTTAGACTCAGTACAATGTGACTCAGAAGATAATTTTGCTTGTAAATATGAGTATGTTTACTTCAACTATCAAAGATACGTAAAGTGCTTTATCTCTATACTAGCAACCATAGCGGCTTCGCCCGCTTGAATATTATAGCGAAATTGTACAAAATATTCACGTCAATTTTGGCCTAGGCCTGGCCTGGTATTATGCTGATGTATAAGCTGTAAAGATACGACCCACCTACGCCTTCGCCCGCTTGTTGTTATTTGTATCGTAAAATTGCACTAAATGTTTAGTCTCAATTGTGACTTACGTAAAGTTTCATTTTAATCTGTCCAATGGTTCTTAGTATCTCTTACATTTATAATAAATATAAATATCTACTGTACCTTACTTCCTATTATGTCAATACAATGATAATAAAATACAATAATAATAAAATATATAATGTGGCCTGTCGTGGCGCAGCGGCACAAGCGTGTGACTGTAACCGACAGGTTCGATCCCCAGTCGAGGAAATGAAAATTTAAATATTTTCAATTTAAATATTTAATGTTTCATTTCTTCGCTCTGGTACTAAGGTAAAGCGCGGCGTTGAGTTCCGCCACTCAACACGCAATGCCTCAAATTCGGCGGAAAGGGGGAACGGAAGTGGAACGGAGTGTCTTAACACTAGGTTCCCGGGTTCCCTCTGCCTACCCTGCCTCATGCGGAATACAGCGTGAAGCTAAAAAAAACTTAATTTTAACAATAAATAAATAACAAAATCAAAAACTTTTAAAGGCGCGTATAATTTCTCTACAGTGGTTTCCCAAGGCCACAACAAGTTTCACTTGAGTGGCCAACTGTGTAACTCAGATAATGAGGTACGGTGCAGGTCAATGCGGGTGCGGGTACAATGATAGGAAGTACGCTTTTATACTAAGTAAATAGCCCGTGTACCCTGAAAAGGAACTTTAATTTTATGATAAAACCTGACAGAATGTTATGGTTATATGTGAATGAGGAAATGATAATATATAAAAATCTTATAATAGACAATACTATTTTAATATTTTCATTTTCTCCATGTGGTAAGGAACAGAGCGCGGCGTTGAGTTCCACTCAAAGTCTCTAGGATACGGCAGAAAGTGGTAAATTGAAGTTGTTATTGTGTTTTTGTCTTATTTTAATATTCATAATACTTTTTACATGATGTTTTCTTTATATGTAGTTAAAATATATTTTTGTAAATGTTTACAATTCTAGTCCATTTGCTAATAATATTAAAAACAAATATTTTTACTACGGTTTTAAAATGTTATTCCACACTTAGGACAGAAAATACAAAACTTAAATTTAAATAGCGTATAAAAATTTTGAACGAAGCAGGATTTGAACCCGCGCCTTTGGTACGAATGGCTGGCTGACCAACTAGGTCAGAGCGCTGGAACGGTATTCCAGAGGCGCGGGTTCAAATCCTGTTTCGTTCAAAATTTTTATACGCTTTTAAAATTTAAGTTTAGTAAATAAATATTTGTTTTTGTTTATTCCAGAGGCAAGGACTGTCGCAACAACCTCTACCTTCTACCGACCGGCGAGATCGTATACTTCGTGGCGGCCGTAGTGGTGCTGTTCAACGTCGAGGAGCAGTGCCAAAGACACTACACGGGGCACACCGACGACGTGAAGTGCATCGCCATACACCCCAACAGGCTGGTGGTGGCCAGCGGGCAGTGCGCGGGCCACGACCGGCTGGACGCGCGGCCGCACGTGCGCGTGTGGAGCTCGGTGTCGCTGGCCACGCTGGCCGTGCTGGGCGCGGGCTCGCTGGAGCGCGCGGCGGCGTGCCTGGCCTTCTCGCGCGCGGACGGCGGCGCGCTGCTGGCCTGCGTGGACGACGCGCCCGAGCGCGCGCTCGCCGTGTGGGACTGGCAGCGCGCCGAGCGGCCCTGCCTGGCCGAGACCAAGGTGCTGCATGTTGCCAATGCGTAGCTTTATGTTTTGACTAAAACATTAATATGTAACTTGTGAACTCTTTTCAAATATACGCTATATTATTGTAAAAATTCATTTAGATCCGTTGAGTAGTTTTTTGTGTGAAAGTAAAACAAATATGCATCCTCACAACCTTTCATATTTATAATTTTATATATTAAAAGAATATAATATAATATACAACAATCGTATATATAATGGTGTACCCTATCACATAAATACTAAATTTGCCTTATTATAAGAAATAATCCATATTTTCATCATTAAGATTTATTTTTTAAATTTTGATTTTGAATTTTTTTTTCGTAATTCTGGAGACAGCATGTACAATACAAATACCTGACACCGCACTTTGCTCCATTACGAGAGCGAGGTTTATTTAATATTTCTGAGACTGAGAATCGAACCGACACCCTATTCCCCGAAAATAACATATAAGCAATCAAATTCCAGTGCTCAGTGGACACAGTAGTGGCAGTGGAGTTCCACCCGCTCGACCGCAATCAGATAGTGACCTGCGGGAAGGGACACATCGCCTTCTGGACTCTAGACGCCTCCAACGTTCTGTACAAGCGCATGGGCGTGTTCGAGACGCGGGATAAACCCAAATACGTTACGTGTTTGGGTTTTAATCAAAATGGTGAGTGGTTTTGTGATATTTTGGGATTTTTTTTTTGGGAATGTAGGTTAAATGTTTTGTTAGTCAGGTTAATATTGAATGACCTCTGCAATACTTTTACGGATAGAATATATAAGGTAAAATATTTCAATGCCATATCTAAGAAAAAAATATTAAGATTCGTTCACAAGTTACACGTAAAATATATATTTTTATTTTAATTTCAATTCTTTAAAGTGTGAGTCATATATTAATAGACATACATTAATTTTCTTGGCAGTGGACTTCACGTTTTTCGGACTTCATGTCGCTTGATTTTTTGTCAAAAAGAACAAAATAAATAAGTTTATGCGTCAGATGTCCATATAGAAGACGAGACGTTAATAAATTGTGTGTGCTTTTAATAAAATTAAAAACTTAGCCATATTAAGGTATCTATCTACTGGGTAAAATAAGATATAAATGTTATAATGATCGAACGAAACAATTACATAGAGTTTTTATATTCGTTTATAATGTTATTTTGTTCCTATAAATATATAATTGGATTTTGTACAGAATTTTGGACTTATTTAGATTTACATTCTTTTTGTGGCGAAGTTGACAGTCAAGTATAATTTTAGTATTGAACTTGGCTCGCTTTTTTCATATTTACGATTGTAATATGATAATATATAAAACAAAGCACTTATATAATGTATATGTGGAGAAAAAAAAGTTTGAACTTTGTTTATCAAATGTATAAATAATTATTTATAATGCAGTTATTACACTTTGATAACGCGGCAAAGCGTGGCGTTGAGTTCGCTACTTAACACGTAATGCCACGATGACACGGTAGAACTGGGCATCTTAAGTTCTTAACATTAGGTTCCCGTGTTCCTTTTATCTAAAACAAAAATGATATAGTGATATGTAAACCTGTGGCAAAGGCGACGTGATCTCCGGGGACTCGAGCGGGAACCTGACGGTGTGGGGGCGCGGCACCAACACGGCGCTGCGGCAGGTGCGCGGCGCGCACGACGGGCCCGTGTTCGCGCTGTGCGCGCGCCGCGACGGCGCCGTGCTCAGCGCCGGCGGCAAGGACGGCCGCCTCGTGCTCTTCGACGCCGAGCTGCGGCCCGCCGGCGCCGAGGCCGTGGTGCGTTCTTGCGGGCCGTTGTACTGGTTGTAGGGCATCTCTGTGCTAGCTTAACTGGGACATTGTTTCTGTTTTCACAAACAGAAATTATATATTTCATGTATTCGTTACTTTTTGTTTTTGGTAACAACGTTAAGAACTGTTTTTTTGCCGTGTGATTCCGGCTTAGAATAGGATCACCCTGGTACTGACGGTATCGTAAGAGGCAACTAAAGTGCGTGTAGTAGAGTCACGTTGCCAGTAATGGCAGCACGCATGGGCAGACTCGACCGGATTGTTACCACCCCCGGCATTTAATACCGGCGTTAAGTAGTGGCTTTGGCCACTGCGTTTCGCATTAGATAATACCGGTGCCCTTCCACCTTAAAGGACGGCAACGCTCCTGTAGCTCCTCTGGAGTTACACGGGGCCGTGGGCGACGGTGATCACTTACCATCAGGTGACCCGTACGCTCGTTTGCCGTCTTTTCCATAAAAAAAAAAAACTACAGATTGATTGATATAGAACATATAATAGTTTTTTTTTCATATTTTAAAGGTTTTGTATATTTGGTATATTCATAATAATTAAAAATACAATACCTATTCGAAAAAGTAACTAAGTAAAGAAAAATAAAAAGTAAAGAATAACATGTTATAACACTATATATTATTTCTATAGTAGTTGTATATTGTATTTAATACATTTTAACCTTAAATTCCTAATAATAGCTCGATACTGTTTAATGACCTCAATTGAGAATCGAACCTCCACCTTATCTGTACATCACACGACACCGCCAGATCGAGGGCCACTACGGCGGCGTGCGCGCGCTGTGCTCCGCGCGCGGCTCAGCGCTGTACGTGGGCACGACGCGCAACTGCGTGCTGCACGGGGACCTGGAGCTGGGGTTCGTGCCCGTCGTGTTGGGTATGTTTTTTTAAATTATTTTAGGTTGTGGGTTCGAGCCCCACTTGAGAAAGTTTCCATTTTTTCTCATACCAGTTACAAATATAAAGCGTAGTGTTGAGCTCCGCCACTTCTAGAATTTGGTGGGAAGTTAAGATGAACACTGAATTTCAAGATAACCAGATAGCAGGATAGGGACACCTATCCTGCTAAATGCGGGATAGAGCGTGATGCTATCACCTAGTTCATCACGGCGTTTCTTAACTATGTTCTATGACAATACAATTAACCATTTGAAAACAACAAGCACTTTGCAAACATGACGTAGTAATTTCTGCCTTTGAAAAGAGAAAAACAAACATATTTCCATTTGTTTACTCTAGTAACAATACGCCACTTAACATGTAGTACATCAAAAAGGGGAACACCTAGCCACTAGGTGTGTGCCATGTGCCCATGTGCCCCCTGCCTCCCCTACCTGGCCACGTAGAGTAAGTCCCCGTCCGGCCGCAGGGCACGTGGACGAGGTGTGGGGGCTGGCGGCGCACCCCGCGCTGCCGCAGTTCGTGTCGGCCGGCTGGGACAAGCTGCTGCAGCTGTGGGACGGCCTCAGCCACTCCACCGTGTGGAGCAAGGACATCGAGGTCAGTGCTCATTTTACATTTTTTTTGTTTTTGACAGTTTATTTGTTGACGAAGTAACTATTTTTATGTTTTAAGTAAGAGAAGGTTCGCTTACGACTAGAGTAACATAGGGCCTGGTCCGAATAGTGCTCACGACGCTTACACTGCTAACGTGCGGTCCGATATCAGTGAGCGCGCCAACGTCTGTTAGCAGTGCTAATAATACGGACCACTTGTAAGCGTGCTTACGACTTTGACAAGTTAAACATATTAACTTGTCAAAGTCGTAAGTACCTAACAGATCGGCTACAGCCGATGAAGATTATAAAAAACTTGTATTGAAGCATTTTCCGAATTGGAAAAAGTGACTACTATAGTCACTTTTTCACAACATGACATGAAAGATATAGGTACTAAACGTTAAATGACGTCAATGCTCACGGTGCTCACGCCTCGACCCGTCAGCACTGTAAGCACTAGCCACTAACATTAGCACGTCAAAAGTGACGTCATACTATTCACAACGCTAATATTGAAGCTTGAAAACCACAATTTTGACAAATCGTTGGTGCGCTATGAGCACTGTGAGCACATTACGGACCAGGCATATAAAGATGTAGTGAAAAAGTGGTCTTCTCTGAATCTAAATTCAAGTTTGATACAAAAGTCACTCAATCCCGTATATAAAGTGGCATAGTGTCATAATAGAAATACTGAGTGTTGATCGTGCTATTTAAATACTTTGGTCGAGTGCGCAAATAACTAAAAACAATTTTTACCATCTGTGAAGGCGTCATCCATATTTAATCATAGATATTTAACAACAACTATGTGAGTGTTGCCAAACATAAAAGTAAAACGTTCAAGTTAATTATGAGACATGGATAATTATCAAAAATTATTCGATCAACTTAAACTTGAAGTTTCAAATCAAAAAAGGGAAATTGCATTTAACAACCAGATGAAAGTAATCAATAAATTTTAAAAATAAATAATATTTTCATTTTGGTACTATATATATTTTTTAGAAACTTAATATTTTGAACATTTTACAACTCGCGGACAGCTGTCGAATGTCCAAAATATCGGGTGTCTCAAAAATTTTGTACACTCAATATACGTGATTAAAAATATGATAATTTAATATATCAACACGCAATGCCTCAAAATCGGCGGAAAGTGAGGAACGGAGTGTCACAACACTAAGTTCCCAACTTCCCTCTACTTACCCTGCCACGTGCGGGATACAGCGTGAAGCTGAGTGATTGGATATACATGTAACATTGCACTTGCAGGAGCGCGCGTATTGCTGCGCGTGGAGCGCGGACGGCGGCGCCATCGCGGTGGGCTGCGCGGGCGGGCGCTGGCTCGTGTACGCGCCCGACACGCGCCACCTGCGCGCCGCCATGCACGACGGGTGAGTGCCGTACGTCGTACGCCCGCGCCGTACGCCCGCGCCGTACGCCCGCGCCGTACGCCCGCGCCGTACGCTCTAATACGCGTTGACCTCCCCGTTGCAGGAACGAGCCGATACAGACGATAGTGTACTCCCCCAACAACCGGCTGGTGGCGGTGGGCTCGCGGGACAACTTCATATACCTGTACGAGGTGGACGGCGACCGGTACTCCAGGCTCGGGAAGTGCGTGGTGAGTGTACACTTGCAGTTCACTTTCACACTTATATACAATGACACTGTCACAGTTAAAGGTTTCAAAAAATAGAAACAGCATCATTTGAAAACACTTAGATTTGACTTGAGATGAATTTGAAAAAAAAAATAAAAGTACTAGCTGTTCGTGTTGATCCAGTGCCAACTGAGGCTCGAGATGAACATTTCCTCGCTCTAATAATACAGCGCGGCGTTTAACTCCAACACAAAAAAAAAACTGTTGGAGTGTGCTTAGCAAATATTTTTTTCATAGACTCATACATTCATACAACATATAAATTTATTAAAATGACACACGCTTCACATAAGAACCTTTTTTCTTATTAGGTAACAGTTATCAGCTTTTTACATCATTAAATATTAGTACATTTAGTTTTTGGCAAATAATTTGAGAATATTATGAAATATAAATATAATATTGGTTTAAGAATTGGAAAGAATTCGTCGATACAATTTTCAATTGGTCTTTTAATTGATTTCCGCCAATTGCAATGTTTAATATTGAACTTTTTTTTTTATGAAAAGAATTTTTTTTTTTTATGGAATGACGATTTTGTCGTTAAAGTTATTTAATAAATATAAACGTAAAGAAAATACTCTTTGTTTTTTTTTAATCGAATTTTAAATGTTTTTAAAATTAAATAATGTCATTTTGATATGAAATAACTATATATAATATTTTTAAACTAAAATAAAATGTACTCCATTAATTATTATTTGAAACAGTATATATTTTAAGTGACCTCCTCGTTTCACGCATCTAGTGCACGGAGAGAAAACGTAGACGGGTAACATTGTATAAGCTTGTAGCATACATACATACATTTATATGTTGTTATTATATGCATAGTAATGAATGCATAGTATTTTCAAACATTTACATATTATATATATATATATATATATATATATATATATATATATATATATATATATATATATATATATATATATATATATATATATATATATAAGCTTAGCTTAATTAGAAGAATGTGTTAGTTAATAAATATTATACAATATATGCTAGTAATTGTCTGTCTGTATATCATAGTATATATGTTTATTTTACAAGCAAAATAAATTTTAAATTTAAAAAGAACTCTCGACACAAAAACCATTATCTTGGCATGCTTATTGCTATAAAATTGCTAAACCGATTTTCATAAAACATTGCAGTGAACAAAGATTAGATTCAGGAACTACTGCAACAGACGGACAGGTCACACTTGTAATATTTATTTTTGTGTCGGGAGTTTAAAGTAGTATTGAGTAGGCTTTGTTAATAAATATTGAAACAATGAATGATATGAGGCTGTCACACTTTTATTTAAATTTTTTAAATAGATTAAAAAAAAATGCTATGGATGTTTATCTTTTAAAATTATAAAATATTTTAACCATATGGTACTAAATTGAAATAATTCACAAATCGATATACTAAAATTACAGTACATTGATATATTTAAAATAAATAAAAAAATAATAATTAGTTAATTTTTGAAATAAAATATTTTACCAAATTGAAATAATTCACAAATTTCTATACTCAAAACATTGTTTATTTTTGAAATAAAAGTGTGATACAAAATAACTATTTTTACATATATACATACATAATATAAAACAAAATTAATTCCTAATTTTGAATTCCAGGGTCACTCCAGCTTCATCACGCACCTGGACTGGTCGGAGGACAGTCAGTACATAAGGAGTAATTCGGGCGATTACGAATTGTTGTTCTGTAAGTTTAATTTACCTTTCCACAGATACTCTATAAGAGGTCTGTCGCGGTACAGGAGTGCAAGTGTGTAACTATACGCTGCAGGTTGTGGGTTCGATCCTCATTCGAGTAGGAAATATTTAATATTTTCAATTCTTCGCTCTGGTAACAAGGCATAGTGCGGAGTTGAGTTACGTCAATCAACATGCAACACCTTAAATTCAGTCGAAAGTGGGAAACGGGAGTTTCTTAATGAAATTGGACTGGACTTAACACTAGGTTCTCAAGTTTCATTTGTCCAATTTTCTATGTCTGGATTTGATAACGGATCTGCTACAAATTGAAAAAAAGCAATTATTCTATAAAGCTGAAAAATAAAAAAGTTGGTCTGTTGAACGATGTAACCTTAAGAACTACAATTATATTTACATTTCCTTTTTGTATCTATAAATTTAATAAACTTGTGTATATGCAAAAAGGATGGAGGGTTTTATGTATTAACATACGCTAGATTTATTAGAGAAAAGATTTATTCAAAGACCGTGCGGTAGAAAGAAAGGAAAACAGCCAATTGAAAGAGTAGTCTGGATGCCCAACATTTCAGCACAGGAAAAGAAAAAACAAGGCGTTACCAGTAAAGTTATAAAAAAAAACATAAAGAAATCCCCTTTAATAATATGCTGCAGAAACCAGACTATACCTAACCAGTGAACAACTTGTACAATAGAATTACTTCCAAAAAAAAAGGAGAAAAAACAACATAAATGATTACAAACCTAACAATATCTTTAATGTTTGCAATTAAAATCAATATATGCGACTAATCCGGTTAAAATTAGTTTTAATTAAAACTGCAGACCTATCAGCCTGATGTCAAAAGCTATAAAGTTTTTGATAAAGTTATCCCAAACAGTTGGTAACGGTAGCTAGTTAATACCAACCAATAGGACACAGGACAGGCCGGATTCAGGAGTGGATTCTATTTGACTATAGACCATATCCACGTTGTGACACAACTATGACACAAGGGCAGAGAAATTAATATTCGCCGTGTGATTCCGGCTTAGAATAGGGTCAATCTGGTACTGATGGCGTCGTAAGGGGCGACTAGAGTACGTGTGGGAGAGTCACGTTGTCAGCAATGACAACACGCATGGGCAGACTCGACCGAACCATTACCACTCCCAGCATTTAAAACCGGCGTTAAGTACTGGCTTCGGCCACTGCGTTTCGCATTGGGTAAATGTGCAAATACACCTTACAGACCGGGAACGCTCCTGTAGCTCCTCTGTCGCTACACGGTGATCACTTACCATCAGGTGACCCGTACGCTCGTTTGCCGTGTCTTATCCATAAAAAAAAATATTACCTCTGATTTTTGTTTTATTGACTTTGACAAATCATTCGACTCATTAGGGTACAAGAGAATATGAGAAGCTCTTAAAAACCAAGGCGTAGAAAATCAATACATTCGTGTTCTGGAACATATATTTAATAACTGATGATGAGGCCTGTCGTGGCAGCGACACAAGAGTGTGACTGTAACCGACAGGTTCTGGGTTCGATCCCCACTCGAGGAAATGAATATTTAATATTTTTAATTTAAATATTTAATGTTTCATTTCTTCGCTCTGGTAATAAGGCAAAGCGCGGCGTTGAGTACCGCCACGCATCACGCAAGGCCTCAAATTCGGCGGAAAATGGGTGTCTGGAATTGGGGGGGGGGCATTTCGAATATTGTCTAGCATAACTGCTTGGTTTTAATGGTGGAAAATCATCGGCTCGGAAAGGGACTATTTTCACTATTTTTTGGATACTTCATATTTGTTGGTCCTGATGGTATGACTTTTTTGTGAAGTGGTTGTACCATTTTCCGTGCTCGAATCTCTTTGTACACTTCGCAGCCCTTATAATGGCTGGGTTGCTAAGGCTTAGAGTGCAGGTAGCTGGAGTGTTACGGTCTTTTTTAGGGCAGTCGATAGTTCTGTGGCCTTCTGCACATTTGACACACCTGACGGGGCGCATACAATTGTTTTTCGTGTGCCCATATTGTTGGCACCTTGTACATTGAGGGATTTCGTTAGTTTTACGTGGATCCTCTATCTGCACTTTGGTGATGTATATGAATTCTAACACTTTACCTCGATATTGTTTGTGCCAGGTTCTACATTCACAAAAAACATATTCAGTGGCTTTTTATTTTTTCTAGAGCGTGCATTAATGATTTCCCCACATACTTTGTTTCCCGTTTTCTCTATTTCTTCAATGATAGCTGTTTTTGGTGTCGTATGATGTAGATTTTTAATCACCACTCGATAACATCGCTTATCTTTTTGTGTGAAAGTAGCCCAATCAAGCCCAATCAGTCCATTCTTTCGAATAAGATCAATCAAATTTTTATAGACTTCAGCTGTAGATGATGACATTATTCTCAGCTGGTCTCTGTTATTTATTTTATATGAATAACTCCCAGTTGGTACAGACATATTCAAAAGCTCTGTTAATTTTGATAGGTCTTCTATCTCATAGAGAATGATTGGTGAAAGAGACTCGAACAGAACGAGGATATATATGTGGATATAAATAACATACAAGAACAAAAGATGTCACAGTGACCATTAAAAATGGAAATATATATGATACACTCCCCTTAAAGCCGCGACCTGCATTAATATATTGGGCCTCAACTTTTCGAGCGACTGCCAGTATCGCCATCATCTGGAAAGCAAGGCCAAGTTGGCCTCAAAAAAAGTGGGGGTCATCAGCAGAGCGAGACAGTATTTCACGCCAAAACACCGTTTGGCCCTGTACAGGGCCCAGGTTCGGCGTCATATGGAATACTGTTCTCACCTCTGGGCTGGTGCACCCCAGTATCAGCTTTAACCATTTGATCGCGTACAACGTGCCGTTCGAATCGTTGGGGACCCAATGATCTGTAAGGGGCTTGACACTTTGGCATTGCGTAGAGACGTATCTTCGCTGTGCGTTCTCTACCGCATTTATCGCAGGGAGTGTTCTGGAGAACTGTTTGACTTGATACCTGCCGCCGAATTTTGTAACTGCACAGTACGCCACAAGTCACTATACCATCTACATCACCTGGATACGTGGCACTCGAGTACTGTGCGGTTTCGTAGGAATTTCCTACCACGCGCCACACATCTCTGGAACGACCTACCCGCGTCAGTATATCCAGGTCGATACGACATGGGTACCTTCAAAAAGCGCGTCTACCTCCACCTCAAAAATGGGGAACGGAGTGTCTCAACAGTAGGTTCCCAAGCTCCCTCTACATAGTACACAGTATAGAGTACTCAGTGGCGTGCGCAGGGAACGCGACGACGTGCCGGCAGGTGGCGGCGGCGGCGGCCACGCGCGACGTGCGCTGGGCGAGCGCGCACTGCCCCGTGTCGTTCCAGGCGGCGGGCGTGTGGCCGGACGGCGCCGACGGCACCGACGTCAACGCGTGCGCGCGCTCGCCCGACGGCGCGCTGCTCGCCACCGGCGACGACTTCGGCAAGGTCAAGCTGTTCGCGTACCCGGCCTCGCAGCCCAAGGTGAGCACCTTACTTGCTTATAGCTTATCGCTTGCTTATATATAGGCTTCATATTTTCTTGAGGAACAGATGTTAATGGAAATGCAGTGTCTTAAAGATCGCCATTGCATACCCTAGTTTAACGCGGTGTAAAGCAAAAAGGGAAGAAAAATGTACCTTTTATTGCTTTAGTGCCGATAAATATTTTTTTTTTACACATAATTTAAGATATGCACTAAAATGAAGTTGACTTCGATATCAACATCATTTTTATTTATGATAAAAATAATTAATGAATAAAAAATATAGTTTATAATGTAACAGAAAATAATAAGAAATAAAAAAGTATAAACAAGTTTTTAAACTACATTTTATATAATTAATGGCTTAATTTAACTATTATTAACACGTTTGCTCGTCCCCCGTCCCCCGTCCACAGTCGCTCTGCTCGTCGCACGGAGGACACTCGTCCCACGTCACGTGCGTCCGCTTCCTGCCCGAGGGACGCCTGGTGTCCGCCGGGGGACACGACGCCGCGCTGCTGCAGTGGCATGTGGACTGAGGACACTGCCCTAGCCTTCGCTTGTCCCCACGGATGACGCTCGTGTCCTCATTGCTATATGCATATGTCAGTATATGTAATGAAGACGCAGTAGTTATTTTATATTAAATTATGATTTACTAATATTTTAGTATATACTTAGTGAGTTTCCATTTTTTTTGTCAATAATTGGTGACATACAGACAGTCACACAAATGGTGAGACTTCTTTGAAGTACGGAACCCTTAATACAATAAATAAGATATTTGGTAATGTCACATTTTAATGTTCTTATGAAACTATGAAATATATGAAATATTGTAAATGATTTTGCATTCACAATATTGAACATTGTTCTATATTAAAGTACAATAATGTTTGCTGAAGATTTTATATATATATATATATATATATATATATATATATATATATATATATATATATATATATATATATATATATATATATATATATATATATATATATATATATATATATATATATATATATATATATATATATATATATATATATATATATATATATATATATATATATATATATATATATATATATATATATATATATATATATATATATATATATATATATATATATATATATATATATATATATATATATATATATATATATATATATATATATATATATATATATATATATATATATATATATATATATATATATATATATATATATATATATATATATATATATATATATATATATATATATATATAATATATATATATATATATATATATATATATATATATATATATATATATATATATATATATATATATATATATATATATATATATATATATATATATATATATATATATATATATATATATATATATATATATATATATATATATATATATATATATATATATATATATATATATATATATATATATATATATATATATATATATATATATATATATATATATATATATAATCTGCATTTCGCAGTACTAATGCGAACAGACAGACAAAAAATTACAAACATAGTTATTAATGAATAAATAATTAAACACTATTTAGTAATTATAGTCAAGGAGCTTATATTTGTGTCACGCTTCAAGCTTGCACCAACAATAATGAAACATTTCATTAAATCACTGTATGAGACGTTTATTAATAATTGGTATTTTAATATGTAAAGTCTGTTTTCTTTTTATTATTTGTTTATATTTTGAAATCGGTCAGTAAAAGTGTGTAGTTTAAAGATTTGTAAGGACGTGATAATTAATTATTGAAATTCAAGGGTAATAAGGTGCTTTAAACACTTGTGGCGCAGTAGTTGTTGTGACCATCACCATGGTCCTAGATTCGAATTCGAAAGTATTTCACATCAACAAGAGAAGAAAATTGTGGTATAGCATTATCCATTTAAATAATTATATTATTGTATTTGTACTGTCGTAATTATAGAAAAATGGTGGACGCAATATTTATAATTTTCTTAGTGAATAGTGCTTTGTTTAAAAATTGTATATAATGTCTAATATATATGAATATTTTTAATATAACATAGAAGTGAAACATTATCATACCAAAGTTGGCATGCTCTAGTACTAAAGTAATAGTGAGTTCAAATCCCATTTAAAAAAAACATGTTTTTCAAGCCATCCTTTTTCTATAATGAAGACATTATTTTTATATGTTTATGCAATTTCAATATATTTTGCGCTAAATCTGTCCATTTTCAGTAGCGTGGTTGTGAAGTCTGAGTGTTCCGTCGCTTTTTTATTAATTTATAAACAAACAAACATATAAATATTATATTTTTAATATTATTTTTTTATATATAACAACACTGTGAATAAGCTTATTTTATATTATTTCATAATTTAGCATTAATGCAAGTATTCTAAGAAATAACATTTACTACGAGAGATTGAGATGGTTATAATTAAATAAATATCATTTTAAATCGCACAATAATCTCATTTTGTGTTTGTTTTTGGTAAGTTTTGTGGTATTTTTAATATTGTAAACGTTATTTCAGCGTAAGTTAGTCGCTAGTCACGAGGCGCGTGTTCGTTGCACGCTGCGGTGTGTCTTATAAACTGTGTCTATTGAATGTGGCTTTTATTTGTACCTGTGACCCTCTTAGGTTAATAATTCCTATATACACTACCGGTCAAAAGTTTGATACCACTGTGAATAAACATGAGAAAACAAATTAATATCATGATACTTTCATTAATCTCATGAACTTTATGGAAAACTGGATTCATGTTACACGATTCAAAACTAAAAAAGAATAAGTCTTGATGAACACTGTTGTTCTGAATAAAATACATACAAAAGAGTTTAAAAAGATTTTTCGTCAAATATCCTCCCCTTTGCACTTTATTACTTTTTTTATCAATCTAGGGGTGCGAGCAATTAATTTGTGTATAGTTTCTTGCAAGAAACTATACTAGCTTTCCTCCAATGATTCCACATGGTCTGCTGTGAAGATGGACACTGTTCCCGAACGTTTCGATAGAGCTCGTCCCACAAAAGTTCAATCGGATTAAGATCGTGGCTTTGATGTGGCTAGGTCATGTTTTCTAATACTTTTTCCGACTGTATGTTGTCTAAACAGCCTTTACATAATTTCAAACTATGTTCTGGATCATTGACTTGTTGGAAAATAAATCGTCAGCCGATTAATCTTAGTCCGAAGAGCGTTTTTCTCCAAAATTTCCTTATATTGCTCCTTGATTACTGCCGATTTGCCTGTAGCGTACAATAGTGCGATGAACACAAGCCCTCGATGACTTGAGTTGATTCGCTATCTGACGTTCAGTTTTGCCTTCGTTGTGGAGAAATAACTATGTCAGATCACGTTTCAACTCTCATTTCCAGAACTTTTCTCAATTAAGAGAAAAAAGAGAAACGCCAGATGCGGTAATGAAGTAATTAATTTTTGATAATTGATCTGTCTACCTACCGCTTCTGCGGCCGACATTGATGTTTGGATACAATACCTGTTTATTTCCCTTTCCTTGGCTTCTATACAAAAGAATAAGCTTTTAGGCAATCTAAATGAATCTGAATAGAATATGCGCACACCTGCATATCTTATTACTATTTCTAAAATATTTATTCTGATAACATAAGTTTCTATTAGTGGTTTCAATCTTTTGACCAGTACTGTATGTACTAAGACAAGTGCCTCAATTAGAAGGTTGACTCCAACGCTAAGCTTTACTTCGGTAAGAAAAAGGAAAATAGTTATGAGCATTCGGCTTGTGCCTCTCCGTCCACGACTGCCGCCAATTAAATGATATTGCTGTGTCACTGAAAATGACAGACGATGGTTTTCTTTGTAATTCATTTCTGTGTCGATTTGGTTCTGCATCGCAATGCAACGCAATCCATCGAATTTAATAATAATCTTCTCAATTAATTCATTGTTTATTTCTTGGGTTTTTGATTCTTCATTTTGTTTTTGAAACATTGCCCAAGCGCAAATTTAATATATACAAGAGGTCGAAAGATGCTCGAGCTTAGACAGAAGCTAAGAATCAACAAACTCCTCAAGCTGAATTGAGATGGCTGGAGCAAGCTGCTTTCAGGAAAAGTCGTAGTCAACATGTTGATTATTTTGCATCACGTCGGGCCAATGACATTAATTATCATCATAAAAAGAGTTCTACGCGGCGGAAGCCGCGGTCAGCACTAGTATATAATATTTTAATTTGTTCGCTCTGGTACAAGACAAAACGCAGCGTCGAGTTCCGCCACTCAACACGCAATGCCTCAAATTCGGCAGAAATGTGGTAACACTAGGTTTCCAAGTTCCCTTTGCCTACCCCGCCATGTGCGGGATAAAGCGTGAATATTTATTTTAAAGTAGTAGAATATTTTTATATATTCTTCTTTTCCCAATTTTATGCATTTACATAAATGAAACATGTCAGCTTTTGCTTACTTTGTTAACATATTTAAAGTGATATTCCACAATATAGAATAAAAATACTAGTTTTATAAAACGTATAAAAGATTGAACGAAGCGGAATTTGCACCGCGCGAGTCCAAAGAAGTCTCGATTATTCAATTTCTAATAAAGCATTTTACTTACTTCTTCTCACTGGAAAATATTTCTCTACATCAAAAACACTGGAAAACCATAAAAAGGAACACAAAATAAATAAATAAAACGCATTCAGAATCTAAATGTATTGAATACAAAAACAAATCTAATAAAATTGTCAGATGGCAATTCAAAAATATTCTATTACAATAATAGTAGCACAATGGAGTCTTTATGTTACAAAATAACTACACACCCTCCATATTGCCGACGTAATTAACCTAAAAATACATTAAATCAAGTGTCAAGCTGAAATATTCCCGCCATTGTTTTTAAAAAAAAAAGAAGCCAAAGACCAAAATGCATTCTGCCAATTAAATTCAAAATTGACAAAAAAAAAAACGATTCCAACTTGACATATAATTACAAAATGTACAATTAAATAAATCTTTAAACATTTCATACATCAAGTTAATGCCATATTCACTATTTGTGTAAGAAAAGAAGCGACGTAAGTTTGTGACGTTAAAATCATTGTAAAAGAGATCGCGTGCTTACAGTTGCAGAGGGAAAGGGAAACAAATAAAAAAAAAAACAAGAAAATACAGGTAAATAACATATATATGTATATGTAAAATAAAATATATTTATATAGGAACGAAATATTTGCATAATTAAAATTAAAAATCCTTAAAGGGAAGGAGCTTGCAGAAATATATTTATATGCAAATAAGAAATTATTGTAGATATTTTAAAAGAAAAAAGAAAAATATTATTGAATTTGACCTTTTAAAAAAAAATAAGTGAAATAAACAAATGGTGTGTAAATTAATACAAAAAAAAAATTGCTTTTCATTTAACAAAGAGGAAATTTATTTTTATTTTTTTAAGGAAAAACCAAAACGACATATGCAAATATAGGTAACTCAATATATAATTTAATAATAACTAGGCCAAAAAAAAAAAAGGTTACAGATTATTTGTTTATATCTAATTCGAGTAAAAATTTAAATATTGCTTGGAAATTTTCTAATATATTCAAATGCATTTTATCATAATATTACATAATACAACGCTAAGTTTATCGAAAGCTGTCATCATTTCAACGTTTATCGTAAAGCCTATATTTATAAATTTTGGATTTTACCAATTAAAAGTGTCTAACTTACGTGTACAGCGACTACTAGTTAGTACAGAGGAGACATCTCACAGCACATGGGGTCCATGTACGAATTTATATTACATGACGCGTTCGTTACACTGTATGAGCTCTTACATTTTGATATGAAATGAACAACAAAAAAGAATATTAAAATTTCCCAAAGACAGCGTGAGGAGTGCGGGGCGTGCGGGGTGTGCGGGGCGGCTCATATCGCGTCGATGTCCACGTCCACGTCGCCGTCGTCGTCGTGGGCGGCGGCGCGGGCGGCGGTGGTGGAGCGCGCGGCGGTGGCGGTGGTGGTGGTAGTGGTGGGGCGCGCGGCGGCGGCGCGGTCGTCGTACTCGATGTCGATGTCGTCGTCCGCGTCGTCCGAGTCCTCCTCGTCGGCCTGCTGCAGCCAGTCGAGGAAGGGCTGCGCGCGCCGCAGCACGTCGGCCACCACCTCGCGCGGCGCGTACTTGCGCGAGGGCTTGGCGGCCCAGTCCAGCACGGCGCGCTCGTCCACGATGTCCAGGTCGTAGAGCAGCTTGAGCGCGGCCGGCAGCTTGGGCAGCAGCGCGGCGTCGGCGGCGGCCAGCGCCGTGAGCGCGTGCAGCGCGGCGCGCGGCGCGCGCGGGTCGGCGCGCGCCAGGCGCAGCAGCGTGGCGCGGTGGCGGCGCACGTCGGCGGCCAGCGTGCGCGGCGCCACGAGCACCTCGAAGGCCACGAGCGGCGCGTTGGCGCGCACGTCGAGGCGCGCGGCCTCGTGCAGCACGTCGGCCGCCAGCACGGCGCCCGCGTCGGCGCGCTGCTTCAGGAACGAGTAGAACATGTCCATGCGCTGCTTCTCGTTCTTCTCGCTGTCCTCCGACAGCGTCATGCTCTTGGCGCCCTCCGTCAGGTCTGCGACGAGTTGTAATACCATTATGTTGAAGAAAAATTACCACAAAATAAGAGTGATAACTGCATTTAAATCTGGTGACCCATTTCTGGGATTAGCCAGACAAACAGACAATTATATTAATTCCACAATACAAAATAAATCTTAACTTCAGTTCTAGTAAGAAAAAATAACAAAGCACAACATTATTAATTCACATTAATTTTTAATTATTAATTTAAAATTTATTCACTTAGCAAAAAATATCTCAAGACTTGTCTCATGTCTGTAAAAATAGAGCACCATCAAGGTGACCTTCCTATCCCGCTATATGCGTGATACAGCGTGAAACAAAAACAAATACCTCACCTTGCATCCTAGCCCGCACAGCCTCCTCGCTGACATCGACCGTCCAGTTGCCATCGTCATCGTCGTCGTCGGCTGACTTCTTCACTTTTTCCTTCTTGCTCTTGGGGTTGGGGGTGGTGGGGGTCACGGGGGCTTCGCTTTCCTGGAATAGCAAATAGTTATAATTCACAATTAATTCGATTAGTAAGCAAGTGCCATTGCAAATATGATTTCCATTCTATATAGAGTGTGTTTTATAAAAAGGTAAACAATAAATAAAGAACTACAATGTGACAAAAAAAATATCTCTTTCTCTCTCCAGTACAGTATTCCAGTATACAAAAGCGACAAATCGGCAACATTTTATTTTATTAGAACACGTTTATGTCATTAATATTCATATCAATTAACAATCATAGTACACATTATACAGTGTGGATGAAAAACATGAAATTATTAAAAAATAATAATTCTACATGTAATTTTTTAGTTGTTGTACTCATAAAAGAAGCGCTGTTTCGACCATCCTGTATAACTTGTGTGTGTAGTCTATAAGTATCAGTGGTACAAGCGTGATTGTAAACGTGACCGGTTGCGAGTTCCGTCTTCACTTGAGGAGTTTAATTATTTTATATTTTCATTTCTTTGGAAACTGTGGGAAGTATCTCAGGTTCCCTTCGAGGATACAGTATTTAGGCTAGTAACACACTTTCATATAAAACACATACATTCTTAGCATCGTGAGCCTCCCCATCGTGGTTCCCGTTGGCGGCCGGCCCGCTGCGCTTGGAGCGCTTGCCGCGGTTGCCCTCCGTCAGGGAGGAGCCCTGCAACATGTTACATTCATTTATCATTTTATTTACATAGAAATTATCAAGATGAGGTACTAAGTCACATTTTCATTCAAAAATACTAAAACTTGTATAAAATAAGATCCTGACACAGAAAAACAAACGCGACTGTCTAACTCGACAGTTTGTGTGACCAATTCCCTTCAAGGAAATAAAATACAGCGAAAATTCTTTATAACAATAAACTCTCTATAAAGTAGAGCAGTGATCACAACTTGGTTGGTTTGCGTTAAAACCTACATATTGATTGTTCACTCACTCAAGCGTGCGACTGCAACCGACAGGTTGTGGGTTCGATCCCGGTCGAGGAAATGAAATATGTAATATTTTCAATTAAAATATTGAATGTTTGACCTGCACGCCGTGGTCGGCGGCGGGCGGGTTCTTGAGGATGAAGGTGTTGAGCTTGTGGTTGAACTCGAGCGGGCCGTGGTAGCCGCACGCCTTGCAGCCCTGCGAGATGGTGTTGCGCTTGGTGGACACCAGCAGCTCCGTCTCGGGGTTGTCGCACTCCGGGCACAGCACGAACTTGCGGATGAATCTGAACACATTTATAAAAAAGTTAATGAACAACATACATTTTAGAAAATGGGATTTATAAAATATACTTATTTTAATTTCACGTTGTATCCCGCAAATGATCGACAGAGGGAACAAGACACACCGTTACGTTCCCGACTTTCCATTGAATTGAGCTATTGCGCTTACAGAAGATGCTCTTATTGTTACTCAGCTTCACGCTGTATCCCGCACACGACAGGGTAGGCAGAGGGAACTTGGAAACCTAGTGTTAAGACACTCCGTTCCACTTCCAATCCCGATTTTCCGCCGAATTTGAACCATTGCGTGTTGAGTTGCGGAATACAACGCTGCGTTTTTGCCTGGTGCCAGAGCAAAGAAATTAAAACATTAAATATTTAAATTGAAAATATAAAATATTTAATTTTTTCGAGTGGATATCGAACACACAACCTGTCGGTTACAGTCACACGCTCGTGCCGCTGCGCCATGACAGGCCTCCTTGCTCTCATTATAAATGTTATTTTAGTATATTAAAATCTAAAACATAATTATATAATCCTACATAATAAAACTCACCCGTCCAACAAATCTTGCAGCTTGGCGGAGTCATGGCTGCCGTTGACGATGAACCGCTCGTTCTTGAAGTCGAACTGCGTTTGGGCGCCGAGCTCGCATCCAAAGTACTTAGTCGGATCTAAGGCACAAACAATTCAAATATTTGTACAAATATTATAAAACGGTAGACTTCATTAATACTAGTGAAAAGTTGCTGGTTTGAAAAGTTAAAAGTTTAAAAATTTTTTTAAAGTTAAGCTTTTTTTTAAAGTTAAAGGTTCAAAGGTTTAAAAAAGTTGCTGGTTTGCTTTACTGGCCTTCAATTGGTACAAAGAATATACATAGCATAATATATATAGCAGAAACTATGGTTACTTTGATTGAACCAAAACCATCCAACCAACCATCATTAATCTAATAACAACGACGCTAGGGATTATCTCTGCCTTCTTAGGTACAAAACCACGTATATTCTCCACTTTCTTCTTCATTTTTTTTTTCACTTCCTCATGTGGCGTTTACATACGCATTATGTGTGCCACTTATTCAAATTCAAATATTTTCATTCAAAATAAGAAGATACAAGCTCGTTTTTTGAACGTCAAACAATTTACCACCAGTTCACTAAAGTTGCTGCCTCAGACCTGAGAAGAACCGGCGAAAGAAACTCAGCGGGACATGTCTTTTTTGTTTTAGTCAAAACTTTACATTATATAATTATGTGACAACGATACATTTGAAATAGCCTGGAGCGAGCATTTTATTCCCAAGGCGTGTTATCATTTATAAAATTAATATTTATAGTAAGTATTTATTTAATCACATGCAAGATTTCCGGCCAGTATTAACGAGTCAAACAAACCTTTACAAACTTTTTCACTAGTATGAAAAACCAGTTGAAAGCGTCATTTGTCCACTTTATATCTCGCGTAAAATCCATTTATCGTACATTAGGGAATTCGAATTTCGGAGGGCGACGTTATTGAACGTGAAGTGCGAGGCGGTAAAGCGGGCACCCGGAATAGATTTATCACGACGAAATGTTGTTAAAATTGAGCAGCTGCTTTTTATTGATTCAATTATACTTGTTTTATATAAAAAGAGATAAATTCTAAACCTTTTTTCTAATTCGAGAATTATATATAAAAAAAAAAGAAAAAAGTTTTGTCTATTGTAAAGAGGCCTTGTAGAGGCCCGTCGTGGTGCAACGAATGTAGGTTCGATACACACCCAAGGAAATGAAATATTTAATGTTTTCAATTTAAATATTTAATGTTTTCATTTCCTCACTCTGGAACAGGGCAAAACGCGACGTTGAGCTCCGGGACTCAACACGCAATGCCTCAAATTCCGCAGAAAGTGGGAAACGGAAGTGGAACGGAGTGTCTTAACACTAGGTTCCCAAGTTCCCTACCTACCTTACCATGCGTAAAGCCGAGTATAGTAGAGTCTATTGTAAGAATACCCCTATTCCTTTTCTATCCTTAAAAAAAAAAAAAAGAAAAGCAAAGAGAACATACATTTTAATCGACATCCTTGTTCATCGCGATATTTCTCAGCAATGTTTTATGAAAATCGGTTCAGCATTTTAAAAGCCACAAGCTACAATACTCACACGTGGCCGGCCTCCCGAGCGCCTTGGCCACCTCGGGCATGTTGACGATGACGGTCTTGATGCCGTTGCCCTTGCCCTCCACCTTGGCGCAGATGCGCGGCATCTTGTAGCGGTAGAACGCGTCCGCCACGTTCCTGTTCACGTTCACGGACCCCATGGCTGAGCTGGTTATCACTTAATTATTATATTAACTAATTATTCCAATGGTGGTTTCTTTTTGACACTGGATCTGCAACAATGTTCACGGGTTAACGTATAGATTATTGTTGTTTACGATAAACTTGTACCCCGCATATGGCACGATAGTCATAGAAAACATTGGAAACTAGTGTTAAGACACTCCGCTCAGCTTCGCTTTGCCTTGTTACCAGAGCGAAGAAATGAAAACATTAAATATTTTATTTGAAAATGTTAAATATTTCATTTCCTCGAGTGTGAATCAAAGTCGCAACACGACGAACGAATGATTGGTAATTTGGATACTACTAAGATTTTGCACTCTATCCCTGTCTTAATCTGCTATTAAAGCTCCTAAGAATGCCTGGCACAAATTGCTATTAAACAATAAGCTCGCCTTCTTTGTGCATATATATTTTTCTTTTTTTGTTTTCCTGTGCTTTTGTTCTTCTTCTTCTTCTGGGTGTACAAAAATATTGACTTAAAAGACAATCTGAAACACTTTTGCTTTTTATATTCACGCAATATCCCGCACATAGCAGGGTAGGCAGACGGAACTTAGGTACCTAGTAAACAAACACCTCGCTCTAGATTATTCAAACATTTCTGGTCCCCACTTTCTGCCAAATTGTAGGGGAATTGCGTGTTGAATTAAAAAACTTTGAGGCCATGGTATAAAAAAAAAAATAAAGCCGCGTTTGGTTGCTAGTACGTTACATCTTAAATCAGGTTGTAAGACGATAGTAGAAGAATACAACACTAGATTCTAAAATCCGGGTGCCACACAGAAAACAGGAATAAAAACATAATGACTTGTAAGTGCACATTTACTAAATTATCAAGATATTTAAAAAAAATCACAGAGCTTAAAGACGAAATGTCCAAAACAAGTCAACCACTAAAACAGCTAAACTTTAATAATTTGTATAGTAAAATGATTCTTTGTTAAGCAATGAAACCAAAGAAAAATCTAATAAGTCCCAATATAAACTAATAGCAATATAACAACTACTCTATTGATATGATTTAACTGATCACAATTTAAAAACATAAAATATATTTTTTTGTGACGTGACGTGATTGATGACGTAGAACTAAAAATGTCAATAATATGCCAAAGTAAAGAGTGAGCCAGCGAGCAAATTAGTCAATCAACATAGGATAAAGATTTAATAGGACAATTGTTAATGCATTCAAACGACCATTACATAATAATCCTACTAATAATATAAATGTAAATGTTTGAGAATGGATTTCGTTCTACTTCCACGCAAAAACACAATGGATTAACACGAAACTACAGTATTACAAAAGAATAACATATAAGGTACCAGGTTTTGTAAATAACAAGAATTATATATCTAAAATATAAAAAAGTTTAAGCAAGCAAAACTTCTAGTTAGTACATAAGGGAACCTAATCAGAAACGTCAGTTAAGTGGTGATGCTACCTAGCTATGTAGGCAAGTACTCCTGCGTGTAATTAGGGAGATAACGAAAAAAGTTAGTGATAATCAGCTATTCTAGCTTGTCCTTATAAAACTCAGTCACAAGTCCATGCTAACCTTGCAAGTCAGATATCAAGTCAGTCACAAATCAGTCATTTGCCACATTACTCATACTCCGGTGTTGTTCAGCACCATTATTAGCAGACGAGGGCGCGAGGTAGTGTGGAAAGGGATTAGCAAACTATATACGCGAGGGTTAGGGTACGGTGGGAGAGTCTCACCAGGCTCGCCGGGCTCGCGCCCGCGTCGGGGGCTGGGGCCGCAGGCGGGGGCTCCCGCGCCGCGCGCCAGTCACGTCTGCCGCAGCGGCAGCAACTTCCGATGCCTGTTACTGCAAAACTTTGATCTTCTGTAACAGAACACGCCGCGGCTACGAGCGAACGCTACTCTCGCGTGAGGACACCAACGTTAACCACGCTAACTATTCAATTTATCTTGGACTACGCTTTCTTTAATATTTTAATAACTTTCTCTAATATAAAAGAACTAGTAAAACAATATTTCTACTATGGGATATTATGACCATTTTCAGTTAGGTTAACAATACTTAAAAAATATTTGCCAACAACCCCTAACCAAAGTCTGAACATATTTAAACAACATTCAACGCGAGAACAAACAAGCCAACAAAAAGCGTTTCCTCTGACCTGCGAGCAGTATTGCTTAGCGTGTGAAGCGTCATGCACGCTCGCCGGCAGCCGGGACCTTTCGCCGCGAGACACCGACCACTCTCCTCGCACTGTACTGTTGTCTCTGCAACAATGGATGCATTGGTTTTACATTGCAACTCATTATTTGTAGCTAACCTACAAGTCCAATAATAAAAACAATAAAACGCAAACGTACGTAAGTTAAAGCGATGGCGAATACAATATAAATGAATGAGTTATGTTTTTCTGTTTGTGTACGCTAACCTCCAGAACTAGTTGACTGATCTAAATGAAACTTTTTTTTCGTTATACAGCAATTAGGCCTGAGCAAGTACTTATATAGTTTTTTTTGTGTAAACTGTCAATTGACGTATAAAATACCGGCGAGAATAGATTATAGATGAAAAAATGTTAGAAAGCGAAAAAAAGCAATGATCATTATGTCAAGGTGAAGAAAGTTGCATGTATCCATTTGCTATGAAACTTTTATAACACCCAGACTGACGTTGAAAGCCGCCGTACCTACTACCTGACTTTTCCAATCTGATGAGAGCTTGCGGTCGCATTCGCTACGAATTCCGCTGCTCATTACGCATCAAAGCAAAATTATTCAATTATTGTTGGTTTTAAATTAAATCTCTTAATATTATTTCATATATAAATGACAAATCAATTTTAATTTGTGCTAAGTTTATGTTGAATTATTTTTGACAACTGTTATCATCTCTTTATCAGTTTACAATGGGAATGACGTGGGAAAGTAATACTTGTAAATACAATAAGCTGTCGCAATCACTACTTAGGCGACTGCCAAATTTCTATATTTAATTATTATTTGCACATCTAAACTAATAAATTAAATACTACCTGGTCTTGCCTAAATTAAACACAAAGATCTTGTACAACATTAGAACTTTCAGGCTCAATTCTCGTTTCCCGCGCATGGCAGAGTAGGCAGAGGGAATTTGGAAACTTAGTGTTAAGACACTCCGATCTTATTAAGACACTTCAGTTCTACATTTTCCGTCAAAATTTGGACATTGCGTGTTGAGTGGCGGAGTTTAACATCGCGGTCGACGTCGTCCTAATACATCGTCGTCGTACCAGAACGAAGCGAGAAAATAATAATATTAAATATTGTCATTTCCTCGTGTGGGCATCGAACCCACAACCTGCCGTGTTTAGTCGCACACTTGTGCCCCCATGCGCCACGATAGCCAAAAATAGAAATTTATGTTGTCTTATATAAAACTTACAAGAATTTCACAGAGCTGACATTTTACAAATCGACAACTAAAGAAACCAAGGTGATCCAATCTTGAACGGCAAAGTTATAAAAACGTCGGACAAGTTGCAAATTGAAAACAACAGCACGTGTAGTGATGAAATCGCCGATACGAGGCCTAAGGACACAAGCGAATGTACGCCTAATCCTCCCGTCGTCAGGATAAAAAATGCTTTTTTAAGTTTAACAGCGTCACGCACACAAACGCGCCATGTGTATTCGCACGAGCGCGTCCTTGAACTAGAGCTCTGCGATTGGTCAATACGCCAGGCATATATACGCACACATGTGCAATGAATATCATAAAACCTTATATACTTTCGGTTGTCGCGTTTATTGGAGATTTATAGTTTCCTGTTTTAAATCTACGTCGCACTCATTATACTTTTGGTTTACAACACTAAAGTTATCAGTTAGATGCGGCTAATCAGATCAATTCGTCACACTGAGGGAGAACGAAGCCATTTTTTTTATAAATAAGTATTTATAAGTAAATAATACCTTATAGCCACAGTAAATATTTGCCTTGACATTTCTTATCACAGTTGTTTATCGTTTGCATTAGGTATAACGTACGACCAGACGTGATTAAATAAGCTTTCATTAATTTCAGTGACATTTCAGTAAGGCGTGACAAGCCAGCGTTTGTGGAGCATATGGAGAGCCCTCTATTATAGTGAGAAAAACATTTTCTTGAGATGACCGTAATACGAATGAGATGCTTTGAATCCGGGGTCGAGTGGCAATCTCGTCGACCAACACATGATGTGGCATAAAAATATATAAAAAAAAAATATCTTTTCGAGAGTTTTAGTGCTTCAGAGTTCTATATAATTTCACTTTTACCGTCCCAACGCAAAAGGAAAGTGTTATAAGTTGGAACTGTCTGTGTGTCAGTCTGTATTAAGTATAATTCATCTTAGCTATGTTTTAAGAAAATCTGATTTTAAGAACTGCTTCGCCGACTTGTAGTGGTGTTTTTGAAAATTTTAATTATTTCTCTAGTTTATATTTTTAAGTTATAAAATCACAATATTTATTTATTTATTTATTTACACACTTTGTTACACCAAACTAAAAAGAACATGTATAAGAAATATTAAAGAAAGTTTTGGTGTAAAGGCGGCCTTATCACCGTAGGTGATCTCTTCCAGGCAAAATTCTACTAATACAAATAAAAATAATATACATAGATTGAAGACAAGTCTCATTTAATGTAAGATCAAATTTAAGTCCTGTACAAAAGCATGAACACTTAGAAAAAAGGAGACCTCATTTACATATAATCACATTTAATTTTTATCCCGTTGACCATCCCTGGTCATACTAGCAATGACGTCAAGTGAATGCTATGAAAATATTGTATATGGACACGTGCACATATTTTTAGTTCGTCAAATTGTAGATCAAATTAAAGTTGTTTTTACCAAGTGAAATATAAAGTATTAATGAATATTTTTTCTCAGTAGGGTAAGGCAGGCTATTTTGACCTACATTTTTCGGGACATTTTCAGCCAGAGCAAAGAAATAAATTTAAATAAAAATAAAGGTCTTTACATTTCAACGCGTTTGAACCTGCAACCATACTTTTACAATCAGAATCTGTCCCACGAGAGGCGTAATGCATATTATATAATCCAAATTCTTATATCGAAAATCATTAAAATTTGCAATTAAAGTTGTTACTTAAAAAAATCATTTACAGAAATATATACTTCAGCAATCACATTATCTTAGTGACCTACAAAAAATTACAGAGTAATGTTAATTTTCAAAAGAGCATCGTTTATCTTGGCATACAAATGGTTACGTTGCTACTAGTTACTCTGTGTACGTGCCCAATTAGAAGCCCGCAATGCGCTACGCCGCGCTCGCGACACTACCAACATATATTACTCTACGGCGTCTTGCATCATTCGAGGCTTTCATCTTAATTTGTTTCATTTTAATTGATTAATTACTTTAGCATCATATTCATTTAGTATTAAAAAAAATTGAGCGCTCTAAGCTCTTGGATGGTTTCCAAGGGGCGCGGGTTCAAATACCGCTACGTTCAACGTTTACGTTTTTAAACATTTTCTATATAAGTACTTTTCCTAAGGTATAACGCTTTTAGGGTTTTTTTATTAAAGGCAAACATAATTATATTTGAAAGAAATAAATTAGCTCAGTATAAGGATCGTATCTTTCTCATCAAGACAGCGAAATTGCAAAACTAAGTGACTTTAGAACTCTTTATCGTCCCTATCTTGTACGCCCACCGCTGAACATACACCTCTCAAGGAATACCACGACGATAGGTCGCCCCTATTCAGCAGATTCTGACGTCTCACGTCAGATCGTCGGTCTACGTGGTAAGATGCCTGTCTTTACATCATAACTCAGCTTCACGCTGTATCCCGCACATGGCGCCGTCATTGCTTATTATTAAGTGGTAGAACTGATTACCCTTTGCCGTGTCACCAGGGCGAAATGAAAATATTAAATTCTATATTTTCTGATGTGGAGATCAAAGAAACAGCCTATCGCACGCTTGTAACCCTGCGCCGCAAAAGGCATCTAATAAAAAAAAAATATCGCAAAAAATTATATTTACGCTAAAAATTACGCTAAAATTGGTAACATATTCCCTACTGATTATTAGGTAAAATAACAATCCATTAAATCAATACGTATAGAGAAGTAATAAATTTTATTGCGACAGACATTGCGTCATGGTTGCGTTGCCGAATATATTTTTTTAGAAAAACCTAAAATTAAATACTAGAAAAGTTAGCACACTCCATTGCATTGGAGTTACTCAATGCTAAGTTTACAAAGTAATAAAGTTGATTGATTTCATTTTATGTTTTTTTAAACTAGCATTCTCGCGTTTGCTTTACTCAACTGCTAAATACTTTATTTTAATGAATAAATATAAAAATTAGCTGTGTCACAAATACAACGGTTAGGAAGAGAAGACCTAGTGTTAAGACACTCCATGCCCACTTCCCACCATATTTTTGAAACACTGCGTTGAGTCTTGTCACGTGAGTGATTCGAACCTACAATCTTGACATTTACTTACACTTAAAAGAAATTCAGTTAAGTTTTAAGTAACTTTTAACTGAATTTCTTTTGTTTGACTGTGACCTAGGATTTTAACCCTGTCAATTTAAATAAATAATAATGCTGTATAAATTGGCTAGTAAAAGATAGTATTTAAACAGAATCATGGAAATTTTGCCAAAAGTCTATGACAAAAATATAAACAAAAAACATTTAATTTAATTTGAATATCAACCACTATACAACAAATCAAAAACATATTTAACTTGTATTATAATTAATATTACTCACTAACTCAGCTTCACGCTGCATCCCGCACATGGCATGGTAGAGGCAAGTTGGGAATCTACTTTTAAGACACTCCGTTCAGTTCCCCACTTGATTTAGAGGCATTGCTTATTGAGTGGCGAAACTCAACGCCGCAACTTTAATACTAACCACATTCAATACTATAACAAAAGTATATATATATATATATATATATATATATATATATATATATATATATATATATATATAAATATATATATATATATATATATATATATATATATATATATATATATTATATATATATATATATATATATATATATATATATATATATATATATATATATACATATATATATATATATATATATATATATATATATATATATATATATATATATATATACCGACACCAGGTCAACCAGTCCGTACCAGTAATTCCCCAGTATGCAACAAGACACGCAGCGCCGGTCACAAGCGTATCATGTTCTCATAACGCGGCACATTACCAATCGCAATAACAATATTGAGACAGGAAATCTTTACGCATCCGCAAATCAGAATACTCCCACAGACCAACTTAGCACAATCACTGTCGACTCAGTTGATTAAACGGGGAAATCGGCCAAGTGCGATGTGGATAGGATATATTTACGTACATTTAATATAATATGAGCCCTCTTTGATTTTGTGGTGTACATAACTATATAAATAGTTAAGTTTATCAGTTCTTCAAAAAAATACACTATGCATTTTACATTGACAACAGAAAAAGAAAGATAAGTAGGTACGTGAAACGGAAATATAATCTATAATTATCGTGTTCAATTAGCATAATAGTTTGTGGCCTGTACCGGCAAAAAGGCACAAGCGTGAGCTTTGTAACGAGGCACAGCGCGGCGTTAAGTTTCGTCACTACAGTAATAGACACTCATTAACTACACTATAAATATTACTAGTATTGCTTTAAAATAGGACGCCATATAAGACATACGCGATAAACGAGACTGCTCACTTATAAATAACTATTATAAATTATAAACACAACAAATTACATACACATGTAAAAGGTGGATAGATATCTGGTGTCTGTGGCTTATTGGCGTATAAATATTTAATTGACCTCTGTATCCGGAGGCCGCAGGTTCAATGTCGTCGTAGGGAAAATATCTATATATATCAAACATCGCTTATAATTAATTTATTATTAAACTCTTAGGATACATAAACTGAGGCCTGAGGCCTGTCGTGGCGCAGCGGCACAAGCGTGTGACTGTAACCGGCAGGTTGTGGGTTCGATCCCCACTCGAGGAAATGATGATATTTAATATTTTCAATTCAAATATTTGATGTTTTCATTTCTTCGCTCTAGTACAAAGCAAAACGCGGTTGAGTTCCGCCACTCAACACGCAATGCCTCAATTTCGGCGGAAAGTGGGGAATGGGAGTGGAACGGAGTGTCTTAACACTAGGTTCCAAAGTTCCCTCTGCCTACCCTGCTATGTGCGGGATACAGCGTGAAGCTGAGTAATACATAAACATTCCCCCTGAGGCAGAGGGAACCCATTGTTACGACAGAGTTCTCCACATAGCGTATCGATCGTATTTTAAGTGGCGGAATTTAACACCGCTCTTTGTCTTATCATTTAGAGTTAGAAAATAATAATATCTTATTCCCCCTGACTGGGAATAGAAACCACAATAGTCTTGTTTAGGAAGACATACGCTATGTGCCACGGCGTCACTGAAAATTACGAAAAATTATTTATATATAATAATAAAACAGTTTAGCGCGGTGTTTCCCAAAGCGGGATGTATGCCTTCACTGAGGGGCATTTTGGCAATTGGAGGCGGGGGGCAATTAATAATTTAACCAAAGAAAAATTACCCCTTCGCCAAGGTATTTTATTTTAAGCCAACGCTTGGCTTAGGGGTGACATGGTGGTTTTAGAAATTCAAAAGTGGGGCGTGGACTACAAAAAAGTTTGGTAAACACTCGAAAGCTCATAGAATTTGAACCTACAGTTAAGACTCATCTCTTCTCAACTCAACTTTCAGATCATTCAAAAGCACATTAAGCGGCGTAAACTAACATAGATATTTATCATAGCAAAACCGAGAAAATGACATTTATTTTTATAACAATCTCAAAATTTAAAAAAGGTGTCTAAACAGTGAATTCTAAAATATAAAATATATTATCTCATAATTAAGATATCGAACAGTAAACACGCACAACAAACTGCGCTGGCATTCTGTTTGTAAACTTGTGTATAGATACACAATGGTTTGTATGATTTCGAATCATTAATAATGACATATAAGTTATTATTTGAGCCCTCCCTAGTGCATTGGAACAACGGGTGACTATATAGGTAAGCATGTTGGTGTTGAGTTTAATTCCAATGATGGAATAATTTCAGTTGATATCTCTACTAGTATAATGGTAAGATAAAAACCTGTTTTTGTTTACTCTATGTAAGAGAGAGAATTTAATAAAAGAAGTGGAAACATATAAAATTAGAGAGTTAGTATATAATATATTTTTTAATGATATAAAAATTGCAAAATGTACAACCAAAAGTACCAAAAAGGAAAAAAAAACCAGCTAATTTCGTAGGAAAAAAATCACACAATAAGTTCAACCTTAAACATTATCAGGCGTATTTGAACCCATAATCTTTGATTGCTTCTTTAGATAAATAGATCACATCGGTAGCAACTTAGCGTCACGCTATAAAATGATAAGGTTTAGACTATCCTAACAAAAACACAAAACTATATAACTTTTCTAGTGTTTATTGATACATAACGTAAATAATATTTATTTAAGAAATAGTATAAAATCCCCGCTACGTTGAAATTTATATACGTTTTCTAAAATTGTAATAATAATTAATGTTTACATAAACTATATTAGCTTTATTTTATATTTCAAAGTATAACAGAATCATATGCATGAAAAAATATAAACAAAACACAGTCATAAAACAACAAGGATATAACCAACTACTATTATAGCCGGTGACTGCACATCTAGAATTAGCTCGAACATGGTACAGAATCGATTTGGAGCGAATAATCGACGCTCTAGTTGCAAATGTACGAGATATCATTGAAATGCGAGAGCTTCCGGCGGCGTCACATGTCAAACATCAAACATCGATGTCGACTTCCGGTGGCAATCGTGACTCCTTCGCATGTTATCAGATAAAAACAAAAACTTCAATTGGTGCCTGTCGCTTATAGCAACAATAAAGCAAAATATCAGCCACAGCGGAAACCTACCTCCTTTTTCAAACATGTGGTTAAATACGACATAGCACAATCGGCCTTTACAGTGACACCGGTTTGTGAGGGAAGAAGAAATTTTTACGAGGCTGCTTAAAGGGATGTCATCGGACAAGGACAACCCTCTGAGGTACTCATACCTAAGCTTTGGGGTGTCTATTGGGTCCATAGGGAACCTAGTCTTACGACACTCTCTCCACCTTCCATATAATATTTAACACAATATATTTTGAGTGGTAGTGATCAACCAAAATACCTACGAATTTTACATTTTAGATATATTCTACAGATTAATAAAATTAAACATCATAAAAAGAAAACTCAGTTAAAAGCAGTAAGGAAAGGTCTTTAGTTTAACAAGCGTTACTCTAATGATACAATTTAAAAAAATACATACTCTTAATATAAGCGAGAATAAAGCGAAAACCATATTAATTAAAATTATTACGATTACAAGTTATACTATATATCGTTTACTAAGACAATTTAACCCTTCAGTGGTCAACCGTGAGCAAACCCAAACGTACACTTTCGCGGCTCACTGGTCTTCTCGCTGATGCCTTGAAAGGCAAATGGATTGAAATCGATTATTCTTTGTTTAAATTCTTCGAAGTGATAATATAATGTCACGCTGTATCACACATGTGGCTGAGTAGCGATTGGGAACCTATTGTTAAGTCACGTTGGTGGTAGTCACAGATTCAAATTCTAACAAGTACTTCTACTTTAAAAAACAGTAAAAATCACTATTTTTTTAAGTATGTGTGTGTTTCTATTACTAATTATTCATAAGTCATACGTCTACATCTCCCTCATCTAGATACAAATGTGTTATTGGACATCGAACGGAACGAAATCAGAGAATAGAGTCATAAGTCCTTGTTAGTTTACTATATAAAAGGAAAAAGCTCAGCTTCACGCTGTATCCCGCACATGGCAGGTTAGGCACAGGGTACACTTGGGAACCTAGTGATAAGACACTCCGTTTCATTCTCCAGTTTCCGCCAATTTGAGGGGTTCCGTGTTGAGTGGCGGATCTCAACGCCGCGCTTTGCCTTGTTACCAGAGAGATGAAATGTACAAAAACACAACAAAATTTTAATACAACAAAAAAAACACAATTCTGTAATTCGATATACCAACAGGCAGAATTATGTTCTTACAGACGATAACAATTATATAACTTTCACGCTGATTAGCAATGAGAAAATGAAAAAATAATTTCATAGCCTTTATTGACCAATATGATTATATTAAGGAATTCTAGCATTGGCCATAAAACATATTATACTTGACAAATGCATCACAACGAAATTCACATTGCACAAATGTTTATTTAACCCTAGCCGAATACAACAGACATTAAAATATATACACATTCAGACAATAAATATTAAAGGATGAAAAAACAATTTATCGTGGAGAATAGAACCAAGTTACAATTACTTTAAAACGAAAAACTAACAAAAACAACAGTTTTTCCGGCGTAGCAGAGTAGGAAAAGTGAATCACGTGATAACATTTAAGACACTCCGTATTGATTAGCGGAAGTAAACGCCGTGTTTCGTCTATTCTAGCACAAAAAATTATAAGTAACAAAATATAATCTAGAACGGATGGCTTAGTTGATCAGAGCGCTTGAACGGTTTTCAATAGTCGCGGGTTCAAATCCCACATCGTTCAAAATTTTGATATGCTTTTTAAATTTAAGTTTAGTAAATATAATCAATTCCCATGAAAATAGAAAAACTTGAGTGTGCACGTATCGCAAGCGTGCAGCGGCACTAGGTTAGGTTGTGTCCAAGCTGTACGTCACACTCAAGGTTAATTTCATTTGCCATATGCAAATTGTCTACATGCTCGTATCCGGCGCGGCGTGCAGCGTCACTCTGGTGAAATGGTTGTCTTGGATTATATATACATAGTAATTTCAACCGTTTTTTAGTGTTACCACTCTCACTTACACAGCTTATCCTACTCAGGCTGTATTCTGCACATAGAAAAGTAGCCAGAGGGAACTTGGAAGCCATTCCTCCGAATATGAGGCATTGCGTGTTGCCAGCGCTTCGCTAATGCAAATGACGATTTAATTATTTCCATTACCTAACTCCGGTAACAATTTACATATTTTCAGACCGTGTTATATTTATATATTTAATTAACACGGTCTGAAATAGTGATTTATTATTATTTCTTTCTGTTCTTCTGTGCGTTTATACGCGCCAATGCAAACCAGAGACAAGTGCAGATTTTAGTATTATATAAAGACAGTTTGTTTTATTTATATCGCTTAACATAAAAAAATTACGGCAATTTAAAATAAATTAAATTCGACAAAATTTTTACAAAAAATTATAATTATTTGGCTGAAATGTTAGTTTTCAATATATATTGTATTGAAAGTTGATATTATATTGAAAATCATATTGTTTCGAGATTGGTTAATAAAATAGTCTACTTGAGTCGGCGAAGTCGCGGGCGGGTCGCTAGTTAAACCAGTAAAACAAAGCTAGAAGAGAAAAGCATATACTAATCATTTCTTTCTTTCTTTCTTAGCTTCACGCTGTATCCCGCACGAGGCAGGGTAGGAAGAGGGAACTTGGGAACCTAGTGTTAAGACACTCCGTTTCACTTCCGTTCCCCACTTTACGCCGAATTTGCGGCATTGCGTGTTGAGTGGCGGATCTCAACGCCGCGCTTTGCCTTATTACCAGAGCGAAGAAATGAAACATTAAATATTTAAATTGAAAATATTAAATATTTCATTTCCTCGACTGGGGATCGAACCCACAACCTGTCGGTTTCAGTCACACGCTTGTGCCGCTGCGCCACGACAGGCCTCTACTACTAACTAATCATAATACTAATCATAATATCTAAATTTAGGCAAAAGTATTTAAGTTATACTTCTTTTATAATTAGACTTTTAATAATATTCTTAATTATCATCATGGCACAACGCCTGACTATCAACACGTTTCTATGGTTTCGATTCCCAATATGAGGCTTTTTCCCCCTCTCATATAAGGAGAAAATGGCAAAACGGAAACAGAGTGCCTTATTACTAGGTTTTAACTACTCGGTTTGCTATATGCAATATACAGCGTAAAGCTGTCATTCTATATATATTTTACAATTAACAAATCTATCAGTAAAAGCCGAAAATAAATAAAAATAGTAAATTTCATTGTTCTTCAACAACAGATACAAATGAAAACTGAATAGTTCCACCAGGATATTGGTATTGAAATTTCCCATTGCACAAACGGCGTTCCGCATTGCCGTCGGCGTAGAAGCCTTCGCAGGAAGACGGGGGGGAGCGGGCGGTTAGGTTGGGGGGTGAATAGACACGCATGCGCTGTGCTATCGATTCTAGCTCGAACCTTCCAGAAACGTAGTCGATTCAAAAAAATTAGCACCCCTTATAAAACCTTATATGGACGGATCGTTAAATATAATAAAAGTATTCATATTTTTTATAACTTTATGCCATATTCCGTGAAAGCAGAGGCAATATATTTGATAAGGTTTTTGTCTCATTCCGTTTAGAAAAGCGGAACTCAACAAGACGCTTCGGGTTTAATAAACCTATAATCTTAAGTACCTAAGTCACATTTAAAAGTGAATCACTACAAAATTTATTCTTTTGTCCTTTTTTTTATTTTTTTTAATGTGGCTGACGCTATAGTTCATTGTAATTATTATCATATATTTAGGGACACTAGTAAGTCACCACTCGATTGACCTAAGAATAAAACGAACATATAGTACATACATACACATAGACCGATAAACACATAACCCCCAAAAACGCAGCCGGGTAATTACTTAAAATCGTTTTAATTGCTTAAATTCATTTTATATTCTGTGTCTTTTAAATAATATAAGATGATCTTTCCTTAGATTCACGTTTTATTCCGCACTCTATAACACGGTGATACAGATAACGTAGTGAAAGTACCAGAGTACCGTTTTCCTTCTTTATTCAAGCTTATTAACTAGGGGTGATCAACACTAAACTCGAAGATATAATCGAAAACGAACAATTCTGAAAGTATAAGTGTATAGCGGCCATATCGTACATCGACTATACGCATCTCGATTGATCGATAAGGGCATCGGGATGCGCCGTACGCCACGTGCCCGGCGACTGGCGACTGGCGGTCAACGAACCTGTGCAATTTTTAGTGATAAGAAACTCAAAATGTTTTTTTAAGTTTGTCTTCATAATATTATTCTCAATTTTCTTTCTCATTCTCAATGTGTCAAAAATATTTGTTGTATTCAACAAAGTATTTAGATGTTAAAGGCCTTTTCTTTAATTTCTTTAATTTCTAATCCTAGCCTTTATTTAATTTCTCGTTCAGACTTACCTACTGACGTAGTACTGACCGCAAATTACATAGTAGTTCATGTGAAACAAGTTGAGAGTGTCAACTAATCTAATAGTAAGTACTATACAATTAAGGAAGAGACAACAAAGTATATACTATGGTAATTGGAGGCCTGTTTTGCAATGCTGTTTTCAACAAAATTGTTACAATTTTATTCTATTAATCTCACTGTCAATACTTACTGTCTTAAAAGTAACAGTGTTATGTAAGCAATTAGAGAAGTAAATTAAATAGTGTAATTCAAGGCAAAGGAGTATATATAGTATTTAATATTTTCATTTTCTAACTTATACATACAAATCAAATTATTTCTTTTGATTTCATGTTGTATCCGGCATATAAAGCTTTTTTCTGAGAGGGAACTTAGTTTCAATATTTTAGCGACATTGGTGTTGAGTATCAACACCGCAATTTGTCGTACATATACAGCGAACATATAAAACGAGACTGAACGACGACAATCACCACCTTTACAAAATACCAAATTGTGAAGCAATACCCAAATTGAATTGCATTAAAAATGTCAAAAGTGACTTTTAAAACAAACAAAAAAAGACTAATTAATACAGATTATTTAGTTAATTTATTAGCAAACAGAGACCTTGGGCAGTCTCTCAGTGGGAAAGTGAGCAAGTTTGATAATCACTAAGTTAATGAAATGTGAACACAATGACTTGGATTGAAACTCAATTGCGTAAGCCGCACTATAAATATTCATTATAAGTTACAACGGTTGGGTTGGGGTTTAAAAAGTTATGTCAGCAAGGAAGTCAAATTACATTTATTTAGAAATCATTTTAAAAAAAATAAAGTATCCTACTTTAATTTATATACTGTACTTTGATATTTTATGTAAAAAATATTGAACAGTTTAAAATAGGTATAATTAAATTAAATTTTGATCGGACATCCAGTAGGCTGTATTTATATATATATGTAAAACAAGTATTTTTAACTTCACGCTGCTACCCCTTATACAGGGGAGGGAACCTTTTGTTAAGACATTTCGTTACTTTTCCATATTTTTCGAGATATTTCGTGTTGAGTGGCGTAACTCAACGTCGCAATTATAGCTCGATTGCTACAAAATATGATGTCCGACGATAAATATGATGCCCGACGTAACCCGCGTTAGAATCGAACATGCAACTGTCGCCATATCCATAATCATCACCTCCAGCACAACATTTTGTTGATAAAGTATAATATCAATCCAACTATTACTTGATAAAATAAAAGTGATAGGAGTAATTCAAGTTTAAACACTGCCTGATAAGTTAAGTATGAAAAGAAAAAGAATAGATTCCTATATGATTAGGCAGAGGGAACTTAGGAACGTAAGGAGTATTTTTATTTTTTTATGGAGAAGGCACGGCAAACGAGCGTACGGGTCACCTGATGGTAAGTGATCACCGTCGCCCACCGGCCCCGTGTAGCACCAGAGGAGCTACAGAAGCGTTACCAGTCCTTAAGATGGATGGGCACCGGGGCCCGACACTACCCTATGCGAAACGCAGTGGCCGAAGCCACTACTTAACGCCGGTTTTAAATGCCGGGGGTGGTAACAATTCTGTGTCTGCTCATGCGTGTTGTCATTGTTGACAACGTGACTCTACCACACGTACTTTAATCGCCTCTTACGACACCGACAGTACCAGGGTGATCCTACACTAAGCCGGAATCACACGGCTAAACAGAGTATTGAGACACTTCCGTTCCCCAGTTTCCACTGGAGGAAGAAGCAAAACGGAAAATATTAAATACTGCAATTCTTCGATTGAAAATCGAACCCACAACCTGAGCATTTTCAGTCTCACACTTCTGCCCGTACGTCAAGACAAAGTCACCTCAATATCAAAAGCATAAACTTTATACTATAAAAAGGATATAACAATATTTCTAATGTCCGATGTCCTTATTCCTAACAGTCGCGACCCTTTTGCGTAGGTCCATGGGGGTCAGCGGACCGGAATCCGCCCACGTTACAATTATACTCATTTAGATGTGAAGTTCGAATTCATTCAAAATTATTAATATGACGTATAGTTTAAGATCGATCTCGTCACGTACTGTAGATGCGCGTCTTTTTTGTGCGTTCATTCCAAATTCACACAAAAATTACTAAACGAATTGAAATTAAATTTTATGAGAATAACACATAAGCGACAATTTATGTTTTACTAATTACTAGAGAACGGCACGCGGCTTCGCCCGCTTGAGTTACACTATATTATTTACTAATATCAATCACTTGTTCGAATTACATTATCACTTTGAAGACAAGATCTATTTATTTATCTATTGAAAACTAAATGAATCAAACCAAAATATAATAGTGAAAACTGCATTAAAATCTGGTTAGCCGTTTCTAACATCAGCGCATACTGACGCACAGACAAGTAGACAAAATATAAATTAACAAGATGTTTTTACTACAACTTTCATATAAAGACAGTGATCGGTTACAGATTTATTATAAGTATACATATGTACCTATAACAACAAGAAGTGTCAGCTAGCGAAGCCTCGTTAGGTTCGCCGGTACATATATACATATATCTAAGTATATTTAAGATCAGCAGGTAACATAAAAAATCACGAAGAAATATTGAATTTTATAAGGCGTCACGATTTACAACGTAACCTGACCTTAATTGAGCGTTCATTACTTACACGCTCGAGGCGGTAAAGATTTTCGTTATAATCATACTAAAACACTGTCGGTTTCAATATAAAACTAGATCGTGTGAAAAAAATCGTCGTGAATAGTTATTGATACTGGATACAACTAGTGAAATTCAAGCAATAAACGTATTTTATACGTAAGTAGCGACCCACTTGCGTCTTCGCACGCTTGAACTAAATAATTATTAAAACATAGGGTACTAAGCGGCGGAATTCAACGCCGCGCTTTGACCTCGTCACTAGAGCGAGGAAAATGAAAACATTGAACATTTCATTTCCCCGAAACGAAATTGAACCATGCTCCAACGCCACGAAAGCCCTCAACAATGAGTCACTGATCAAAAAAATCATGATCAAAATTCCATACTTTCCAAACTATCATTCATCCGCACCTACAGCAGCCTGGCAAGTAAAAGGCAATGTTTAATGTATGAGGAGTGCGTCGACCTGTATGTATGACATAACGTTTGGGCAGACCGCCGCGGTCGTAACGTCTGGCTCACTTCGGTGTTAGTTAAGCTGGCGTAATACAAATTACTTGCGGCTTTCGTTATACTATATAATAAGAGACTAAATTGATAGGAAAACTTCTTTTATGGCTTTCTCCGTAAAGTAATCAAACATAAGACCTAGGAACGTACGCGGTATGATCGATTAATTCATATACTTTTTATAGAATAGGTACACTAGACACTGTAACCCCGACGGTTGTAGGGTGAATTTGCACCTTGAGAAATGAAATATCTGATCTCTTAATTTCCGCTTTCGGTTAACGAAGCAAAGGGTTGAGAGTTTCGTCACTCAACACGCATCATCGAGTGTAAGCCAAGGGTCTTCACGGGGACACTAGGTTCCCATGTTCCCTCTGCATACCCTGCTATGAATGGAATACAACAAATATGCACCAATATACGGTTAGAGCACCATCTATAGCCTCTTCCGCTTACCGAACAACAATCAACGTCAGTCATTTGAGTCACGTGAGCAAACTTTCATTATAACACGTATTTTTAACGGCAATCACCATTATCGGCAGGTAGGTAGGTATGACGCGCGTCTACCGTTTTTAGAGAGCTGATAAGAAAAATAAAAAAAATAATAACAACTTACTGATAAGAGAATTTTAAAATAAAAATTGCTTAATTTGTATGTCAATTTTAGTATAGCCGTGCCCCCTGATTGCGTCACTTATGTAACATTTATTATCAACTGTATTTAAAATTAATTAATTTGAGGTCTGTCACAAGCGCGCGGCTGTAAGCGCTATGGATTGTCGGTTTGATTCCCGACTAGAGGAAATGAAATATTTATTTATAATAAAATAAATTATATAATTTATTAAATATATTCATAATTAGATAATAATAATTAAATTAACTTCTTCGCTGTTGTATCAAGACTACGTGCTACGGGTAAAGCGCCACTCAACATTCAAATTCGGCGGATGCAGTGGGCAACAGAAGTGCCTTAACACTAGATTCCCTTGAATATTTTTTTGTTTTTATTTCAATAATCGTAGTATATATATAGTAATAGTGATACTACAACATGATTAATAGGTTAAAATGTTTTTTTTTATAAAAATTAAAATCATTCATTTAATTTACCAACATACTAAAATTATATTTAAAAGCTTGCCAAGCTTTAAAAGCTTAAATATCACATTCACATTTGCGCATTTCAGTAGTGAGCCTCGCAAAGAACAATTTGCGAGTTATTCGTAACAAAAGAATAACGTTTAGAGCAAATTCCTCGACCCGTTTTCTTGCCCACGTTTATACTTGAAAAATAATGATTTGTAAAATATATTCATTATCTCCTACATTTTTAGTGGGTAAATTGAGAAAACTTGGTGAAAAAGCAGAAGTTCCAACTTTTTGCTTAATTTTTGAATATATAAATTGTACAGCTCTTTGTATTATTTTATTAGAGCGAGAAAATAAAAATAATTGATGTCCCTGAAACGGTTGTATTTACAGTATGTATAAATAAATATTTCCAAAAAAACACTTCTCTTTGTACACGACACCATTTTATTTTCACCCACGAAAGCTTTTGTACGATTCCGATATTGGTTTTACGCTACGATAGCGTACCAGTAATGTAATGTAATATATTGTTACATACATACAATGCCGCAATGATAATCGATCGGCTGTCCTGGAGAAAGCTTGAGAGCCAGAGATAAAGCTTAATAATTTCTTGTCAAAATCATTTTTTTTTTTTTTTCTTTACTGCATATACATAGATGAGATTTTTTTGTTGTATGTACCTATCAGACTTATATGGGGGACGAACGGGCATGTAAAATCTATAAATAAGAAGAAAGTGGCAGAATTTTCCACGGCCATTTTTTCTAAAAACTAATATTACGTTAAAATTTTTATATATAAAAAAAAAAGGATTTTTATTTTCTAAATATAGAATACTAAAAAATAAAGCCCTTTGTTAATTCAGCCATATAATTATAATGAAACAACAAAAATCAACAACCGCCGGATGTTATTATTTCTTTATTCCATATAGAATCGAAAGCAAAATCAGAAAATGACACTGATTTGTCAACACGGGCTCGGCTTTTACGGTGACGGCTATAAACAGCGTTTTTCAAACAATGCGTTAAACGTAGCGTGTCCATTGAAACAAGCTACAGTTTTCAATAAAAAAATAGGTCAAAATGAATAAAGGACACACGCAACGTATGAGGTTTTCATTATTAAATTTCTAAATGTATACAAATCTTTTGTGGCTAGGGGCACAAAGTATGACTATAAAGGCGATAGATAGGTTGTGTAATTATGCGAGTTCAAAACCACTCGACAAAAATTCCATACTTTCATTTCTTCGCTCTGATTAAAAGACGCGGCGTTAAGCTCTACCACTCAATACGCAATGCCTGAAATTTTGCGGAAAGAGGACAACTGAACGGACTGTTCTAATACTAGGTTCCCAAGTTCCCTCTACTTACAATACCATGTGCGAGATTATATTGTAAAAATAGTATTAGCAATATCGTACAGAGTAATCTACGTTCCATGTACAGTATTTTATATCAGTTCATTCAAAGACTCAAAAGAAAGAAATTATCACCTTAATTACAGCTTATAATAGAAAATAAATAATGACAATAAATTTGTAAATTATTTCAAGATAAATACTTTTAAAAAAATATATTAACAGTATTTTAAGGGTAAATAAACTGAGCTACCAAGTATTTTCATAGAAAAACAGGAATAATATATTATTGCTGTTTTAAGATTGTTAAGATTCTCATTGTATCCCGCTCATGGTAATAATTAAAATACCTGCCTGTTGTTTCAATTTAAAAGATAACTTATGAATAATGGCAATTGCTATTTTCCTTAAATTTGATTTGCTTACAAAGAAACTAAACACTCTTCTCCATTTAGCTCGTTTCAAAGGAGTTAGTGTATAATATTTGCTACTTAAATTTGGTGTTTTATCGAACTAAGTCGGGAAAGTGATTTCTCCGTGTCTTTAACGTCAGGCAAATGGCGGAACTCAGCGCCGCGCTTTGCCTTGTGACCAGTGAGAAGTAATGAAAGTAACAAATATAAACATCTTCAAGTGAGAATCGAACCTACATGCTGTGGCGTTCAGTCAAACATGCACGTGCCCCAGCGCCACAACAAGCCTCTTAAAGTGTTATTTATAAACTTTGACTAGTGTCAGATTAAATTTACTCCAAGACTTACGCTTAGATTAGGTAACTAACACATTAATAAACCCGGAGTAAGGATGTAATTATCTAATCCGAATCTACTCTCGGATTTTAACTTATTCCTAGGAGCTACATGGTTTAACGTCTGAGTATGCATAGACACTAATCAGTATACTGTGGCATAGCAGTGTTTGTTACAAAACATAACCTTAAAATTATATAGTTTGATGTTTGTTCGTGTGGTAATATATTGTTTAGTGATTTAATAAATAGGTTCATAAGTTTCGTGCATTATAATGGATATAGACTATTTCGTTAATGATTTGGAAATGATAGAAAAAATCGAAGAGAGGTCTCTATTAATGAGACGTGTAAAATTGTACAAAGTACGCAGTAATCCATTTGAAGACCTGCGAGATGATGAGTTTAAAAGCAAATACCGTTTTACACGGTCAACTGTTTATTTTATTATCCAAATGGTGCAAAATGACTTGGCCGGCGACGCAAGAGGTGGCTTTATACCTCCTCATTTGAAAGTTCTAACTGCGATAAGGACCTGGGCTCGTGGAGAGGTAAATAAACTATTTAGTTACCTACTTAGCATAATCTACAGTAATTTATAGTATCTACTGTAAATTAAGTCATTGTACCTATATTATTTACCTACCTATGTAGATATAAGTATAAGTACAAGCAAGTTCTATATAGGTAGGTATAGCTACCTACAATCTGAAAACATTGTGTTTTGGCTGATTACTACTATTAAATAAATATTTAGTTAGGTACCTATATTGTTGAATAGTGTATAATCTAGAAAGTTTTAAATTTCTCTACTGAATTTTACAGATTCAAGATGATGCAGGAGATCTGAGTGGATTCAGTCAGCCTACGGTATCTCTTGTGTGTAAACAAGTTGCATTAGCAATAGTCAAACACAGGGGTCAATGGATAAAATGCCAATAAGTAACCAAGAACAAAACAGAGTAATTGCTAGTTTTTATGCAATTTGTGGCTTTAGACAAGTCATAGGAACAATTGACTGTACCCACATTCGTGTTCCAAAAGTAGCCGGAGATGTTGGACAGTATTATATTAATAGAAAAGGATACAGTTCATTAAATGTTCAAGTAAGTTTTCAGTTTTATTTCACATTAAAAATTGAACAATAATTATTGTATTTACATATATTCATATGCTATTAAAAACTTATGTCAATGTAATCAATTATCTCTTTTTGTAGGTTGTCTCAAATGCAAATCTACAAATCATGGATATAGTGGCACACTGGCGAGGCAGCACACACGATTCTAGGATATTCAATGAGTCTCGATTGAAACAAAGGTTTGAGAGAGGGGAATTTAAGGGACGACTATTAGGAGACTCTGGTTATGCCTGTACTCCCTATCTTTTTACTCCATTGTTGCATACCACATCAGTTAAGGAAGAAAGGTATAACAGAGCCCATATCCAAACTCGTAACACAGTGGAACGATGTTTTGGTGTATGGAAGCAACGATTTCGGTGTCTCCTAAGAGGTTTTACAACTAAATTGGAAAATACCAAGATATATATTATTGCTTTGGCAATATTGCACAATATTGCCTTGCAAAAAGAAGATATGGTCCCAGAAGCTCAATCTAGTAATGTTCCAGTTACACAAGCAGAAAACATTTCAACAAGAGGAAATGCAGCAAGAACAGCATTTATAAGTGAAAATTTTTAGCAATTTAATAGTATATCTTATTTTATAAATAAAACATAAATAAGTATAAAATTTATTTTAATTAATTATAGCCTTATAACTTTAAATACGAGCTTCTCTAACTTTTCTTATTTCTAAAATTTCTTTCTCTAACAATACACATTTAAATTTTTCATTTTGAATATCCATATGAATTTTGTGCTCAGCTTCCATTATGTCCAACCGTCTCTGGTGTTCACTATCTTTTAACTTTTTTGAATATTCCAACATGCTGGTTACATAGTCATTGCTCTAGAAAAAATAAATTGACAATATAATTTATTTGATTATGAAAATGTATATAAGTCTTAGGTGGATGAAAATCATCAGTGATGATCCTTTAGTATAAGTATAAGTATTTATGGTGAATATCAAGTAAATTACCTTATTTGCCTTAGAACAATTTTTATACACCTTTTTTGGTTTAAATATCTGTAAAATAGAAATAATATCAGAATTATTTTTAAATCTGCATAGTTTCACAGTAAAAATAAAAATAAGGTACAATTTTTGCATACATTTTTTGCTGCCAATGCTTCTGTATTTCTTTTTACTGGTGTTTCAGTGTCAGTCATGTTTTCTTGGGAAATCTATGTAAAATGTTCATGTTATGCATCATATTTAATGCTTTACTAAATCACTTGTGTACATTACAAGTGATTTAGTAAAGCATTATTATTGGCATTAATTATATCATCCTGATTCCACTGTTGAACAAAGAGGTTTACCACTTAGTGAGAGATCATGGCTGGCTTCTGGTCGTTCTGGTCGCAGTTTAAGATCTACCCAGGTCCAATATTCACATATACATACACCATGAAAAATGTGTTATTCATTCAAACACCTTTTCTTTAGTAACACTTTTTAAGAAAGGTAATAATAGCGATGATAAGAAGATGATTATAATAACTTACATCTGTTCCCTGACCTTCCAACTTTGTCTTTTCATTACCAAATAAATCAAGTGGAACAAGTATATCACTTTTCTAAAACAAAGCAGAAAATAAAAAGTAAAAATGTTTTATAGTATTACTCATACTAAACAGAATATTAATTTTATTACAAATGACTATCAACTAACCTGTAATGTGTAGGTAAATGATTCCGTGTCAGTTTCCATTTCTCCTTTACTCGTTAGCGGGGTGACAATCTGCAAGACAAAATATATTATCAATTTGCTTATATTTGCAGTTTAGAAGTATAAAAGTAGGTATTTAACTGGTTAGCTACACTGCTATACTCTATTAATACATTACTCTCTATTAATACTACTCTATAAATACATTATGGTAACATATACAACCAAATTGGTCAGGAAATATACATACAGTTCCATCTGAATCATATATATTTTCATCCTGTAACAACTCTGCAGGATTCAGTAAATCAATTATTTTAATTTCTTCCTGACTGGGTGATGTAGGTTTCCCACCACCACCAGTTTTACTGATATCTTTTTTAAAAGAACTAAATATTTTTCGGGCATTTATTTTCATCGTCTTCCACTGAATCTTTAATTGATTTAGTGAGCGTGATCGTTGATTTAATTCATTAAATCTGTTTATGTAAAGATGATTAGTATGAAAAGATGATTAACCTAGCCATATGATTAGGTAATTTAGTAAATGTATTAATAGGTATTCCATATATCAAAAATCATAATTGTACTTACTGTTTGTGAACTTCTTCCCAAGCTTTAATTTTTGATTTGTTAGTATTATTATCCAAGCATTTATTTTCTATAATTGGAGCATACTCCTTCAGCACCGATCGAAGTAATTCCTGTAACAGTAAACCAATATCAAAAATAATCTCTACCAATAAATAAATCAAAGATGAAATTAGTATCACAAGTTTGTAATTTACCTGTTCTTCTTCATCCCAGTTAATGGAACGATTGCGTTTTTCTTTTTGGCTCTTAAACATTGTTAAATTATTTCTTATTAAAAATTTACCAAATATCACAAAACAAAACTCACAACTTTCAGAAACTTTTTGAAATTACCACGAACACCGAGTTTTCTTAATTCTTGACAGCCTAAATCCACAACAATTGTCAAATATGTTGACATGCATCTAGCTGTCACTGTCTAAAATATCCATAATTACATTTAGTTCATTCTTTTTACTTTTAAAATCCGTGGGTTGCCATTACATACATCTTAATCTCGGTGTAAGGATTGTATTGCTACTCCGAACTTACTGCGAGTTTATTAATGTCGTCATTAATACGACGCTATTCTTACGTTAATCTAGAATTAGCTAGTCGGGGTGTAACTGGGAAGTAAGGGAGGAGTAGGGATTTTTTATAAATAAGACTGTTAATGTATAAAGATAATACATAATACAAAACCCACAGTCGCAATTCAAACAGAATGCAAATCATCACTTTCACTGTACTAAAGAATGTGTTAAACTAGACGATTTAAAATATCGTGTTTAGATAAATCGAAGATATTATATAATTATATAGCAAACAGATAAATAGTTGCTTGGACATTTTTTTTTAGATATAACAGAATAGGCAGAGGGAACCTCGGAACCTTTTGTTAAGTTACGATGTTCCTGTAATCATGCTTTCATTCCCAACTTTACATAAAATTCTTAAGATAATTCTTGTTGAGTGAGAAATATAAAATAGAATATTTTAATATTTTAGTCCCCCGAGTGGGAATCAAATCTACAATGATCATTAAAAAATATAAAATGACATATTTATTAAAGAACAGAGTGTATTTATACTAATTTCTATATGCCTAAACTGTTATTAGGAAATTATATATGTAAAGAAATTGTTCTATAAATAATACATACATAACTTAAAATATTCACAAGTTTTAGTTTTCATAATCTCTCATGGCATAGCAGCACAAGTGTGTGATTGTAAACACAAGAGGTTGTGGGTTTGATCTCTACTTAAAAAAATGAAATATTTAATAGTTTCATTTCTTTGCTCTGGTAATAAATAAGGCAAAGCTTGGCTTTAAGTTGTGCCACTCAACATGTAAAGCCTCAAATTCAGTGGATTTTGAGTGGCTTAAAGTATTTTTTACTATAAACATACTTTCATAGAAATAAAAAAAGACCCCTGCATATATCAAAAAAATTAGGGAGAATTTGCTCTATATTTTCTAATTTTTTTATAATGTAGGATGAACTCTATTTTTATTTGAGAATAAAGGACTTGCATAATTTCTATTACATACATGCAAGAATGGCATAAAGCAGCGTTTCATAAGTGTGATTGTGAAATATTTCAAAGCACATCACTATTTTGAGTAATTATGGCAATTAGTGGACATGCTGATAGTGAAGAATATTTCAACATCAAAATTATCACCAAATCATTTTTGTTTTTACTTTCTATATATTTATAGGTTTTATTTCCTTATAAGGATTAAATCGAGTATGACATACATATATAATCAATTAAAAATTATTTCTAAAAATATCCATTTAATTCTGTAAATAAGTAGAATGTAACTTTTCAAATCAAAAAGAAAAACATTACAATAGTCCTATATACACTTATAAGGAACCATTAATATGATTTAATAAAAATCTAAAACCAAAATACATAAATTTACATGGAATTTATCCATGTGTAGAATTGAATTGGATTATTTCCCCATTTTTAATAAGCAATGTTGGGTTCCGCCATTAAATAATAAGTGTTGAGGAAAGTGGAAAGACGAGTTCTTCTCACAAAATGAAACATTGGAGTTTCACTGCTCAATGCACTATAACTCAATTCAGTTTAAAAAGAGTAATGTATATGTCTTAATTGGAACAGAGAGACTTGAACATACATCCCAGGTTCCCTCTATATATATAAAGCTAACCAAAAAACTAGTAATTTTAGAAAATTGGCCATGTATAGATAAATTAAAAACATATTAGCAAATCTCTAACATAGCTTTCAAACCATGTATCTGATATTTAAAGTATGGATAATCTTTTGATTTGATTACAAGCTTAGTCAACTATAGCAGTTTCATAGTAAGGTTGATAAAGCATAACTAGATTTATTAAATAAAGTAGACGTTATAATAAATAATAAAGAAAATTACACAGTTGTTTTTAAGTAATGGAGATAAAAATAGTATGCCATTGATTATGAATAAGAACTTTCAACAATGACTCCATATTGGATAAAAAAATATATAAAAGCTGCAGTTTTAATTTAATTTTTTTTGTTCAATATTTTAATATCCACTATCAATATTTGAAACAAAATTTATTATATAACTTAATTTTTATATACTTGTTTCATCTAGGAATAAGAAAATGCCTGTTTTATTCTAAAGTTGTATGATTTATACAATAAATTACTACCTATATCATAAATAAAAATAATGTAGTTTCATTTTGCAAGTCATTCTTACTTACAGAATGACATGTAGTTAAAATTACCAATAAGCAAATTACACCTAATCAGAAAAATGTAGAAATTTTTAATTTAATAAAATTAAATGTAATAAATAATATAAAATAGTGTAATTGTTAAGTTAAATAATTTTTGTTTTAGTTATCATTATAATAATTCTAAAAATAGATTTGAGATACGAATAGATTCTCCAGCAATGTTTATCGTAAATGTCAACGATTAAAAAGAAACACACCAAGAGATTAAGTTCAAGAAATTAAGATAACCTATTGCAATCCGCATCACCAGACCAAATGCAAAAAGTTTTAATTCACAAACACTATTTTATATGAAGGGCTACAGTTCAATAACTAACCTGTATATCTTGCTAAAGTCATATAAAATGGTACCGCCCCACTGGACGAGAGCTCACAGATGGGTAGAATTGTTGATCCTTCCTCGGAGCTGCACCAGAGAAGCACGCTAGCCGGGCACTCCAACCTGCCACGATATAATAAACTTCACTACTTATTCTAACAACTAGCTCTCACTCGCAGATACTATTGAACAAACACATTGAATACTTTAAAAGTATTCACTAGCCGAACGTACGTACCAGCTGGCGAAAACGTGGTCTACTCACTACTTGCTATGTATCTATATAAGTAAATATGGAAAGATATTCGATATTAGCTAGCTATACCTTCCCCCTAGCACGGTGCGTCGTGACTCTCGATACGCGCAAATAAAATATACCTCGGCAACACCACAACAACGTGAGTCGTTAATAACATAAAATACAATATAATTACACAAAATATCGTACACGATATAATACCGTGGCTAAAAATGACGGCAGAAAATAAATGAAAATGTACACTTTCTTATGTTTCTGGTACTGCCTTCACACCGGAAGCGAGAATTTTTTTAAACTACAAACAACAAATATAACATTTTTTAAAAATGACGAGCTTTGACAAAGAAAATATTGCATTTCTAGATTTATTATTTAATAAACGTCACTCAAAATTTTATTTTGTTGTGATTTACACTTATTATACAATTTTAAATATCAAATAAAAGATTAATTTCAAACAGGAAACAGTAGATATTGTCTATGATACTTACAACAATCATTGACTATCATTTTCTTTCATTTAAAAGTTGCTAAAGAAAAATAATTAAAAAAATGTCTACTTTAAAATTTTTAATACAATTTTGAAAATAAATAATATTTTACAATAAGCGGTTAACTTATATTTTAAAAAGCTTATGTTTTTAATTTAAAGTCTTTCACCCAATGTAAAAGCTATATTTATTAATGAAATTTGTTTATTATAATATATATTTATTTATATTTAAGAAATAATATTTAGAACTATAATTAACGATAGGTCAATAAAAGCTTAAATACATAAATATTTAGTTTACACACTTTTTAAGTACGACAACATTAATGATTGCACACAGATCAGTAAAGAAATTTTTCAAATGGGAAAATGGGCACCAGATGATTTTACGTCAAATTAACGTAAAAACCGATGTATCGGTTCAATAAAATAACATAAAAGTGCAAAAGAAATTTTATATAGAGTGACTGTATAATAAATATAACTTGTCCAATTTATATATAACAATGGTAAATGTGACATCATCTTTATCAAGTTAGGTTATGTTTAAAGAAGAATAAATGTAAATTTTAATAAGTTTCTGCTATTTTCAGCATTCGTGTCGGCAATTATTGTACAGCCCAGCACGCTGGAAATGCGCTTTGCCCATAAACTTAAAAACTTCAGTTATTACTATTAAACCAGAGCAGGTAATAAAAATTAAACTACTCGTATTGATATAAACGTAAAAATATATTATTAATACTGCAAAGATGTCGTGAATGTTAATCTAAATTCATATAATTAAATGTTTGAAGTACATACTATATATAATTTTTCTTGTTATGTTTAAGGTTAATATTTTACCTTGAAAAATATTAAAATTATCTATTTAATAATTATTATTATATAATAACAGCAATCTGAAATTATATTCATTTCAGTGTCCAGTCCAAGAATGTAGATTTTATTCAGCGCGAAAGGGTTTCTTTTCATCAATAATAGAAAACATAAAAGACGATATTGCAAAAAATAAAGAAATGAAAGATAACATAAAAAAATTCAGAGAAGAGGCTCAAAAGTTAGAGAATTCTGAAGCTTTACAAGCTGCTAGGAAAAAGTTTCATGCGGTTGAATCGGAAGCCTCTAAAGGGTCGGAAGTGTTGAAAGAAACACTTGAAGGCATCAAAGGCAAGGTGGAGCATGTGTTCGAAGAGGCCAGTAAAACAGAAATAGCAAAAAAAGCAGGTGAACTTTCTATGTGTTATACTCCTTTTTTATCATTACATATAATCAAATAAGTTGTAGCATAAGTAAAAGACTTTTAGCATCACTTAGAGGTCAGAGTGCATGAACAGTTTTCAAGGGATTCAAACCATGCTAAGCTGAATTTGTTATCAATGTCAGAAAATTAACAAACACCTGTTACAATTATTTCCATTTTGTTCTGGTAATCTGAAATATTTACTATTTTCTTAGATAATTTTGTATTTAGAATGTATGTTTACTACATTTCTATTTTTATATGCTGTCTAAAATATTATGCAAATAATAATTATAATAATATATAAAATAAAAATAGCTTATTTACTCGATAGATTTTACATGATTACAATTGTTACGGAGGTCCTTTTTTGCAAGTGATGCCTGTATTAGGAGACCTCACTTTTCCAATACAATATATAGTGATTATCTGTCTTAACAATTACACAACAAAAAATATACAATTATAGCAAATATGGTGGTTGTTTAATATAAATCAAAATCAAGAGTGTGTGTGTGTGCGTGAATGTGTGTGAGTGAGGGTGTGTGATTGTGAGAACAAATGCATGGCAACACGCATGGGCAGACTCGACCGGATCATTACCACCCCCGGCATTTAAGACCGGCGTTAAGTAGTGGCTTTGGCCACTGCGTTTCGCATTAGGTAATGCCGGGCCCCGGTGCCCTTCCAATTTAAAGGACGGCAACGCTCCTGTACCTCCTCTGGAGTTACACGATACCGTGGGCGACGGTGATCACTTACCATCAGGTGACCCGTACGCTCGTTTGCCGTCTTTTCCATAAAAAAAAAACAATACCATCCAAATATTTGTGAAGCAAATGTGAATATTCGTTACATATTTAGTAGAGATCGTACTTCCACAGAGGCTATCATAATGTTGTATATAGAAAATACATATTTATTAAAAACAATGTTTTGTCAAAATTACAGGCAAAATAACAGAGGATCTTTCAAAAACAGCCAAAGGCGCAGCCGAGTCGTTGGCGGGTAAAAGTCAAGCACTCGGACAAACGTCGGCTTTTAAAACTATTTCACAGGTAATTATTATTATTAGAAAGATAATATATTAAGAAATATTATTTTAGAAGAAGCTTTTCTGAGGCCTTTTTTTTAAACAGAGAGCTCTTCGGATATATATTGTTTTTCATATAATTATTTTATTTTATAATATTTTAAAATGTATTTTTTACTATAAACTTTTTGTGATAAGTGTGTAATAAGTTTTTATGTACATACAAATTTTAATTATTAAATTTATTTCTATACAATTTTTTATTATTATGTATATATGTTAATGTGTTATTTCGCAATTTAAAAAAATTGTTAAAAGACATTTGTGTGTTAAAGGTGTGCCAAATTAACGATTGTCTAAATGATAACACGCCTTGGGAATAAAATGCTCGCTCCATGCTATTTCAAATGTATCATTGTCACATAATTGATTATATTTTTTGAAAAAAATGCTAATTCGACTTTGACACAACACAACTAAGAACTGCAACAAAAAAAGATATTCGCTTAAAAAAGTCCTTACTTAATTCATTTCAATAATTCAGGGGACATGGTGCCTCAGACAGTCAGACTTATGACACCACTCTTTTTGCATTGTGGCCTAAAAATAAACATTGAATATTTATTAAACATTATCGTACTTCATTACGTAATACGTATCTATATTAATATTATAAAGAGGTCAAGTTTGTAACTTTATTTGTAAGGGCTAATCTCCGGTAATACTGAACTGATCATCAAATTTTCTCTTACAATCAAAAAGCTACACTATTCAGGAGTGCTATTGGCTATATTTTATTAGGATTTGACAAAAAGTTCATAGAAAAGTATTATTATATGTGTAAAGTTCATAGAAAAGTATTATCAAAATTTTTGCTTCCGGCGTGTGGTTCGTTATAGACGAAAATAATGTTTATCGACAATCTTGGTTTCTATTTTCGAGTTAGGTTTTACAAAAAAACGTCCGCGGTACAGTTTAGCTAACTTTATTTTTTTACAGATAAATCTACAAAATAAAATGGATAAAACTTAGTAGTACCTACTAAGAACTACACAATATATTTGCATCACAAAAATATAATAATTTATCGGCTAATATTGTATTTTAACACATATATACAACACATATATATATATATATATATATATATATATATATATATATATATATATATATATATATATATATATATATATATATATATATATATATATATATATATATAAAAAAAATAATAAATACCTAGTGTGGGTACCATTATATATATCCAAATTGAATGCTGTTTTGTTAATAAATAATTTTTATTTTATTTTTTTTTTTATATATATATATATATATATATATATATATATATATATATATATATATATATATATATATATATATATATATACATTTTTTTTTTCAGGCAACTGAGGTAGTTAAGAAGGAGATGGCGCCGCGCGGGTTAGAAGGCAGAGTCTATACTTCACCTATCGCTTTGAGGAAAAGAGTTGAGGTAACATGACTATTGGGATTTTTAACAGTTTTAAATTTAATTTAAAATTTAATTTAAAATATAATAGAAGCAGGAGCTCGGGGAAAAGGGAATATTTTAAACTGGCCTATTTTTTTTATATCAATTGATGTAAATAGAACGAACGCTGAATACTCAGGGCTAGTAGCCAAAATATAATAATAAAATCCATATTTAAATATGATTACATTTGAGGTCTGTCGTGGCGCAGTGGGACAAGCGTGTGCCTGTAACTGACAGGTTCTGAGTTCGATCCCCGATCGAGAAAATGAAATCTTTGGTAATAAGGCAAAGCGCGGCGTTGAGTTCCGCCACTCATCACGCAATGCCTTAATTTCGGCGAAAAGTGGAACGGTGTGTCTTGACACTAGGTTGCCGGGTTCCCTCTGCCTACTCTGCCTCGTGCGGGATACAGCGTGAAGCTAAAAAAATAATAATAATATTAGCCGTTTCTGAGATTACCGCGTACAAACGCATAGACAAACATATTAAAAATCACTATTTAGAACCATGTTACATTAACGAATGACCTCTAATTTTTTTGTTAATGTATCTTCCATGTACAGACAGTGATCTATTACAGATTTATTATAACTATATATATATGTTTATATATATATATATATATATATATATATATATATATATATATATATATATACATATAAATATATATATATATATATAAATATATATATATAAATATATATATATATATATAAATATATATATATATATATATATATATATATATATATATAAATATATATATATATATATATATATATATATATATATATATATATATATATATATATATGTTTATATATTTTTCCCTTCTCCTCAGGTGGCCGCCGACGAGCGCACGTTCGCCCCCGACACGGAGACCCTCGGCGTTGAACTCCACAAGGACTCGAAGTTCTACCAGCAGTGGGAGGACTTCAAGAACAACAATCAATATGTCAATAAGGTAATATTATTGGTATCAGCATACCCGCCTTCAGAGCTGGTGGTAGCTTCCTGTAGGACACCGGACACTACAGATAATTGTATGTAACTTGACGATTCAAAAGTTCTTGTTATGGCCTCATTTAATAAAGAATATTTTGATTTTGATAGCTCTACTTTATGAGGGTTGGATTGTTTATATAAGGGTTGAAGGTTCGATTCTCAGTTTGGGGAGTGATTGAAGGTTCCGGTACAAGGAAGACTGGCACAGCTCAGCAACTCATCTAGCAATGTTTTGGATTCAGCGGGAAGTGGTGAATAGAACGGACTGTCTTAACACTAGGTTCCCAAGATACCTCCTGCTACCACGCTGTATTCACGTGCGGGATACAGCGCGATGATGGAGAACAAAATGTTTTTAAATAAAAAAATAATCGTCGCCTTAGAATGTAAACCAGATAACGGCCTTTTAACTGTCTGGTCATAAAAAAATGTTTTCGAAAAACTATGAATATATGGATGAATAACATATTATATTATCAGAAAGTGTTTACAATTTTGCATATTTATTTGTATTCTCTTGTAAAATGAAATTAAATAAAGGTTATGTTATTTTTTTTAAATACTAGCAAGCTAGTATAAAATCAAGATTTTAATATGTATTTTTATGTAAACAATCAAAATTGATTTAGCAGGTTTACACTCGTAAGCCAACGTGATATGTTTCCTTACTTATTCATTATCACCTTTTGCTGTTGGTACAGCAAAAGGTGATAATTTTTAGAGGGGTTGCAGTTTTAGAATAAATAATCTTATTTTAATTTTCATTATTTTTCGTTCATTTTCAGGTACTAGACTGGAAAATAAAATATGAAGAATCAGAAAACCCAGTGTTCAAAGCGTCCCGCTTCGTCACAGACAAAGTTAGCAGCCTGTTCGGTAATTTGTTCGAAAAAACCGAACTTTCCCAAACACTGACCGAAATATGCAAAATCGACCCCAATTTCACCGCCCAGAAGTTTCTGGAAGACTGCGCTGACGACATCATACCGAACATTCTGGAGGCCATGGTGCGTGGTGACATGGAAATCCTCAAGGACTGGTGCTACGAAGGAGTTTTCAACATACTGGCAACACCAATAAAACAATGTAAGCAACTTGGCTACCGTCTCGACTCCAAGATATTGGACATAGAAAATATTGAGCTCGTAATGGGGAAAATGATGGATCAAGGCCCAGTTTTGGTGGTGACGTTCCAAAGCCAACAAATAATGTGCGTTAGAGACGCAAAGAACAATGTTATAGAGGGTGATCCCAACAAGGTGATGAGAGTGAACTATGTATGGGTGCTGTGCCGGGATCCGCAGGAATTGAACCCCAAAGCTGCGTGGAGGTTGCTCGAGCTGTCGGCTAATAGTGTTGAACAGTTGATTTAGTGCGGTTCTTGTGGTACTGTGGAAATACTGTGTCTGTATGTTTGTTTGTAGCGGGATTTGATTTTAGTTTCCAGTATTGTTCCGGACATGATATAGTAGTAAGTGGCGTTATGCCATGCCTTGCCTTGTTGTGGGTGAGAAGAAATGAAAATATTAAATATTTAATTTCCTCAAGTGAGAATCGAATCCACATCCTCTCGCATTGGCAGTCACGGCTTTAAGATTTTGTGAACTGGGTTGGAAATTTTGCTACATACAATATTTTCATACAAACTGCAGTATTTTAATTCGCCAATACAAAGTGTTCAATTGACACATAAGTATATGTAGTTATATGAAAATACTAGAAAAATTGTTTCAATTGTTAATTAAGTACAAATTATAAAAAAAAATATTGAAAATCTGATTGTCCATAGCGAGAATGAAGTTCATCCATTTTAGAAAAATGGTGCCTAATATTGTTTTACATGCAATTTTTATTAAAATGTCTGTAAGTCTGTTTGTCACGATGTATGATATGTATATATATAATATGTATTTTATATTATGATTTTTCAACTGTATTTTGTATACAGTGTTTGTATCATCATAATCATAGAACTAAGATTCACGCTGTATCCCGCACTAGGCAGGGTAGGCAGAGGGAACGGAAGTGAAACCTAGTGTTATGACACTCCGTTCCACTTCCGTTCCCCACTTTCCGCCGAATTTGAGGCATTGCGTGTTGAGTGGCGGAACTCAACGCCGCGCTTTTGCCTTATTACCAGAGCGAAGAAATGAAACATTAAATATTTAAATTGAAAATATTAAATATTTCATTTCCTCGACTGGGGATCGAACCCAGAACCTGTCGGTTACAGTCACACTCTTGTGCCGCTGCGCCACGACAGGCCTCATAATCATAGAACTAAGATTTAGAATTAAAAAAAAATGAACTGTAACAAAAGGTCAAGCGCGGCGTTGAGTTCCGCCGCTTAACAAGCAATGGTTAAAAAAAATAAACAAAAATAAGGATAGGAAGTGTACACACAAGGTTCCCTGCGTCTATTTTTTGTAATCAAGAAAAAGTAGTTATTATCTCTTTCTTTCATCTCCTTTGAAATGAGATAAAAGACATTTTAATGAAATGCTTTATTGTTCATAAAGGGTAGAACCTCATTACTAAGAATCCGCTGTTCTGTCTGTCTGTCACCAGCCTGTATCTCATGAACTGTGGTAAATATATGAAATTTTCATATTTGATATATTTCTGATTGTTCTAAAACAATTAACAATAAAAACATAGTAAAATATTTATTAATATCTGCTTTCATACAAAAGATTATGATTTTCCCATTTCATCTCCCATACAAAAGATATGTTTTCGTTTTGAAACAAAAATTAAATTTCCTATAAAAAATATAATAATAATTAAACTTATATTTATCATTTGTTTTTATAGTTTAAAAAAAAAAAACAAAAAATAAGAATTTTCTTTAAACACTTACACTCACTTTGAAAAAGATTAATTCACTTCAAAGAATAATTTTATACAGATTTAAAATTATTGTTTTTATTAAACTATTTGATTTTTTTTTTTTCAAATTTAAATATGATACGGAACTCTTGTACTCGAGTCCGACTCGCGCTTGACGAAAGTAACAAATTTTAGGGTAATTTGTAAAACAAAAATATTTAATTACAGACCTTTTTATATGTATATAAAACATTTTCCTACAAATTAATAGAAAATTGGCCGGAAATGCGAAGAAAAATAGTTATTATTGTAGTTCTGTGATTGTGATGGTATGTAATTATTTTTTGTTACATAGGGATTTGTTGTAATAAATTGTTTCACATTATATATATGTCGTTTTCCTTTTTTTGGTATTCTTATTGCGTGGCGTAACTAAACGCTGCGTGCTACTTGCCAGAATGGACAAATGAAATTAATTTTAAACTTCATTAGTCCCCCTGTAATATATTAAATATAGGTTACATATAGGAATTAAAACGATAACATTCCATATAAAGTCATTTTGGGTAACTTTGAACGTATTTTACAGTTTTAATTAGAATCTGAATTAAAATGTTTAGGAATGCATTATACATTATTTATTAAATGGTGTTCTTTTATGTTAGTTTTTATTTTCAAAGCAGTAAATTGGTTATTCATTGAAGTAAACTGCCACAAAATCTAAAAAATAGTAACATTCAATGTTAGCTTAATTTTTGGGTAACTTTGAACCAGATTATTCTTACACATGAAAATCTATTTTTTAAATATATTTTACAACTAATGTAAGGTTAGATAAGGTTTTTTGATTCTGTAAACACGAGTCTATCTAAATATTCATGACACTAATAATAAAAAATGTGGGTTGACTTAGTATTGCCATATAGAAGTAAAATGAACCAGTTTCGTTGAAATAAATTGTATTTTATTTTAATAATTCTTTATTAATAACAATAGAAATAAGATAATTTTCAGAGAATCATAAATTATATGTTTCTTTGGCTATCAAATGAGATCAAAATTTATACCGAGCCTGTAACATTTTTTTTAGAATATATTTTTCCTAAATCTACTCACCCCATTCCATAAACAAAAAAATATCGTTAATATAGAGTACGCCGCCTTTCCTGTAGATATGATGTTCTTCTAAAATACTTAGTATATTAGTTTTACTAGTTTGATATTTCTCAACCTTAGAGGGACAAGACCAACCTCCTAAAAAGTTTTTTTACAGTATTGATACAGTAAAATCCGAAGCGTTTACTTTTGTAACTCTTCCTGGGAACAAACTGCCTTCTAGACTAATTTACTTGTAGACTAATTACACAGTATGTACCATCTTCTAATTTTGGTTTTTCTGCACCATGTTTGTCCATACTTGTGTCTATCAATGTACCATTTGTACGAATAAAAACAAATTTTACCATATCAATCTCAGCATTTCCTTTTGATTGACTGGTATAAAAAGTCTCTGGCCTTAATACTTTACGTTAAAATTACTTTACGTTCATTATTCAAAGTTACCCAAAGTATTATTTTATTTGTAATGGGTAACTTTGAATAGTTCAAAGTTACCCAAATTATCGATATTTTTTTCTTGTCCTAAATACAACAAATTTTGCTAGAAATTACAAGTTAAAGTTGCTATATTTATAGAAAAAACTTAAATATTAACTACAAAGTACATACTAAAACAAACAATTACCAGTTCACAAAAGATTTTATATTTTTTTTCACGATTTCTAAACGAGCAAACTCCACCTAATGAAAAAGTAGTCTCACAGAAAGGCGGGTAAATTCTAAAACATTAACCTAATGTAAATTGTTTTGTTTTATAATTGACCGCCATATTGTCGGCGATCCGTATTACGCAGTTTCATTAAAAAAAAAGTTAACATTGCTTCACCAAAAAAATATAAATCATTTACTCAAAAATATTCAAAGTTAGACCAAGATTCAAAGTTACCCGAAATGACTATATACATTTTATTATAACATAAAACATACAAAACCAGAGATTCATACAATTATTACAATTAAATGCAAACTTAACGTTACTTGGTAAATTCTAAAGAACATTGAGCGAAGATTAAAAAAAAACAAAAAAAAATACTTAAATGAGAATAACAAGTACAACCTTATTTCATCTAAATAATGTAAAGTCAATCCGGTCCCAATAAGACGCTTATGTTCCAAACTTTCCGCTGAATTTGAGTTCTATTAATTCTTCCCTCCGTTCCAGAGCGAGGAAAGAAAGAAATAAAATAATTAATATATAACGCTTGTGTTCCTGAACCATACAATTGTACTTTTACGTATACCGTTTCCTCAAGTAATAAGTCATAGATTCATGACCGACCATCTGCAATATGTCAATATAAAACTTTTCAAAAAATATATATTTATTATAAATTAATAAAAAGGTAACTGTATAAAAGAAATTCGTAATTTTATTATTATACGAATCATCAGATCATTTAAGAACTAATGGTATTGGTAAATTATATAATTGGTAAACTTTAAATTGATTTTCTTATGAAATTCAGTTCAAAAGTTACACGTACTCTACTCTACTCAGATTCACGCTGTATCCCTCACATGGCAGGGTAGGCAGAGGGAACTTGGGAACCTAATGTTAAGACACTCCGTTCCACTTTTGAATTTGAGGCATTGAGTGTCGAGTGGCGAAACTCAACACCGCGTTTCGCCTTGTACCAGAGCGAAGAAATGAAAACATTAAATGTTTAAATTGAAAATATTAAATATTTCATTTCTTCGAGTGGGGATCGAACCTAGAACCGCCACGACAGGCCTCGACACAGATTACACGTACATATATTATAGCTAAACTTATAAATTAAGCGTATTATTTTTTCCTAGCACGGTAGGCAACGGGAACCTGGGCTGGAAATGTGAAAATACTCCGTTTCTATTAACCAACTTAACTTTTATTCGTATTTAAATAAGATATTACAACATATAATGTCTTATTTTCCATGCATTTATATTTTGGTATAAGTAGTATATGTAATTAATTGTAATTTCTAATAAAATTTTCGATTTTTATAAATTTACCGCTGGTCCCTTCAATAAATGTACTGAATTATATTCAACATTTAAACTTTATCAATAAGTGTAAATATTATAGCTTAGCTATATGGTATATATGTATTTATATTTTTTAAATGTAATAATATCTTTATGAAATTATTGTTATGACTTTAAATTTTAAATTATATCCTTTTTTAAGTTAAAAAAGTATAATTGTCTGATTAATTTGTAATCTGTGGTTAAACCAGTAATAGGTAATTGTATGTCATAATTAGATAAATTTCTATTTTCTAACAAAAAATGTTTCTGCTTACATTTTACGTTTCAAATTAATGATATAGAGATCCTTATAATATATTATTCCTTACTCCTTTTTACAATCAATTTTAATGTCATTGTATAAACAATAACGCAATTCATTGCCGTATAACCAGACCGGTCGAATGATTAAATATAAACATACTCTCGTGTAGGAATTGAACCCACAACCACCGTAAATTGTCAATTTCACGATGATGTCCTCTATTTTTCTGCACTTTTCCCTTATCCAGCCTGTTGTATAGCAAGTTGCTGGTTAGCTATAGTGGTCGGCGTCGCGACACTGAACGAAGTGATAAAAACGTTTACAATGGTGATAAGAAAAACGCCTAACACGGTCATATTGTTGATTTTGTTTGCGATGCACATGTGTTTCTGGTCGTTGACGTCGTAGCGGCTGTTTAAAATTAGACCTATGCCAACTGCGATCTGAAAATATAATAAAAAATATATATCTATTTTTTTCTAACTCTATAAACTCTGCAAAGAACGGTGTTAAGCTTCACGCTGTGTCTTGCACATAGAAAAGTAGGCAGGGGAACCTGGGAACCTAGTCTTAGGGTAGATCTTAGGTATTTAATTTAAATTAGAATATTTGAGGTCTACAGTTTCCAGAAAATTTTCGAGTCATTGCGTATTGAGGGCGGAAAGCCCAAGCCGTGTTTTGGCTTATTATCAAAGCGAGGAATTGGAAATATTAAATATTTCATTCCCCCGATTACTTCCGTCGCTTTCACTGTAGCATGCCTGTGGGCTTGACAGAAGGGGCTCTCGTCTAAAAGTAACAAGTGTAATAAAATTAAATTATACATAATTTTTAATGGCATTATTTAATTATTTCTTACTAAATATAAGCCAGACACGGGAAATAGTGTTCAAATGTCATTGTGTTGACATTTGATACGTCATGTTTAAATTATTGACATTATCTACCGGTTTCTGAATTGAGAATTTGACATTAGAAAAGTATTAAACTGTACTCAATTGTTATTTTAATATGTTACTGTTACTAACTAAAGATTTATGAAAAAAGTTTCATTTGAGTTTTTCATGTAAATAAATTAAAAATAAAACAGAATCAATATGTACTACAGTTTACAAACAGCGTCTTCCGCTTGTGGTGAATTTAACGGTACATAATATTATTTATCTATATATAAAAATATGATAAATAATATATTTTAATTAAAATATTTGAACAGATATGATTAGGTCAGTTGTGGCGCAAGTATACGAGCGCGACAAGTAGAGGGTTCTATTCCAATTCTAGGGAATCAAATACCTAATATTATCTTTTTCTTCGCTCAAGAGGCAAAGCGCGCCCCTCAAAACATAATGTCATAAAAATTTGGGAAGTGGTGAATGAAAAAAAAGATCTACGTACATAATTTATCCCCGGAACAAATTGCAAGTAATCACATTTCCGGTAATCTTTTACCAGCTTTGAAAACTAGATATGCATTTTTCTTATCAGTGAGAACGTTTTTTTGTACATCAAGCGAGAATGCTATTTTTCTAAATATGAATTTTATCGACGCTTTTTATATTTTAATTTATATCTGATTAGTTATAGTTATGACTGACTGCTTGTTACATTTTTTACAGGCGGAGGAACCTGGGAACCTAGTGTTGAAACCATCAATGCCGTTCCCCAATTAATAACGCGCTTTGTCTAATCACCTAAAGGAAGGAATGAAAATATAAAATATTTAATTTCCCCAATTGGGGATCGAACCCACAACCTGTCGCAAGGACAGACTTCCAGACGTCAGACATTTTTACAACATTATTCTACATGACAAAAGCATTAAAAGGAGCTTACCTGTAAAATAATGCTGAGTGATATAAAAACCAAACTTGGATAATAATAAGGATGGGATATAGAAGATTCCAAAACGTATCGTAGCTGGTTAGCATTCGCTGAGAGTAACGCGAGGTCCATCATCCCTTGTGCCAGGTTTTTCTTCTGTTGATATGTATTTACGTCTGGTACGGACTGAAAAACAAAATTAAAAATTTTGAACAACTTCTACGTAAAAGGCCTCAACCTCATATCGGCAAAATGCTATAAGCTACTGTGATAAACAAGGCGTTCGATAAAAAAAAACCGACTCAAATCGGTTCATTGAATCAGGAGTACATGGCAGGAAAGGAAAGAACTTGGGAACCTAGTATTAAAAAACACTGTTCACATTATGACACTGCCGTTCTCCATTTTTCGCCAAATTTAAGGCATTACTTGCTATGAGTCGGAACTCAACGCCGTGCTTTGCCTTCTAATCTCAACGAATATAAGGAAATATTAATTATTTCGTTTCATCAAGTGGGGATCGAACCAACTACCTGTCACTGATACCACTGCTCTATTACTCTACGACAGGCCTCATTTTCTTATGTATTAATAATTATGTGTATTAACAAAATAAGAAACTTACCCCAGGGAATGGTGAACCGGGACGATCGTCCGCACCGAATCTTGGTTCGAGGCCATTGAAATCTGTATGAATATTATATATTAATTACAAAAATAACGTAAACAAGGCCCAATAGGCGCGGGGGCACAAGCGTGCGAACTGTCTATGCGATCGGTTGTGGGTACAATCCCCACTCGAGGAAATGAAACATTTATTATTTTCATTATTTCACTCATAATAAATCTAAGAAATCAAATTACACGCTTTTCTAATCTTTATATCGCCATGGAAATTGTTAATTTGGCAGATTGTCTGGTGTTGGAAGTAACCTTGGACTGCCTTATATAAGGTATAGCGGTGTAGCTATATTTACCTTTTTAAACTATTGATTTATCTTCCACAAAAAAGTTAAAGCAATCACTATTTTTATTCTACTCAGCTTCACGCTGTATCCCGCACATGGCAGGGTAGGCAGAGGGAACTTGAGAACCTATTATACAGACACTCCGTTCCACTTCCGTTCCCCACTTTCCGCCGAATTTGAGGCATATTACTATTTTTAACTACCCTTTATTAATATTGAAGATTTATATAGTAGAGAGAGAGAGAGAGAGAGAGAGAGATAGTCATTTTGTGCATAAAATACGATATAAATATATAATTTTATACTTAGTATTCATACATACATAGACACTTATATAAAATTATTTACTATTCAAGCCAAAAGCTATTTAACAATACGAAATGTTCGCCAAGTTAAGATAGCTTTCTAGTAAAAGATAACTTTCAGATAAAGTATTAGTGTAAATGCTAATTGTCCGTAACAAAGGCGGAAATACGCCAATACCATACCATATTAAAATGATTAATTAAACATGCAATTATGCAAACATGCATTATAAGGTCGAGTCACATTTTATATACTTATTATATGTAACTAGCTGACCCGTCAAACGTTGTTTTGCCATAAAGTTAAGTTTGTTCAACCCTTATCACTTAGGGGTTTTAAAAATAGATAGTAGTCGTATTCATTTAAATCGAATGATGTTAAGGGCAATTATTTTAGAACAAATTTTAGAGCCTTAAAAGATAGACATATGCTGTCTTGTTCTATCAAAAAAATGCCTTGATATTGTAACATTCTTAATTGGTGCTCCTCTCCTATTGGCCTTAGCGTGATCATATATAGCCTTTGTCGATAAATGGGCTATCTATCACTGAAAGTTTTTTTTAAATAGGACTAGTAGTTCCTGAGATTAGCGCGTTCAAGCCAACAAACAAACAAAGAAACTCGCCAGCTTTATAATATAAGTATAGAGTCCGATTTTTATATACGAGGATTAACAATATTAATTTACACGAGGATTAACTATATTAATTTACATTTACTAACCAAAGAACCGAAGTTTTGCTACTTTAGGAGACAAGATACACAAGTAACACTCTCAGTAGACTATCCTAACACTTTATATAGAGTCCTCATGTAGATGGAGAAAGCAACAAAAACAAGGACTCCACCCGATTTTTCTCCAGATCCAACTTGAAATCAATCTACAACTTCTGTAAGCCATTTTGATAACAGTCAAAATATTTTCATGATATACTCTGATCCGGTAAAACGAAGCGCGGCGTTAGTTTACGCCGACACAATCAACACGAAATATCTCTAAAATCGTAAGGTACCTATAGAGCCATTGTATATCTAATGGAGCTCGTATTAAACAAAAAATATATATATTACTAATTTAATATCCACAGTTGGAATCAAGAACTAAGTATAGTATATAATATATAATATATGTATATTAAATGTGAATCGACCCTAAAGTAACATTGTTAGTAAACAATCTTTTGTTCTATTATTTATTACTTACAAGGTATCAATATATTATAAATATGTCTCACATGCACTACATATTCTATGTAAACTTAATATATGATATCATATAGTTAAATAGATAATATAATTAAAAATATTAAGTAATTTAAAATATATAAATCTCGGAAATGCAATAATAAATAAATTACTATATATTATAACGAATCAGAGTCTGCGGAAAGTGGACAACGGAACGTAGTGTCCTAACACTAGGTTCTCCAGTTCTTTCTCCTTATCCTGACATGTGCTCCATACAAATTGAAGCTAACCAAAAAAAACGTGGAATTTTGACCAAAGAAAATATAGAAATTATATTATTTATTACATCCATTATTAGAAAATGGGACCATTTTTAATAATAATATTTACTCTCTTTATAGCTAAATATATTTCAAGCTTTACTTACTTACTTACTTACTTATCTTCACGCTATATCCCTAGCGGGGTAGGCAGAGAGAACTTCAAGCTTTACATGTACATGTATTTATTTATTTCTATTTCTGTAAACAATACCATAAGACGGTGTGCAATATGCTTTCTTTATTTTATCCCCGACGCAAAAAGAGGGATGTTATAAGTTTGACCTGATTGTCTGTGTGTCTCTGTGGCATCGTAGGTCCTGAATGAACGAATGGAAATGAAGCAGTTCTTTAAATCCTTGTTCACTGCCATGCTTTAAGCTTTATGAAAACTACTAATATTTCGTATTTATTTTTTGTGTCGGGGTTTTTTAACTTGTTTAATAGTTAGACCAAAACGTTGACCGTCTACCATGGAATTTGAAATGTTGTTGTATCGTGAGAAAACCTGATAAAATGATATTATTATAACCTATTTTAGTAACATTTCAAAACAAAAAATGTAAACAACAAGTATTTAATTCTTTGTTTCGTGTTCTAGGTACATGCGCAGGATTTATAATTTATATAATGTTATTTTAAATATTTCATTTGATTTTTTGTTATCTGTTGTTTTGCAACGAAGCCATTTTAAAATAATTAATTAAATTAATATTTCCATAATAAAGGAATACATTAATAATAATAAATCGTCACTTAACATATCGATATTGATCAAAATCCTGCCCATGTCTCTGTAGTTGAAGCAAAAATGGCGTTAAATTTTATCGTGACCTTAAATTTTATATGAAACATTGTGATATACTACTTTGTTGTTCAAACTTCTTTTTATTTCTAGAGATAAAAGACAGGTCTCGCATTTTTTATAAGTCACAAAGACAATTAAAAGCCATTAAATACTTGTCTCATTTAATTTAAGGAAAAATATATAATTATTTTTGTTTTTCAAATATTTTATTAAGACGCATATACAAATAACTGGATTTAAATGTCGCGGTTTCTGTATTTCAAACTTGTATTCATTAAATTATTACATTTTCAAGGTTACAAAAAATATTTGGCAATTTATTTTGTTTTTTTTTTTTCTCTTGTGTACTACCAACCTATTTATTATTACGACTATACATTCCGCGTATCTATAAAGATGGCGGAGAGAAACTGGCAATAAGTTTTGCCTGTTTTTTCCAATTGTGCTTCTAATTTTAGATATATTGGGTATCAGTTATGGAAAATTATTATTTCTATAAATTCAAATTCAAATTCAAAATATTCTTTATTCCATTAGACTTTTTCAAACGAACATAAAACTACCACCGGCTCGGAATGCGGTTCTGCTGAGAAGAACCGACAAGAAACTCAACTCAATTCTTTTCAATATTGATTGAGGTTACCTTTAATTGTTTAATACAATGGTGACCATTGTGCATGAAATTCAAATAATCTTAATTAAATACATTTTTATCGGTTAAAATATTGTTGGACAGTGTAGTAAGCTTTTCTAGTTAACGTTATTTTAGCATTTACTTTATTTTCTCCAGTGGTTTGCCCCGAATAATAATCTACATAACGGCTGAACCAATTTGCATAAAACTAACAGTGACAGATAGAGATTTATAAAGACGAGAGACGCGCTAGTAATTAATATGACATTAAAAATATTTAAATTGAATCTTTTTGTTCAAAATAAGCCATTTTTGCTTCAACATTTTATATTTAGTCCCTAAGTCCAATCACCGTAAGGGTAGTCGGTCTCGTCCGTCGGCGGCCATTTACCGTCTATACCGACGTCACCCTCGCCGTGGTGCGGCTGCCCGTTGTGATGAACTCCTGAATCCTCTGGTTTCGTTTCATCATCTGGAAAATAAGGAATATGTGATATAAATTGTTATAATTATATTTAAATTTTATAGTATAAATTCATTTACACAACGTTATGCTACATTGTGGCGTCGTGGCTGGCGCCAACAAATGTGTGCTTGTAAACGCAACGGGTAGTGAATTAAATCGTAACAGGGTAGAACGCGGCGTTGAGTTCCGCCGCTTAATATGTAATGCCTCTACAATTCGGTGGATAGTGGGGTAAGGAGTGTCTAAGCACTAGGTTACTGGTAACACTACTAGATAACAAATATAATGATGTGATTATGTAAATATTTTACAATATTCATTGCTATAATGCATTTATCATTTGGTGCAACACTGAAATAAATGCATTTTTTATAAATCGAGTTAAATTTGCCATTATGTTGAGGCCAATCGTGGTACAGGGGGACTAACGTGAGAATGTTATCGCGATTGTTTTTTAGTTATTATTATTTTTTTTTATTGTATGACAGATTGTTTTTTTTTATGGAAAAGACAAGGCAAACGAGCGTACGGGTCATCTGATGGTGAGTGATCACCGTCGCCCACGGCCCCGTGTAACGCCAGGGGAGCTACAGGTGCGTACACCTTTGAGGTGGAGGTAGACGCGAGATTGTGAATTCGATCCCCACTCAAGGGACTTCATTATTTAATATTTTCATTTCCTCTCACTGGTAATGAGGCAAGACACGGCGTTAAGTTCCGCCAGTCAACACTCAATACCTCTTGAATACATCGGTAAGTGGGGTACGGAAGGGTGTTAATGGGAACAGAGTGTCTTATCACTAAGTTCCCAGCTTTCCTCTTCCTATATTCTAAGTAATACATGTATATATTATTTAAGTACCTATATATAATGCATTGTCTTGCAACTTCATAAGATATAATTGTTATATTATATCAAATGACCTTAAAAAACAAAAACATTGTTTTAAATAAACAACAATGTACTTAAAATTATAGCGTCTGTGTAAATTTGTATCAAAATTACATTTTATGTATGACATTTGAATATAAAGTAAAGGTGCAAAAAAATAGTATATTATATATAATATTACAAGACACAATTATTCAATATATATATATATATATATATATATATATATATATATATATATATATATATATATATATATATATATATATATATATATATATATATATATATATATTATCTGTTGAGATTCATTTTAATAATTAAATAGGCTATCAAAAAGGATGCGGTCGACGTAGTTGTGATAACATATTCCTTATCGTGAAATTATCGAGGCCGACTGTGGCGCAGCGGCTCAAGCGTGTGACTGTAAACGATAGGTTATGGGATCGATTCCCACTCGAGGAAATGAAATATTTAATATATTCAATTTAAATATTTAATGTTTCATTACTTCGCTCTGGTAAAAGGCAAAACGCGGCATTGAGTTCCGCCATTCAACACGCAGTGCCTCAAATTCGCCGGAAAGTGGGCAATGAAAGTGAATTATTTAGTAAGTATATCACTACTTTTCAGTACTTTTTTAAAACGTCTGGAAATTTTTATAGTGGGGTAATCAGGGTAACTCGGGAACCTAGTGTTAAGACACAAATAGGACACATCTGTTCTAGCCGAGAGGGCACAGTGTCAAACGATATCTTAAGCATACTAATTAATTCAATATTTTCTCATGTAATTCTTTCCACAGCAAAAACTTTTAATTAATTCAATATTTTATATTTCCTTAATTGATATCAGATTCTAATATTGCACTTTATCTAACCATACCGAGCATGCAAAATTTATTTTTAAATGTGTACACTATGTCCTCTTTAATGGAAGGGTAGGCAAAGGGAACTTGGGAACCTAGTGTTAAGTTTTGTTCTCATTTGTATAATTTAAAATAATTTCCTTACAATACTAAATTAAAAAAGAACGTATAAAAATTTGAACGATATAGGATTTGAACCCGCATTTGAACACCCTTTTGAAACCGTCTAAGCGCTATGACCGACTAAGCCATTCGTTCGTCGAAATACTTTAACACTTGTTACAACTTATTTATGTTGTTAGCAGAAATGTTATGGGCTTGTTACAACTTATTTATGTTGTTAGTAGAGATGCTAACAACATAAATATGTTGTGACAAGCGTATAAGAATTTCAACGTAGCTTGGTGAGAACGAATAACTTAGTTGGTCAGAGCGCTTGGACGGTTTACAATAGGTGCGGCTTCAAATCCTGCTTCGTCCAAATTTTTAAAGATTTTTTAATTTAGTATTTTTGTTTCTTGAGTGTAGAATAACACTTTAAATATAGAAAAAAAATGCTTACAAGTTTTTGAATTTTCTTCAATTTGAGTCAAATACTTACTTAGCTGCCTTTCCTCTAAAAAGTTATTTTTATTTAATTACAGTTGACAGAGGTCATTTATTTTTTTATTTTTTTATTTTTATGGTTACTCTAAAGCATCTTGAGTCATAGTTTGAATAAATACGTAAACATTTATTATTTTTGCGTATCCTGTGGTTAAGAAGACGCATTGAAATTGATAATTCAAAGGCCAACTTGTCTCGACATCATAGGCTGTTTTGCCTCAAAATGCCTTGTATTTTATGTGCTTTCATAATATATATATATAACGGCGCGACGACAACTTTAATAAAGAAATTGTACTACTCCCAGCTTTACGCTGTATCCCGCACGAGGCAGGGTAGGCAGAGGGAACCCGGGAACCTAGTGTTAAGACACTCCGTTCCATTTCCGTTCCCCACTTTCTGCCGAATTTGAGGCATTGCGTATTAAGTGGCGGAACTCAACGCCGCGCTTTGCCTTATTACCAGAGCGAAGAAATGAAACATTAAATATTAAAATTGTAGAGAAATTGTGATTTCTAGTTTATAAATTATGAATTTATAATGTCAGTTAATCTTACAAATGATTTCATGATTTGTCAGCAGTAAAACTTAAATTAATTAGAGCTAAAATACAATAATTTACTATTGTTAATCTGTCAATTTTTTTGATTTTACTTTTATGATTGTGTGAGTTTCGCTTTTTGGGAGAATTACGAGCCCTAACACCGCACTATGTCTTAGGAGAGTATGATATATATTTAAAAACCAACCGTATCTCTTCAAAAGAGAAGACTTCAAAATATATTTTTCTTTTATCTAACCTGAGTTGCCTTCCGGTACCGGCTTATTGTTGTTGGGCTCGAGCAGTCCGTCGTCGATGCCCGGGTATGGGGTGGCCTCAGTCGGGACTTCATCGTCTAGGTCGTCCACTTCTGGACCTGTTATTATAATGATATTATTATATATACTGGAAAAAATATATATACAGTAAAACTAAAATCCCGCTATGTTTAAAAACTTAAACTAGCGGTACAGCGTCTGATCACTTCAGTTGAGACCTTGAATCCCAAACGAGGGAATTAATTATTTTCGCATATATGGGTAGCAAGATATAATAGGGCAGCGTTAGGTTCCGCCTTTCACAAAAGTTAGATTAAGATTTAAGAAACTGGATAAGTTAAATCTATGTTCTCTACGCGTAACTTGCTTTATGCAAAAAATAAATATGTAAAACTGAACTACAAACCAGCAAGTGGAGGCTTCGGTTGCACTTTGTCTGGTTCCAACAAGGGCTGCGACGGCGCCGTCTCTGTATCACTTTCCGCATTCTTATGCACCGACTGCAACAAAGAAGAAAAAATAAATAAATAAAAGAAAACGGATGCTGGTATTGAGTACCACCAAAATCCCGTCTAGTTACTTTAAAATAGATCAAATGTAAGAAAGCATTGCTGATTTATTTTTCTTTTCCTACAAATACAGAGAACGATACAACATATACGCGAACAAAAATTTAATTTAAAACTTTCCCGCATCAAAATATCACTATTTATGCCGTGTGATTACGGTTTAGAATAGGATCACCCTGGTACTGATGGTGTCGTAAGAGGCGACTAAAGTACGTGTGGGAGGTCACGTTGTCAGCAATGACAGCACGCATGGGCCGACTCGACCGGATTATTACCACCCCTGGCATTTAAAACCGGCGTTAAGTAATGGCTTCTGCTATTGCGTTTCACATTGGGTAATGCCGGGCACCGGGGTCCATCCACTTTGGCGGCCGGCAACGCACCTGTAGCTCTCCAAGTGCTTCACGGGGTCGTATGCGACGGCGATCACTTACCATCAGGTGACCCGTGCGCTCGTTTGTCGTCTTTTCCATAAAAAATATATATATATATATATATATATATATATATATATATATATATATATATATATATATATATATATATATATATATATATATATATATATATTAGCAAAATGTTTGTAGCTCTTAAGCTTTATACGATTTTCATAAATAAAACATAGCTAAGTAATACCGCAATGAATAAAGCTTTAAATTAAAAAAAAAAAAAGCATTTAATCGGTTTATCCAATTAAGAGCTACAGTGCCACAGACAGACATACCGACAGGTCAAAATCATAATGCCGACGGTCAAATTTATAACAAATGGTCGCTGTTTCGTCTAAAATTTTTCATAAATTACTTGGTTGTTATGTTTTAGGGCCGTCGTGGCGCAACAGTACAAGTGTTTGGCTGTAAATGTAACAGTTTGTGGATTCGATCTCCATTCGAGGAAGTGAAATCTTTATATTTTCACTTATTTCCTCTGGTAAGCAAAGGCCGGCGTTAAAACGCAATTCGGTGGAAAGTGTGGAATGGAACGTTAACATTAGAGCCCTAAGTTCTTTAACACTAGGTTAGAAAGACTAGGTAGAATAAAGCGTGAAGCCAAAAAAAATCAAGTGTTTTTTAGGCCAAGGTTTCACAATTCAGTGAATCAAATTGCATTATTATCTTTCATTTATAATTTAATTACTGTTGCATTGTAGATAGGGATTTTCCTTGTGTACGCGTAAGTATGAGTCAGACAGTATGGTAGTGTGGTACAATGTTGTGCGTGGGAACAATTATGGGACTTTTTTTTATTTTAATTCGTTATTTAAGCTATCCCTTTTTAAATGGGATAGAAAATAGTTTCTGTTCTTCACTTTCCGCCAATTTTGTGACGTTATTACCCGAAAAGTATAAAAATGTCTTAAATATAGATATTGAGAATCTTATTATAAGATAATATTATACAAGGCGGAGCGCGGCGTTAAGATCCGTAACTAAACACGCGACACATTAAATTCGGAAACCCTCTACCAATTCTGCCGTGTGCCGCACAGCGTGAAAACTTGTGTAAAAAATAGTTCATTTTACCATCATACATTCTCAGGAAAAAGAGAAAATTATATACATACTAATACATATAATGGTATGTAGAGTTAAGACACTTTTTATGACGCGATTCGCTCTGGCTATAACAATATATACAACTATTTACTCATTTCTTAGAATAAAAAGATAAAATGGAAAAATGCACATCTTAATATGGATCAATTACAAGGAAATAGCTGAGATATATGTATGTATGATACATTTGTAGTTGTTTTTTGTACCGTTATGCTGTATCCCGTACATAGTAGGGTGCGTAGAGGGAACCTGGGGACCAGTATCAAGATACTCCGTTCTCATAGAGACACTTCCGTTCTCCACTTTCCGACGAATTGTCATTGTCATGCATTGCGTGTTAAGTGACAGAACGTCAATGCCACAATTTGCGTCGATACCAGACCGTGGAAAGGACTGTATTATATATTTCATTTTTTTGATTGGGAATCGAACCCGCTAATAACTCAATACTAGGTTAAATGCACATTTTATGTTTAGGACTTATGTAGCTACTACTTTAGCCGAGCATTCAACTTGACTAAAGTAAACGAAAGTATTTAAAAATTAACACAATCCGTACTTAATATTGTAAATCTAAAAAATCCCATTCTTAGAAACTACTCGCTCTAAATAACAATGGAACGAGACCAAACGCGGCGTTGAGCACCGCTTCTTGATCATGCAGTGCCTCACAATTCTGTAGATATTGGGGAACAGAAGCATCTTAATCAGAATGAAATGTCATAATGTTAATATCTCAGGTTCTCTCTCCTTACCCTAAATACATTTTAAAAATCAATAATTCGCTAAAACGACATATTTATTTGTTTACGTACAAACGTTCCGACCTCGGTATCGTTTTTTCCGTCATAAGGATTTTTTATTTCTTTACATACATAATATTGTTATTTGTTACGTAACAATTACATTACAAACTTGTATGATACGTAAATAATAGGTACATATCTATGGACGCACATCGTTTTAATATTATTTACTTTTAATTTTACCTTAAACAAAGTTAGGTATAAATTACTTGTTATTATATAAAGTCAGTCAGTCAGTTTTACTTGTTTTTTTAGTTTCACGCTTAATCCCGCTAATGACAGGAAAGACAGAGAGAAATTAGGAATTTAGTGTTGGTACACTCCGTTCCCGTAAAGACACATCTGTTTTTGAATTTAAGAGATTGCGTGTTGAGTGGCTGAACTCAAAGTCGTCAAAAGTGATGTTATATACGAGTTATTTATAATCAGCCGCGTTAATCTCAGAAGCTACTGAATTTTCTTATGTGAGATGAACTTAACGGCACTGTCTTCACACAGCCGTGTGATTCCGGCTTAGAATAGGATCACCCTGGTACTAATGGTGTCGTAAGAGGCGTCTAAAGTGCGTGTGGTAGAGTCACGTTGCCAGTAATGGCAACACGCATGGGCAGACTCTACCGGATTATTACCACCCCCGGCATTTAAGACCGGCGTTAAGTAGTGGCTTTGGCCACTGCGTTTCGCATTAGGTAATGCCGGGCCCCGGTGCCCTTCCACCTTAAAGGACGGCAACGCTCCTGTAGCTCCTCTGGAGTTACTCGGGGCCGTGGGCGACGGTGATCACTTACCATCAGGTGACCCGTACGCTCGTTTGCCGTCTTTTCCATAAAAAAAAACTGTACTTTCTTCCCACTGTCTGATAATCATCCACTTCCATTGGTTGGCTAGAAGAGATTTCTTTAAGAAATATGTAAGTCCACCTTTGCTAACTTGTTTGTAAGTTTGTATATCTTTTGTTTTTTAAGTGCAATAAAGAATATATATATGGTCAATTTATAGAAGAAGGCAGGAGAGGATTTTTTTGTTTTCGTTTTTCTTTTTTTTTAGCTTCACGCTGTATCTCGCACGTGGCAGGTTAGGCAACGGAACTTGAAAAGCTAGTGTTAAGACACTCCATTCCACTTCTGTTCTCCACTTTCCACCGAATTTTTGAAGCATTGCGTGTTGATTGGCAGAACTCAACGCCGCGCTTTGCCTTGTTACTAGAGCGACGAAATTAAATTAAATATTATATATATAAAGTTAATAATAATTTATAGATTAGTAAATCATAACATAAATGAGTTAGATTTCAAACCCAATGAGATGTTGCCTTTATTGAAACAATTACCTTATTATTCATTGCTTGAACTGTTCTAACAGCTTTGCAGTTGGAAACTGTAACTTATCACGGAGGTTGTGAATTCGGTTTCCATTTTGAGGATTTTTATAAATAAAAAGACCATTTTTTTTAATACTAATTAAAGCGCGGCGTTAAAATCCGATATTTTAAACATGATTTTTCTGTCGCGGCTAAGTATGAGTCCAGTGTGCAACTGGAAACGCGATACATTGTGGGTTCGATCCTCACTCGACACAATCTCTCAAATTCGGCGAAATCCATTTTCTTAATCGATGGGCATTAACATTAATATTAAAGTTAATATAAAATTAAAATTGTCTAAATGAGTAGGTACTGAGTGTCTTAACGCTTGGCCAAGACGCTTTTGTCATTACTCATAACGTTAAGCTGAAGCAGACGTTGTTTGTACAATTTACTGTAATTCCTTCCTTGAGATACTACTGCGAAGGAAAAAACAAAACCAACATTTATGAGCTGTCTTTTTCCTATGAGATGCTATGCGTTACACATTTATTTATAATAATCTTTGCAATAATTAGGTGTTAATAGTTAATATATTAATTTAATATTTAAATGATAAAAAGTAATGAGTAAATAGGCGTAAGACATAACTTAACGACGCGTTGAGTTTCGCCACTCAACACACAATGCCTCAAATTCGGCGGAAAGTGGGGAACGGAAGTGGAATGGAGTGTCTTAACACTAGGTTCCCATGTTCCCTAGGCCTTAATTGACATGTGTGAGATACAGTGTGAAGTTGAATAGAGTAATAATAAGTAAAAAAGACCGGTCAAGTGTGAGTCAGATTTGTCCATCGAGGGTTCTCTATGAAAAATATTCAAAATCTCTATGAAAAAAAATTCGCCATGACAATTTGACGAGTCAAAAGGGGACCTGACACACCTTTCCTGGTTTTGTATTTTGTGCCTCTAGAGGTTTTTGCCAGGTTTTTACAGGCTTTTTTAAACATACATATATGATATGATTATTATCCCTCGGTCAATCTAGCCGATATGGTGGAGCACTTTGACGAATAAAACATATTACAAAATTAAATATTTTTATTTTCTTACGCTGTCAACTGTAATGGCAGTGTCTAGAAAATTTTCTCTATCTACTCCCATATAATACACCAAAAAAGGAACCTATCCTCATCGAATACTTGCCAAGTTCGCAAGTGCGTTTAAAATACATCCATTATCTTAGCGCAATTAAGATTATAATTTTGTTCTTTTCTTGCATTAAACAGGGTTTTTCTTGCACCTAAGACAATTAAAATTAAACGCATTTAAGCATCGTAAATACCATTGTTATATTATTTATAGAAAATATACGTTATAATATGTAATTAACTGAAGTAAGACTCAGAAGTATGGCAGTCCGCGAGACATAAGCTTTGCATTTGTGTGAGTTATCATCGAAAGTAGAGTCAGAGTAGAGTCATAAATAAATCAGAAACAAAAAAATAATCCTTGTGACTGATCGGAATGATCATAGCAGGGCACACAAAGGTAACATGGGAACCTACTTTAAAGACATAACGTCCCATTTAAGACACTTTTATTTCTCATTTTATGTCAAATTCTGTAAGCCCGTGCTTACACAACGCCGCGCCTACCCTCGTTATTAAAGGCAGGTAAATGATAATATTAAATATTTAATTTTCTTTAATATAAATCGTACCCACAACCTCAACTCGTTGGACTCAAATGACCTTAACCGACCTTTTAACCTACCCACCAGCATTAATCCCAATTTATACCGAGCGAGGGAACATTCAAACAAATAAAGAACGTAGTTTACTTTCAACAGACTGTAACGGAATATGTAGTTTTTAATGTATCTAGAAAACATTTAAAAAACGTCAGTCATAAACATAGCTATGTTAACTGCACTGGCTTATAAGATATAGTTCTTCTTACGAGTTGTCTTTGGGTAGCGGAAATTTGTAAAAATCTCCCTACAGAGATGCTAACAACATAAATAAGTTGTAACAAGCGTATAAGAATTTCGACGGAGCTTGGTGAGAACGAATGGCTTAGTTGGTCAGAGCGCTGGAACGGTTTTCCAAAGATGCGGGTTCAAATTCTGCTTCGTTCAAAATTTTTATACGCATTTTAAATTTAAGTTCAGTAAGATATAGTTTTTACTATAATTCTATCGTTTTTTATAAAAAATAGATAGACAATAAAATTTGATTCCATTATAGAAGAAAGGAACTATGAGGGCTACAGAACATTAGGGCTTGCTTTATCTGCCATCTTTCTGTTTTTAGCTTCACACACAATTGATAATCTCAGCATTAGGTTCCCAAGTTCCCCCGTCTACCTTGCCATGTGCGTGATACAATGTGAAGTTAAAACTACTAAATAAAAGGGGACAAGGGAACCTATTGTTAGGATACTCCTTTTCCATTAAGATATTTTCGTTTCCCACATTCTGCCGAATTTGAGGCATTGCGCCCTTCGCTTTGTTACCAGAGCGAAGAAAAACAAAAATAATGTATATTTCATTCCATCAGGTGGAGATCGAACTCATAACCTCGCGTTTACAGTCACACGCTTGTAACCTGCGACACGATAGACCTCAACATTGAAATTAATTATCTAACTTGTTATGCGCCTAATGAGCTCGTAGTTTGTATCGGATTTGCTGTGCTGTTTGTTGCAACAGGAAATCTTTAAGGAAAATAAACCAAAACTGCAATATGTAGTTTAGTACTTATTTAGTTTTGATTGCGATATTATTTATTGCTTTTGATCATTGATTCATTGATTAATATTTATTTTTTGTGTACAAACGCGATACAGGAACATATTTAAGAATCTTTTTTATACAGAAAATTAAAAAAAATCAATAGATAAATAAAATAAATATATATAATAGAAGTAAAATAAGTGTCGCCACTGAACTCACAATACCATAAGAAGTCGGTGGAAAATAAAACAGAAGTGTCTATGGGAAAAAAGTGTGTAAGCACTTTGTTTACACATTTTAAAATAAAAATTTGAGGCATTGCGTGTTGAGTCGCCCAATTCAATGTCACACATCGTCTTGCTAAAAGAGCGAAGAAATTAAAATATTAAATATTTCATATCCTCAAGAAAAGATCGAACTCACAACCTGTTATGTCTACTTACGTTCGCAAATTTGTACCCCTGAGCCGCGACAGGCCTCAGAAAAGCAGTTATTCGTTAAAACAACATTACCACAGCCACAAAACAATATCGTATATCATCTATTTCTCTATTTACATGCATTCCTTATACTAAACTCAAATTTAAAAAGCGTAAAAATTTTGAAAGAAGCGGGATTTGAACCCGCGCCTCTGGAATACCGTTCCGGAATGAGAACGAATGGCTTAGTTGGTCAGAGCGCTGGAACGGTATTCCAGAGGCGGGGGTTCAAATCCTGCTTCGTTCAAAATTTTTATACGCTTTTTAAAATTTAAGGTTAGTATTTTCTGTCCTAAGTGTGGAATAACACTTTAAAACATAGTAAAAATGCATTCATTAATTATATCTAATTTGCAGTGTCCTTACATGATAAGATAATTTGGACGAGGTCAAGGTAGACAAATTTGTGTCAGACCGAACGGTCGTTAGCCTATATATGTATATATATTTAACTAAATTAGTTATTAACAATTGAGTTCATTTGTATGCAGTTTTTGTTCACATTGTTCATATCTTTTAATTATATTACATAAAAATATGTTTTGGAACGTTTATTTAGTTGAATAATTTCACGCTCGAACATCGTTACGGCCTCTACTTATTATTTAATACTTTTTTAAATGGGCAAAGCAGCTTCACGTTGTATGCTACATATAGCTGTATAGCAGAGGGAACCTGGGAACCTAATGTTAATCATTCTGTTCCCATGAAGACGGTTCAGTTAACACTTTCCGCCCAATTCTTGAGTTACTCTTTACCACAGCGAGGATAATATTATAATATTATTATGATTAATATTATATTTCTCTCGTCCGTGTGGGAATGAACCCACTACTACCTGAACTCACTGAACTCCTCACTGAATTCACAAACTATTTTAGTATCACGGAGTTAAGATAATAAAAATATTGCAAAACATATGCGTGTTATTACAATACACACGTGATATGTCTACCGTGATCTTGTCATGTTGCCAAAATCGTCAGACTCTGGTTTTCTTGGAAGAAAATTAACTAATGATTGTATTTTATCACCATTTTCCTGGTTTCACAGTTATATATTATTGAATACGTGATATTTTTTTTAGGGTTCTGTACCCAATTCTATTAATAAGGCTTCACTAATTTCCCGTTTCTCTGTAACCCGGCTGTACCTGATACAGATACGGCGACAGGTTCTGAGTTTGATCCCCAGTCGAGAAAATGAAATATTTAATATTTTCAATTTAAATATTTAATGTTTTTTTCCTTCGCTCTGGTAATAAGGCAAAGCGCGGCGTTGACTTCCGCCACTCAACACGCAATGCCTCAAATTCGGCGGAAAGTGGGGAACCGAAGTGGAACTGAGTGTCTTAACACTAGGTTCCCGGGCTCCCTCTGCCTACCATGCCTCGTGCGGGATACAGCGTGAAGCTAAAATAAATAATATGATTTTTATGCCGATTTTATAGATCATGGTAATTAGCCTTTCGTGCGCGAGTTCGACTCGCACTTGGAAGTTTTTTTATGTCAGTTTTGGGATTCTGTATCGTTAAAAAAAGAGAAAAAAAATGGAACCCGTGTTATTAGTATTAGTATTACTTTTGAAATACATAATACAAAATGCATTTTGTATGATGTACGCCACGTAATTAAAACTTTAGGTGATAACTGCAGATTCATTAGATGTTTCTCAAGCCTGCTGTAATTAAATTTAACAAGAAATGTGAAATCACAATATAAATAATAGTAAAAATCAGCTTAATCATTAAAATAAATCATTACCAACTTATATTTGTAGTTGTATCGTGACATTGGTACGTACGGAACCCTTGGTGTGTCAGAACGACTCGACCTTTTAATGAAATTAATTTCAAATATATACCCTTAAGTATGAAATGAATCCACAATTGGAAAAAGCATGAAAATTTATAAAAAAAAAAATCTTCTCTGTAAGTTTAGAAATTATTATCTTATAGGTGAGTTTAACATAAAAAACCAACATTAGTTTGAACGTAAAAGGTCAATAAGGAAAAATAATCACTAAAAGATTGCGGAAATGATTTAATGAAATATTATGGTTGTATGGTTTGAAGCCTGTCGTGGCGCAGCGGCACAAGAGTGTGACTGTAACCGACAGGTTCTAGGTTCGATCCCCAGTCGAGGAAATGAAATATTTAATATTTTCAATTTAAATATTTAATGTTTCATTTCTTCGCTCTGGTAATAAGGCAAAGCGCGGCGTTGAGTTCCGCCACTCAATACGCAATGCCTCAAATTCGGCGGAAAGTGGGGAACGGAAGTGGAACGGAGTGTCATAACACTAGGTTTCACTTCCGTTCCCTCTGCCTACCCTGCCTAGTGCGGGATACAGCGTGGAGCTGGTTGTATTCAGTACGAGCACTGTTTTTTTCTCATAACTAGTTTATATGGCAGGACAGAGGGAACCTGGGAACCTAATTTTGAGTACCGAACCTACTGATGCGTTTGTTCTAGCTACCTAATGGAAATGTGGAAATGAAAGAAAATAATTTATTATCTTAATCGCGATACTGATACTGTGCCAATGCACACCACTGCCATATGTGGTTTACATCTTCAAGCAAAATAAAAATATTAAAACTAACCTGTAGTGACGCAGCGGCATAAGTGTATGACTGTAACCGACAGGTTGTTTGCTCAATTCCAACTCGAGGAAATGAAATATTTAATAATTTAAAATTAAATATGTAATGTTTTAATTTTTTTGCTGTGGTAACAAAACAAAGCGAGGCGTTGAGTTCCGCCACTCAACACGCAATGCTTCAAATTTGCGGAAAGTGAGGAACGGCAGTGGAAAGGAGTGTCTTAACATTAGGTTTCCAAGTTCCCTATGTTCCCTGTCATGTGCGGTGTGAAGCTGAGTAGAGTAGTAGAGTATTAAAACTAACAGTAGTGTCCCAGAGAAACAATGCCAAACCATGGTACTGGATTCAACCACAATGCAATGTACTAAAGGACATAATTTCGTAATATTTTATAATGATAAGAAATATTTAAAAAAATGATTACGCATTCACAAATTTCAATGTAAAGCGTCGATCGTCGTGTGGGCGGGAGCAATGACCGCGGGCACGTACCTGTTTGCTAAACTTTAAAACTTTAGACTGATCTACGTATAATTATAAGTACTTTTAAAAATCTTCTATCATCTTAAAAAAATAATAATATACATATTGGAACGTTACTATGAGTGGGGCTCCGTTAAGGTACTTGAGACCGATGACTCGGTGTCCACCGGAAATATGGACATCCATATTTCCGGTAGACTGTAATCTAGGAATTGAACCTGTGACCGTCGAATATGGTAGGTATACTAGGGGCGTCGAAATATTTAGTTGTTCTTAATTTTCTTTATCATAGTGTGTTCACATTTATTTACTAATTATGCAAGGTTAAAGCCAAACAAATATTATTATTGTAAAAAGTACGCGTTATTATGAATATAATGTAAATTATTGTCTATACTTAGGAAAATATTGAGTAACGCCACGCAATGTCTCAAATTCGGCAGAAGGTGAGGTTCAGTATTTAAACAGAGTCTCTAGAAATCACAGGTTCAAATCTCGCTATCTTCAAATGTTAAAATGTGATATGATTTAATAAAATGCGGTGTTGAGTTCGGCCGGCTTAATTGAACATGCAATGCCTTAAATTCGGCGGAATGTGGGGAATGGAAGTAGATCGGAGTGTGTTAACACTAGGTTCCCAAGTTCCCTCTGCCTACCCTGCCATGTGTGGGATACAGCGTGAAGCTGATTTGAAAAATAAATATGGTGCAAGGTTTACAACAGATTCTTCGAGCGGCCTCTATGACTTGTCAGAAATTGACGTATGACTCTTTTGTTAGGGTAATTAGTCCTTCGTTGCCAAATATGTAACATTTTTAATGTTACTGCTACTGCTACTTTAAAATAGGTTGTTAAATGATTCGGATGTATTAAATTGAGAATATTGATTATGAAGAGTCCTGTTGTGAAACGACAGTGAGTGTGTTCGATCGACTTGGAAAAAAAAATAATATTTTCACTCCTTCGTTCTTGGAACGAGACGAGGTGCGGGGTAGAGTTCCGCCACTTAACACGCAAAATTAAGCAGGAAATATATAAGGGTAAAAATATTTAAAAATATATAAAGGAGTGGAACAGAGTATCTTAATACTAGGTTCCCAAGTTCCCTCTGCCTGCCTTGCTATGTGCGAGATACAGCGTGAAGCTAAACAATAAAGTATTCACTAATATACCTACACTTCAAACTTTTGGCACGGTTTACGGTTTTCATTAATAAATACAGTAATTTAAAAGGATAGTTATATACGAGATTAGATTACAATCGAGAATATTAATTATAATTTTTCTCGTTTTCCTTCCAAACTTCCCAGCCGGAAATGGTACATTATAGAACTAAACTACAACAAAAATCTTATTTCAATTATCACCTACACTATAACACCTCTTGTATTGCTTTAAAATTTAAATTTGAACGCGGCCTAGATCAAGGATAAGCCATATTTGATATGACGTATGTATTGAAGGGCAAAATTGATGCATAAATTGGTTGTTTCTTATAAGTAACTTCAACCCGATTACGGCTTCGCCCGCTTTATTTACTATTAATTTACTAATCTGCATTGCTTTTGTTTTCTAATAATAATATAATTTAAAAAAAATCTCTATTAAGAAAGAGGAAGAAAGGTAGAGTTTCAGCCATTTTAATGAATATGTTTCATTCTTTTTTCACTCATTTACTTAGCTTCACGCTGTATCCCGCACATAATAGGGTAGGCACAAGGAACTTGAGAACCGTTAAGATAAGAAGTGTTAAGATACTCCGTTTCATTCTCCACTTTCAGAATTTGAGACATTACGTGTTGAGTTGCGAAACTCAACGCCGCCCATTACCTTGTTACCAAAGGAAAACATTTAATATTTAAATTGAAAATATTATGCTATAGGTAATAAATTAGTCTTTGAATAATAGCTTTCATATTTATAAGCGGATTAAAATAAAATAAAACATAAACAACATTAAATATTTGATGGAGTTTACAATAATATTACAGTGAAAACAGTAAATAAATCAGTAAAGCCGTTACTGAGATTAGCGTGAACAAACGCATGACGGACGCAAAGACGCATTTTTTTAAATAAAAATATTTTTTTTTTTCTTTTTTTCAGCTTCACGCTGTATCCCGCACTTGGCAGGGTAGGCAGAGGGAACGGAAGTGAAACCTAGTGTTATGACACTCCGTTCCACTTCCGTTCCCCACTTTCCGCCGAATTTGAGGCATTGCGTGTTGAGTGGCGGAGCTCAACGCCGCGCTTTGCCTTATTACCAGAGCGAAGAAATTAAACATTAAATATTTAAATTGAAAATATTAAATATTTCATTTCCTCGACTGGGGATCGAACCCAGAACCTGTCGATTACAGTCACACTCTTGTGCCGCTGCGCCGCGACAGGCCTCATAAATAAATTTAATATTTTTTTTTGGTTAATATAGAATAAAAAAAAATATGAATTTAATAATATATACCGATCAATTACGATTTTATTATACATATAGACAACCATAAGATTTTTCGGCAACGTGCGGCAAAATTCCTTAAACTTTTTCCGAGTAGCAAAATTGGCCGTTCCACACATATCGTGATATCTTCACATATCTTAATATCAAGAGCAATTAGCTTTCTCTACGTCCATATAACTGTATAAATAAGAAATGAAACTAGAGAATATATGCACGAAATGAAATTCTCGATTTAATTAGTCTTTTTTTGATACATTACTTCCATTTATTTCATAAAATTCTTTGAAAGTACTTCGTTTGTAAGACAAAAGCAATAGATTCGACACCCGTGCCATGCAAATATATTTTTTTCTATAATAATAAAAAGAATAGTGATAATTTTATTTTTATCTTCGCCCTCTGGTAGCTGAGGCGTTGTGTTCCAAACAGTAGCCACTAATGTTTTTAAAGTAACAGAAAAATGGAGAACAGAGTGTTTTATAATAAGTTATGAGTTCAAATAATTTTGTATTATTTAATAAGGCTTCTTAGTTATAACGATAATCCATATTATATTTAAGTAATAATTGATAGTATAAAATTCCCACTTTCCTCCGAAGCAGGTATTATGTTGAGTGGCGGAATTTAACGCTGCCTTTTGGCTTATGACCAGAGTGGTGAAACGAAAATATTATATAATATTATAGTTTGGCATTATGAGAACGCTGTGTGTTTACACAAGGTTCCCAGGTTCCCTCTGGCCTACCCTGTTATGAGAGGGATATAGCTTAAAGCTAAACAATAAAAAATATAGTTAAAAGCCAATATGTAACTAGATTAGTGTCTAAAAACAGCACACTGGTGATTATATTTTATTGAATCATGGCTATTGAATCATCTCTCTAACAAAAAACTAATGAACTCAAGACGGAAATCAAAACGTATAAGTTATAACTTAAAATCAGTAAAAAATAATATTTTTTTATTATAATTACATAAGTATAAGATAACTTCACTATTTTATTTCACACGTCAAAAGATATATGTAGGATGAAAAGATATATGTAGGATGAGAAGATATATGCAGGATAGACAGAGTGCATCTCGTAGCCTAGAGTTACGATACCCCGTTTTGCTACTTGTCGCTGAATTCTGGAACGATTGCGTATTGAGTGGCGGAACTCAACGCCGTTCTTTGCCTTAATACTAATATCCTCCATTGTCCCGAGAGAGAATCGAACACACAAGCGCATATCTGTTTTTCTTACGAATAATATATAATAATATTTATAACGTATTTATAACGTATAATAATATTTTCGTACAATTTACGTAGGATGTAATACGTTCTTTGGGTTTCCCGTTTCTTTAGGAATTTCAAATCTCGAGACCTGCAAATTCACTATACAGGTGGCCGCACGCCAAATTTTTATTTGTTCAATAAAGTATTTTTTATGAGCGTTGCAAATTGATGTCATGTCACACACAGATACTACTACTACTACGCTAAAAACCTATGTTGGCACAGTAAACAGAGTTATTAATCTATTTATGACTTTCCGATTTTATTATCTTGAAATAACTGAAATATACTTTCTTTACTTTAGTTGTTGGTAATTATCTTATGAGTATAATTTTTGAGAGATATATACACATATTATGGGGTCTGTCCGTGCACAGGGGCACAAGTTGGTGGTTTTAGTATTATCTATATACCCCTATAGAGGGTAAATGAAATATTTAATGGGGCGAGATAGAATGAAGCGTCTTAGAATTAGGTTCCCGAGTTCGTTTTGCATATCCTGCCATACGCTTACGCGTAGCTATGTAAATTATAATATTTAATATATAATGAGAGAGAGATGTAACAAGGATTTAACCTTGAACAAGGATTACGGCACCATAAAAGGATAGTCTTTCCGTAGATGTCAGGTCAGGCGTTGAGCTCCGCCACTCAACACACTATGACTGAAATTCAGCAAAAGTGGGCAACGGAACAGAGTGTCTTAACACAAGGTTCCCAAGTTCTCTCTACTTACCCTGCCATGTGTGGGACACAGTTTAAGCAGAAAAAAATAATCTATTACGATTAGAGAGATAGATTTCACTTGGTGACAAACGTCCATGTTGGACTATATCTAGCTAAACTGTAAAAAATATATTTCAAACAGAAATGTTGTCCAAAGTTTTAGAAATTACTTTATCCTGAACCATTATTAATGTCTAATTATAATAATATGGCTGTTTAGATATTTGATTGAGAGTGATATAACAGATATAGCATAAAGTCAAATAAAACAAAAATCTACTTGATTATTAAACACCCCCAATAACTATTAACCACCGACACAATAGGAGAGGTGTCATAAGTTACCCCGTTTGTTTGTCTGTGGTGTGTTTATAAATTTTATCAAAATCATGTTGGCCAAAATATTCGTAAAGCTTTAAGAACTTATACACAATTCTATTTTGGTATCTTATAATATGATTATATTTCTCTTTGCGGGGAATGGAGTGTCTTATCACTAGGTTCCTAGGTTCCCTTTGCCTACGTTGACATATGCGAGATAAAGCGTGAAACAACAAAAATATTGTTATTGAGTGTTTTAGAAGGCTCTTACAGAATATGAAAGTATTTTACTGTGCCCCAGAATCCACCTTTGCCCAATTTAGGTAGTTAGCCAGACATGGTTGAAATATGAAAAAACTAAATTGGACTATAAAATGGAATTTCTACTACACTATTGTAAGAGTCTAACGGACGTCCGCTAGTTTGAATAGTTCAAAATTACATGAACCCCACAACATCAATCATTAGCATGATTAGCTAAGAAAGACGCATCATTGGCATGATCAGCTAAGAAACGGGAGAAATATGTACAGATTTTACCACCAAGAGGAGGTCGTATACTGGTTTCCCCAGTATTACGCAGATTTAGCACTTCTATCTTCCTTTCAAGCATATAATTCTTACGCTCCTCTCTATCTGCGGTTAAAGGCAAGCTAGAGGCGGAGGAAAGCTATGTCCCGTCTGGTGGGCTCTAGTCTTGAAACACTAGTATCCTGTAGCGCCCCACAAGCGGTCCTGTGAGCTTTAATTATTATTTTTAGCTTAACGCTCTATTAGCTGCGTAGCCAGATAGAACAGCCTCTCTACACTTTTTTCACTGTTATAAACTTCTTTATGCTTCATCCTTTTTACATGAATACCTCTTTAACCTATTCCTCATACAAAAAAAAATCTTGCTTTCAAATTCTATCCTGTCATTCTTTCATGAGTCATTCAACGAGACCAAACCACCTGAACACGTTCTTCTTCATTCTTACTGTGAAATCCTCGCTATATTTTAATATTTATAGCAATTAAATATATATGAATTATTTAGAAAAATATGAATATGTGTATAGTTTCATATGTATAATAGATATGTATATATGAATTTATATAACAAAATATGAAAACTGACCTTGTCGTGATTTCTCTCATTCATGATGATAAAATTAGAGTGGACCCTCCCACGATGGGACATGGGTGACTTAAGCTTCTCCATCATATGGTCTAAATCCAACAGCCGAGTTGCTTTGTGAGGATTCGGAGAATGTCTACCATACATACTACACAAACTTGAAAATAAATATACAATGTATAAATAAGCAGCTCTACACGTCTTCTCAATACGACGGTCAGAACTCTACTGTTAGTCTGATAGTAAATGATGCTTAAGCCAGTACCGAGAAATAAACTTAATGAATTTCTAAAAGTATAGGTATTATGCGACTAATGATTGTGACACTTTAGTTACTATCGGCTTCAATTATTTGGAACGATTCTACAATTTTGCCAGTTCATTAGTTATCTGTTTAGTATGTTTTACAATTAAATAGTTCATACTAATAACAAAGTATAGGAAACCAAATAAAAAAACTTGACTTAGGAAAATAAATAATATTTAAAAAATATTAATATTACGTGTGTTAAAAAAATCAAAACCCGACTGCATAACACTAAAAACATAACTTTTTTATATATTTTTTTTATTTCTCATTTTTTATATGATTTATTTATAATATTTTCTTCTACAGAAATAGATGCTACTGTTGACGCAGTAAGACCGAGCGAAAGGATAATGAAAAGACTGATTTATTGAGACTAAATAAATATTCAGTTGTCGCTAGAATAAAGAGTACATTAGCAAGTTGGCTCAGCTGTACAAGGTGTCCAGGTCTGTAGTTAAATTACCGCATAAAAAGCTGAATTTAATCAGAGAGAAATAGAAAAGAAGATTTCCCTAAAACTATACATCTCGGAAAGTGAAAGACAAATGAGGTAGAGCCCTAAATATCACGATTAGTGAACGGTTAACAGACAACTTCCGTCCGTAACAAACTAAAAGTTTTTGTGGCAATCTAAACCGCTCTTAGCAAGCAAAAATAATTCTAATATATGTTTGTTAAGAATGGTGAACTTTTAACAGATCGGCCATGCATTTTGCAGCGATGGAGATTAGAGACTACCATCCCTGCAAAATGCGCGGCGTGGCTGTGCTCTTAAGTAGTAAGCAAATAAAAATACGTATTGCTGACCAAAAGGCAATGTTTTGGGCAATCACGGAGAACGGAGTGTCTTAACCCTAGGTTGTTTCTGCAGGTTCTCTCTCCTACTATGCAGGAAAGTCAAAATAATAGATATAGTTTTGCATTAATTAAAAACTGACCATGATCTATTGTGGGTGTGCTTCCAAAACTTCAATTGGGCCACGACGGCTTCGAATATCAAAACGTGAATTTTAATTATTTTTTTACTTTTTAAAATAAATGTATAATTATGAATAAAAACTAGACAAAAATAAAAGAAAATTAAAATACTGAAAACAATAATTCTCTCTATCTCTTCTCTACGTAACTAAGCCGGATGATACAGATTCCATGACACATCGTTCTGTTCCCCCACTTTACGTATATTATTACTGTATAGTTTTCTTTAACTTATTTCGTAGATACATATATCTGAATAAAAGTGATATAGAAATGTGTACGGAATTACTTTACATTAAAAATCATTTCATTTTTCACCAGTTTCTCTTTATGGATTCATTTAAAGATAGTTGACTATGAATAGAATAGGTAGAAAAATACTAATATATTTTAATAACGTTGATCATTTTTTTTATATAAACAAAAAAAAGTAACAGTTTTTTTTTAAATTTACGTTTAAAAAGTCAATTAAGCCGATAGATATACTATATAACGGATAGACTATAAACCGGATTTTCTATTAGACTAATGGATGAGACTAACGTCTTTTCCATAGTCCAAAATCCACCTTTTGAATAGTCCTAAATTGAAGTAATCTTGGTGACTCGTCTTCTACTAGACGAGCCCCAGAAAGCAACGTTTGACATTGTCGGATGTGAAGTGGTGTGCACGGGTTCTACCGTAACAAGAAGGTCGTAAACGGGTTTCAACACTATTACGTAGATTTAGAACTTCTATCCTTTCAAGCATATAACTATTGCGCTTCTCTCTATCAGCCATTGAAGGCAAGCTAGAGGCGGGGTAAGATATATCCCCTCTGGTGGGCTCTAGTTCGTTGAATAACTACACTCCAGCAGCGCCTCATTAACAGTTTTTGTGAGCTTTTATTATTATTTTTAGCTTGACACTCTATTAGCTGCGTAGCAAGAGGAAACAGAGGGCCAAACGTAACCACCTCTGCATATCTTTCACTGTCATAACCTTCTTTATACAGCCTTTCTAATAGGTTGTTATGCTTCTTACGTAACTTTCTCAATATATAATGGGCACTGTATTCACAAAAGGCAATGGAGATCGCATTCGCACGACGTGCCCAAATCACCTTACACAGAACACATGTTCTTCTTCATTCTTCCTATGAAATCTTCGCTGTATTTCAATCTTTATAGAAGTTAATCTTTATAGAAATTACAAATTATGTAAAACCGATTCTTACTCATAGCCACCGGTACGCCGTGGTATATGCGTAACATAGATCACCATAGAGATATCTAAAAAGAGCACTGTCGAACCACTAAGAACTCTCTAGCAGTTACTTCGACAGACGAACTCTCTGGTAGTAAACGCGTGACGCGTGTAGAGATATTCTAACCGATGATGCTGACCACATTACTTAAGCGAATGAAGCGAGATAAGTAAGTAGAGCTACATACCATCGCACACACGCTACATACACCATCCCCGCCGGTAGAGACGAGGTCTCAGTTTTTCTGTTGCCCAATCGCGCCTAGGCGCTAGAGGAGCCCGCAATTAAAAAATACAAAAGAGCATCAAGAGCCCTACCCAGTAGGCCTATCTCGGACTGAGCAAAACAAAGTCCCCCACTATGTGTAAGTCATGGTCTGAGTCTCTCAGGAGACGCCCTTGCGACACCGTGCTCTCTATTGTTGGTACCTTCCATGGTAACGAAGCTAAGCTTAGAGCTTTATTAGCTCGGCCTCCCGAAGTCCTTTGATGCTGTAGAGGCCAACAGGGTCAACAGCATACTGCTCATTCGAAGATAGATAAATAGAAGTAAATCAAATATGATTTATTTAGAAAAATATGAATATTTATTTGTTATTATATATGTCATTTATTATTATAAAATGTATTACAGTAAACCGACCTTGTGATGATTTTCCTTATTCAGGATGAGCGCACTAGGGTGGACCCTTTCGCGATTGGACATGGACAATTTAAGCTTCACCATGATACGATGAACATCCAATAGCTGGGGCACTTTGTGAGGCTTCGATGAACGTCTACCATATATGTTACACAAACTTGAAAATAATAAACACTGTAAATAAATAAGTAGCTCAACACGTCTTTTCAATACGACGGTCAGAACTTAACTGTAAGTCTGATTGTAAATGATGGTTAAGCCAGTTCCTAGAAATAAACCTAATGAATCTCAGAAAATATAGATATTACGTGAATAATACTTGTAACACTGTCATCAGTGTCTGCCATGCCAGGTTTCCTATGTCAAATTAAGCTTTTTTAGACAATAAATTTGATTATGGTGTTGCTTCGGCTAAATATGCCGAAGCAACACCATAATCAAATTTATTGTATATTTAGCTTCATGCTGTACAATGCACATAGCAGGGTGGGCAGAGGGAACTTAGGAACCTTGTGTTAAGACCCTCCATACCATTTTTGCCTCAGCGTCTCGGCAGGTCTCATTTACTGATACTGTTAAATTGCGTGTCAATGATTAATGAACTGTTAAAACATTTTAAGAAATCTATAATTCTATTCACTTTATTACTAAGCCGGAAGATACAGATTCCAATTCGTGCGCAAAATATTTTTTTTTCGTTGTGATCGAAGTTTGATATTTAATATTTTTTTTTTTTTAGTATTCTTAATAATTCTAAATAATTATCACATAGTTATTTCTATACACGTATTTATAATATAAAAGTACATGTAAGTGTACAAAAAACGGACAATGTTTTCTGTAATGATACCGACATACTGAATCGATCTCCTCTCATGTAAACAAACTAGACTGATTTATAGTTCCTTGGAACGATGAAAGGAACGATAATGAAAAATTAAAACATATTTCCGCCCAATTGTTATTGCATGCTGAAAATTATTTTTTCCCCCGAGCGGGAATCGAACCTAAAACGGCTATGTTCAAACTCTACGGACGGTATATACTTGTACGAGTACATATATCTTTTATGTAAGTCAAATCATTGTTATAGGCGCTTAGTACTTTTATAGTACAAATACTTCCATAGTGAAGTCATGTTTGTTCACGGCCACAGCAAATAGAACCTGCTCGTCAGAAGTGATCATATGGCATTAAACTGCGGTAATACATACTTTCATACTTTTTAAGGAAAATATCACATAAAAACGCAAACACAAACGAATACAAACGGAATAAAATTGTTATAAGGGTGTTTTCTGAATTCAAGACGTAACATCTAAAAAATTTTAGGTATCGAACCCATACCCATTGTCTTTCCAGTCAAACCACGCACTCTTCTTACAATGACCTTGATTAAGCATAATCACATACATATATATACCGACTTTGATTTTTCTTACTTAAAAAAAAACGACCGGAATTAATTAATATTCTATCCACATAAGAATATATATGCATAGTCAATATGAGATATACATACTTTGAAATATTTTTTTCGGCTTCACGCTGTATCCCTCACGGGGCAGGATAAACAAAGAGAACTGGGGAAACTAGTGTTAAGACACTCCGTACCATCACCTACTCTCCGCCGAATTCGAAGCATCGAATTTTGAGTGGCGGAACTCAACGCCACGCTTTGCCTTTTTACCAGGGTAATACAAAGAAAATGATGTCGATATTTTATATTATATGAATAAATAAACTTATAATGCAGCATAATCATGTATTGTCGTTCTGTAATTTTACAAAGAAAATATATCAAAATTATAACAATATATTTTGCATTAAAATGCACTTACATATCTCTGTAGAGTCAACTAAAGATGATTAGAGAATAATAATAAGTTTATAAATCGTAAACAAAACAAGGTTATCAGAAATATTTATTTAAAAGGATAAATTCTAATGTCAACTATAAAGTTATTAAAATATTACCCTGCCATGTGCAGGATAGGGTGAGGGAACCTGGGAACCTATAGTTAAGAGAGCAGTATCTTAGGTACATTGTGATTATTTTTTATAATTTCTTTAATACATGTAGTTATTTTGGTAGTAAAAAGGCTCGAGCTATAATTTAAGTACACATATATAAGATACTTTATAGTAAAGTTGGTACGACTTGGCTCTACATAACCACAAATGAATTTTTCGTTGTATATATGCATACATATGTACATATATATATTTTAATTTAATCAAAATTAAGTAAGCATTTTATTAGTTTAACTATGATTTAAAAACAAATTGAGATAAGAGAGATTATTGATAGATACGTATTATTATAGAAGTTAATAAAATATGAATTACTCAGAAAAACATAAATACTTCTATGGTATTATTAAAGTAATAAATATGTCATTCATCATCATGTGACCTGTCCTGGTGCAGCGACACAAGCATACGCATAAGTTCTATAAGCACGACAAGTTTTGGATTGGATACTCACTCGAAAAAAATAAATATTAAATATTAGTTTATCATGTTGTGGTATATATTGGAAATTGAAGAAAAAAGAAGAAGCATTGCAATAATAACAATAATAATCGATATCTGAATCTATTAATACAAATGTAAGTATAAAAAAACATTATTAATTATCTTAAAAAACCGACCTTGCCGTGATTTTTCTCATTCATGATGAGCACATCAGGCTGCACCCTCCCCCGGGGTGAACCAGGGGACCCAAACACCATCTCCACATCATTCATATCCAAGGGCTTGTGGGGTTTCGGAGAGCTTGTTCCATTCATAATGTTACACAAACGTGAAATAAATAAAAAATAAATAAACAATGTCTTTGGAAACACGTCTTCTCGACACGAAGGCCGCAACACGACTGTCAGTGTCTGAGCACTGGCCAAGTGGCCATGTGAGTACATCGAACTGAACTTAATGAATCTCTAAAAATACCGGTATTATGCGAACAATGTTTATGACAAGCAATTAACTATCGGTCTCAATTATTTTGGACGACTCTACAATTTTGCCGGTTTGATTGGTTGATTTCTATATTTGGTGTGTTTTATAAAATACAATTATTCATACTAACGTTAAACGTCAAAATATGCTTCGATGTACTTAAATAGCAATTTTGTTTTGTTTTAGAAAGGAGTATCGTGGTGCAGAACCACAAATTTGTCCCCACTTAAAAAATATATTTATATATTTATTAATATTTTCCTTGCTCTAGAGACAAAGCGTAGCGTTAAATTTCGCCATTCATCGCGCTATACTTTCACTGTTCGGTGAAAAATAAGGAACGGTAGTGTCTAAATGGGAATGAAATGTCTCAACACTGGACATCCAAGGATACAACGGATACGGCGTGAAGCTGTGTATGTCTGGATAGATAAATGTATATATAGATATATTTAAGCAATCAGATTGTGACTGATGACACAAGCGACTTACAAAAGAGTGATGTAACTAAACGCTGCACTTTGTCTTGTTATCAGCACAAGGAAATAAACACGACAGCCCCTTTCATGTCATACTTTAAATAAATTTTGCTGGCATTTATAAAGCAAGTGTGAATCATCTCAGTAGCTCGAGCAGACGAGGGAAAACCTCGGACTTATTGCGTGACGCGTGTGTATATTAAATAACTTGTATGTTACGAACGTCACTTATTTTTTTTTCAGCTTCACGCTGTATCCCGCACTAGGCAGGATAGGCAGAGGGAACGGAAGTGAAACCTAGTGTTATGACACTCCGTTCAACTTCCGTTCCCCACTTTCCGCCGAATTTGAGGCAATGCGTGTTGAGTGGCGGAACTCAACGCCGCGCTTTGCCTTATTACCAGAGCGAAGAAATGAAACATTAAATATTTAAATTGAAAATATTAAATATTTCATTTCCTCGACTGGAGATCGAACCCAGAACCTGTCGGTTACAGTCACACTTTTGTGCCGCTGCGCCACGACAGGCATCTACGCGTCACTTATTACATATGTTTAAAGAATCCTTAAACCATTTTTACTATTTCTGAAGTAAACCATACTTAGGAAAGAAATATATTTATTTAGAAAACATATATCAATAAAAAAAACGTATAAAATACATATAAAGAAAAAATTAAACGTTTTCTAAAGAGAGACAGAGTTTTCTAGAGCTTAAAACACTATGTACCAAATTAAGACACTTCATGCTACTCTTGCTGAGGAATTTTCATGGCGGATCTCAACACTGCGCTTTGTCTCATTACCACAGTAAGGTAATAAAAATATGAAATATTTCATTACCCCGAGTGGATATTGAATTAATTTAAATTGACGTGTGGAGTTCTCTCTCTGTTGTCTTTTTAGGTTAAACGGAAAATATGAATTTTGAAATTGAAATAATATTAGAAAACGCTTTGTAAGACCAACATTCCATACTTAAATTACCGTTATCTCAATATTGAAATTCTAGTTAACGGTGATGTGAAGGACGTCAGCACGCATCATATTAGACCAGATCAAATAATGTTGCACAATTTCTTCAATTTCTTTCTTACTTCACGCTGCATCCTTTATAGGTCAACAAAACATTTTCCCATTAAGATATTTCCGGTACCTACTTTGCTTAACTTTGGAGACACTCAGCTTCACGCTGTATCCCGCACATGGCAGGGTAGGCAGAGGGAACTTAGGAACCTAGTGTTAAGACACTCCGTTCTACTTCTGTTCCTCACTTTCCGCCGAATTTTGAGGCATAACGTGTTGAGTGGTGGAACTCAACGCCGCGTTTTGCCATGTACCGGAACGAGGAAATAAAAACATTATATATTTAAATTGAAAATAGTTAATATTTCATGTCCTCGACTAGGGATCGAACCCACAACCCATTGGTTACAGTCACAAGTATGTGCCGCAGCGCCACTACAGGCCTCTTTTTCTTAACTTTGGAGATATTAAATATTTTTTCTCGAATCCCTACTTGAGTAAATGAACTATTTGATGTTTCCACGCCCGCACTATGTCAAGTTTGCACGCTTGTGCCCCTGTACCACGATAGGCCTATGCGTAAATAAGTGATTTAAAAAAAGTCCTGCCTGCTTGCACCAGTTTTTCTCAAGCCTGAGACTGTGCTTTAGTAAACCGATGTTAAATAATTTGACGAATTATTTTTTTTTCATTTGAATTTGATCAAAAAATGATGCATGTTACAAGTTGTTTTAAACAAAATGATTTTAATTTGAATTCTGACCTTCGCGCTGTATCCAGCGCATGGCAGAGTAGGCAGAGGAAACTTGGGAAACTAGTGAAAGACACTACATTCCGTTCTACACGTTCATCATTGAATACTTAAATTGAAAATATCCAATATTTCATTTCCTCGAGTGGGGATCGAACCCACAGCCCGTTGCGTTCATAATCATACGCTTGTGCCACTGCGCCACGACTAGCCTCATTGTGAATTCGAAACCCTTATAGGGTCAATATGTTCGTCGTCTCTCCGTCTGTCTGTCTCTCAAGACCATTTTTCTCAATACGTGCTTAAATTATTAATTTCATACAACAAAAGCAGACTTTTGCGATTTTTTGTCAACTTTAATAAATATTATTTCTACCATCATCATATTCGTGCGAAACCCTTGGTGGGCGAGTCCACTTGACTCAAAGACACAAAAACTTGACGGTTACGTATAAATTAAAAAAATATTAGTATTAAGATTAAAACATTGTACACTATGGGACAGGAAAATTAGCCAGCGGCATATTCATTGTCAGTAGCATGTTGGTAATAAGTTAATAGATCGGTGCTCAATTTTACTTAATACCTTGTGATTTTATCTGATTGTACTCGGGGAAGTGGACTTTCCGCAATTTTCATGTCAACTTGAATAATGGTGTTTTTTTTCTTTAAATTATATATTTGCTACAATTTGTACTTAGTTTTTTTCAGTTTTACAGATTAAGTATACAACATGGGAGAGTGATACGTTTGAAAGTATCTAATATTATTTTAGGAGGGAAACCTTGAAAATCTTAAAAAGTGAGAGGTAGTGTTTCAACATTATGTCGTAGGTAGGCAGAGATACCCTGCAATTTAAAAGATCATTACTTCATCTTAGTTAAGTGCTTATAACTTTTAAGCAAGTAACTAGATTTTACTGCGAAAAAAAAATGACTTTCGATCAAAAAACCGCACTCAAATCGAGTCAATAATTAGGAGATACGGTGCCACAGACAAACAGATAGACAAGTCAAATTCACTTTTTTTTTGTGTCGGAGCTTATAAAATGTAACACTTGTCTTTAGAAAGAATTCCAAATTCTTATACCTAAGCTAAATCCAGTGTACTAAATTAAAAGCCAAAAAAAAAAGATTTATTTTGTAAAATACTAGAAATTGTTAACACACTATGATCTGCTAACAAAAAAATGTTACTTGGCGGAACATAACGCGGCATTATAAAGTTATCTTTCATCAAACAGTCGGCCGGTATTAATAAAGAATTAAAATCCCCATTACTGCTAAACATAACTTATATACGACAAATGCCTGAAAGAAAAAAATAGCAACACGGAGTTTCTGCGATTCTGCTTAAAATGTATTTAAAATTATTAATAAACCTAAGAAACATGGTTCTGTAAAAGCATTGAACATTAATCTATTGACCAGTAGTATTAAGTTAGACAAAGTTATATAATTTCATACATGTGGTGAGCGTGCGACGTTAAAAGCGATAGGTTATGGGTTCGGTCCCCACTCGAGGAAATTAATTAAAATATATTGTAATTTTTTCGCTCTAGTGCCAGGGCAAATAGGTGCTGAGTTCCTCATTCACCACACATGACTTCATTTCGGCTGAAAGTGAGAAAAAAAATGGAGTGTCTTAACACCTTAAAATTGCTCAAATTAAAAAAGATGCCTTATTTTTAAAGGTCAAATAATTTACTACAAATACACTTATAATAAATCTGTAGATCCAATCACTGTTTGTTTGTACATGGAAGATATAATAAACAAAAAATTATAAGGGAAAGGATAATAACAAAAATAGTGACTTTGTTATCGGTTTGTCTATACGCTAATTTCATAAACATAAATTCAACTTTTACTATATTTTGGCAACCTGCCCTCAACACTTGGTGTGTGTTTTATTTAAATAGATAAGTTAATAAGTTACGGTAATTTAAAATATTTGGTTCGACAAAATTGCTCCAAAATTTCATTCCAAAAATGACAAAAAACTAAGTTTTTGTTTCCATTGCATAGATATTGTCACAAAAGTGATAGTGTTACTAGAACAATAAAATAATTACGATAAGTAAATAAAGTAGTGATCCAAGCGGGCGAAGCCGCGGTCGGCACACTAGTGGTTCACTCGTGGTCAGTGAGACAAACTTTTCTCTAATTTAGTTAATGTAGATATCGTTAAACCTAAGGTTGTAATTTCAATTCCCTCTCGAGCAAGTGAAATATTTAATATTTCCATTCACTCACACTGAAATTGACGCAAGGCGCGGCGTTATCGGAATATCGGAAGAATTCGGAGTGCTTTAAATCAAGCAAAGGTGCTTACCCTCCTATGTGCGGAATGCAGTCTTAAGCTGTAAAATGTACAATCAAGTTATGATTTACAGAGTAAAACAAGAATCACCAAAATTGATTCATAACATACGAGTGTGATCTTTTTTGAATAATACTCAGTTCGTGTAAATATAATTTAGAAATCGTTGTGGTGTAATGACACAGTGTTTGCCTACCAGTGTAATAGATGGGTTCGGTTCCCATACGCCATACGGGGGAATAAACAAGACAAAGCTTTCGCTTCGTCTCAAAAATTGGGCGGAAATTGGGTTTAGTTTTATAATAATGTTTTTCATAACTTGAAAGTATTAATTTTATAGTTAATATTCAAACTAAAACTAAATCTTTTTTTTTTTAATTCCAGACATTAAAAGGTTGTCCTTCGTTCAAGATCAATTCAATTATGTTAATATTGCGTGGGGCTATCAAGTTGAAATATATATCAAATATCCACATCTACGGTCTCTTGGAGTAAAGAAAAAATCTAACTTCTAAGCCAACTCAATCAAAAGCTACCAGCCTTACTGCAGCTGCATTCACCGCATAATAAAAACCAATAAGTTACTGCCCATGGACCTATAGTTATGAAAAGTGAAAATTTATAAACTTTTATAGAAAAAAAAAAACCATTACAAATATATATAGCTGACAGAGAAACAACGCTGAAAACTCAATTTAAATTTTATAGTATGTCACATATAGTTTTCTTATGTATGAATACCATAAAAATATAGAAATATACTTATTTTTTTCTACTTCACACCATGCATACCGCACATCTTAGAGCAAGCAGGAGAACTTGGAAGACTAATGTTAAAAGCCATGAAGACATTTCCTTTCCCCACTTCCCATCATATTTAAGGCATCAGCAAAGCCGCGCTTTGCCTTGTTACCGGAGCCAAGTAATAAAAATATTAAAAATTGCATTTGCTCGGGTAGGGATCGAACCCACAATCACGCAGTACCACGACATGCCTGTGAGTAAAATACTGTTTAAATGCATTGATTCATTCAAATACTACTAATTCTCCTCAAATATAGGATATTTGATTTTTTTATGACAAAATTCGTAATTCTCAGTACTTATGTGAATAATGTCATACAATCTTATCGACGATAACTATCGGCCACATACATACATACTATACGCATACGAGAATAGAGATTTAGTCACAAGCGATAGTACGAAACGAACGCACCCGTCGAGTAGAAAACACGTTTTGATAATATTTTTTGTATATTTTGTCTAAATTTTGATACAAAAATGGGTTGTGGAGAGTTTCTGGTTAAATACATTCTGTTCTTTGCGAATTTGTTTTTTGCGGTAAGTCTTTTTATTCATATATTTTTTTGTTTTATAATTTTTTTAAAAGGATATGTTTGTAATTTGGTTATGAAATATGATATTTGATCAATATATAATTTATACCATAAAGAAAATATTGTTTAGAGTATTTCTGAACTAAATTCGTGTCCTTAATATGTAAGTAATAGGTATTTCTTATCAGTTAAACACATACATAAATGGAAAAGTGGATATTGATTAGTATAGAAGTGAAAAGATAATTTTATGCATATGTTCAGATGGCGAATATTAAACTACCTTCAATATTTATGATAAAAGGTAAACGCTTTGGAAATAAATTTTAATTCTTATGGCAAGTCTTGTGGTTGGATCACACCAACTTTTTTTGTAGTAGGGTAAGCTGAGTCAACTTAGTGTTCAGACACTCTGTTCCGTCCGTCTTCATTTCCCCCTGAATTCGCGCGTGTGTACCAGCGGAGAAATGATAATAACTACGTCTCTGTGTTCCAACAATGCCAGAAAGTTGAATTTTATATATATTATATTCAAATGATTTTTATTTATTTATATATATATATATATATATATATATATATATATATATATATATATATATATATATATATATATCGGCTCGAGGTTGCAGAATAGGCGATCCAGGAGGTTTCGACGTCTGGTTATTCTGAGGGTAGTTCTCCATAGTATGAATAACACAGATATGATTCAGGCGTGATCCCAATCACGATATAGAGCTGTGAGCAAGACGGTAGACCAAACCAAACTGTGTCCCATTGGCGTTGCCCGACGTTTATATAGCTAAGCCCCCTCCTCACAGCTCGCCTGATTCATTGAGTGGTTCGATGATGTCACTTGCGTTAAAGAACTATATTCATAAATTATTTAATTTAAATTCTATTTAAATTTCACTAATAAATTTGTTTGTTAAAAGATATTTTAAAAATAATTATAAATTTATTCTCAATATTTTCTATTTAATTTTCAACGCCGACACGGCCATTCTGCAGAAAGGTCGCCCCCGACCTTTTGTTTAATATCATAATGAATTTACAAGTATAGAAAACCTATTCAACAAAATGGTATGTTACTTTAAGGATTAAAACTTAGACTTAGGGCTTTGGAGGCCCCTGTTCTTAACAAAATCTATTAAAACCCAAATTTTGGAGGCCCCTGTCCTCAACAAAATTTATTAAAACTCAAATTTTGGAGGCCCCTGTCCTCAACAAAATTTATTAAAAATCAAATTTTGGAGGCCCCTGTCCTCAACAAAATTTGTTAAAACTCAAATTTTGGAGGCCCCTGTCCTCAACAAAATTTATTAAAACTCAAATTTTGGAGGCCCCTGTCCTCAACAAAATTTATTAAAAGTTAAATTTTGGAGGCCCCTGTCCTCAACAAAATTTATTAAAACTCAAATTTTGGAGGCCTCTGTCCTCGACAAAATTAATTAAAACTCAAACTTTCAAACAAAAATTTATTCATATTCAAAAATATTTCGAGGCTACAAAACTATTTTATACAAATTTTTTTTGGAAAAATATATTATTTTTACATTATTTTTACAAATTTGAATCATTATTTGTATCAATGAAATCCCTGATATTTTCTGTAGAAGCTAAATCACCAGTTTCACTTTGAGACGTGTTTGATCCTTTATCTGTTATTTCTTTTGACGCCGATACGGAATCCTGTGCAATTGTGCTTTTGTCAGGTTTGGGTGCTAAACGTAGTTGTTCGTGGGAAACTTTTTTCGGCCTTCCTCTTCCAGTTATTTTTTTTACAAGGTAGCGATCGTTGGGTAATATTTTCCATATTTCATATGCATCAGGGTATTTAAGATCTAATCCAATTTGGTTGCGAATATTTGTTTTGAATAAAACTATTTCTCCTTTTCCAAATCTTTTTACTTTGGCTTTTCCCTTATCGAACCGTAATTTGTCTTCAGTACTTCTATTATCAATTTTCTTCTTAATATAATTATCAAGCTGGCTTCTATTAACGGTCCCTTCTTCGTCTATTAATAGAAGTAACTCTGCAGGTATTGCACATCGTCTTCCGATAAGAGCTTTTATAGGACTAACATTTGTAATTTTGTGCTTAGTGCAATTAATTGCCAGTTGAAGTGCACTCAATCCCCTTTTCCAATATTTTGTTTCGTAATTTTGAATAATTGTCAATCCATTTTTGATTACTGCCAATATATATACGTTCAATTTGTTCGTAAGCGCGACTTACGCCAGGAGCTATGTAATGCTGATGTAAATGCCATGATTTTTGCAAAATTCTTCAAATTCATCTTTGAAAGCTGTATCTTGGTCACTTATTATTTGTCTTGGAGACCCGAATAATGAAACCACATGTTCTAGAGCACGGAGCATCGTATTTGCCGTTTTATTGGTTGCATATGTCAAGGTCACAAATTTTGTATATGCATCGATTATCATAACGACATATTCATGTTTGTCTTGTTTTTTTGTAAGACGTCCCGTCGCATCTATATGAATTGTGTCAAACGGAATAGGTTTCTTTTCAATAGGATACATTTGAATCTGTTTAGCCCCTGACGGTCCTTTACTTGTTTTGCATATGACGCAATTATCAATAAATCTTCTCACAGTTGTAGACATTTCGGGAAACCAATAATTCTCTCGAATTTTTGCAAGTGTTTTTTCCCATCCAAAATGCTTTAGAGCTGTATGATAAGCATTAATAATGCTCCATTGGTATGATCTTGGAACCACTTTTTTCCATTTCTTTGAACCTGGCTCGTCATCTTCGTGTATTCGTTCTAAAACAAAGTCGTGAAGGCGATATTCAACGATCGTCTCCCCTCTTTCTAAATTTTTAATTATCTTGGCGAGATCAGCATCACGGCGTTGTTCTACCTTAAGCCATGTATCTACATTTTGAATTAAATTGATACACATAATAGGATTCCTACTGAAAAAATCTGCATGCTTCATACGGTTTCCTTGCCGATACTCGATTTTGAAATTGTAATTTTGTAAAAAGGACCACCACCTGTGAATTCTTGGTAAAAGTTCATGTTTATTAGATGACGATTTTATTGCATTACAGTCTGTGACAATCGTAAAAAATCTTCCATAAAGATACTGCCTAAAATGTTTTATGGCACGTACTATTGCAAGTGTTTCCAATTCGTAAGAATGGTAGTGACTTTCAGGAATTGTTGTTCTCATGCTCATATAAGCTACTACATGTTGCTTACCCTCGTTATTTTGTATAAGAATAGCTCCAAGTCCTGTGCTACTTGCATCCGTATGTAGTTCGATAGGCCAATCTTCCTTAAAAATTACGAGTACCGGCGCACAGGTTAGGCGCCGTATTATATCAAGCCTAGTGCTTTCACACTCAGGAGTCCATTCGAACTTAGCATCCTTCTTGGTTAAGTTGTATAGCGGTATCATACGTTCTGAAAAGGATGGTATAAAGCGTCTAAAATAACCTGCTAGTCCACAAAACTGGCGCACCTGCTTGATATTGGTAGGCACGGGTGATTTTTCAAGGGCTTCAACTTTCCTGGGACCAGGGCGAACAGTACCGTTAGATATAAGGTTACCTAGGTATTCAATCGTCCTTTTAAAGAATGTACATTTTTTGGCATTTATAGAAAATCCAGCTTCTGTTAAAGCAGCCAAAACCTTGTTCAGAGTTTGTAGACCCTCTGAAAAAGTTTTACATTTTATTAAAACATCATCCATGTAGATAAGAATGTTATCCAACAACGGTCGAAGTGCGCTCATGATCGCCTTTTGAAATACAGCCGGAGCGTTAGTTAATCCAAAAGGCATTCGTGTATATTCGAAAAGTCCGTCTGGGGTGATAAAAGCAGTTTTGGGTATGGATGTCTCATTGATAGGTATCTGATAAAAACCTTGCGCCATATCAAGGCTTATAAAGTATGTGGCATCTGACAATCTATCGAGCTGATCGGATATTATGGGTAATGGAAATTTGATAGGAACTGTATTTTTATTTAGTTCTCGGTAATCAGTGCACATCCTGTCTTCGCCGTTCTTTTTCTTTACAAGAATCACAGGACTTGCAAAGTCAGATGTACTTTCTCGGACTATACCGCTGGCTATTAAATCCTCAATAATATCCTTAACCTTCTTTCGTTCTATTGGTGCCATCCTGTAAGGTCGCCGGGAAACTACTTTAGTTGGATTTTTAAGCTTTATGTCTAGACATCCGGTTGTTACTTTGGTTTTTGGTATCCCGGTGGTAAATGTGTCATTGTATTTGTCTAAAAGTTTTTTTAATTCGTTAATTTCTATATCATCAGTTAAATCAGTGTCAACGTCTTGGAGAGGTTTTTCGTAAGTTAATACTGTATTAATAGAATTTCTTACCACCGTAGCACCTCCTTCGGTAACAAGTACAATAAGACCAGTTCCTATCACCACATCCGCACCAATTAAAACGTCACAAGGAATCTCATGGTCTTCGATGATGTGGAATATTATTTCAACAAATACGTTGTTAATGTTGCACATAGTCTTAATTTGTTGACAAGATAATATTGGAACGCTCTTGCTACCCATTCCTTTCAGCATTAAAAGTGATTCTTCTCGTTTGCCAGGAATGGAAGAGCTTAGTGATCGTCTTATCAAAGACCTAGAGGCACCGCTGTCATAGAACGCTACACAATTGAAATTACCTATGCTTATATTCATTGGAGTCAGTATTTCGTTACTTTGGCCCATTAAGTTGACTTTGTTAGAAGCTTCACTTATTTTCTTGAAGCACATGGATTCCACATGTCCAATTTTGCCACAATAATTGCATTTAGGTCTTGTTTTTTCCAATCTGTCTGAATTGGCTTCATAATCAGAACTTGAACTTAGTAGAGGTCTAGGGTTATTTACCTTATCAGCAACTTGACTACAATTGGATTGAATATGTCCAGCTTTCCCACACTTAAAGCAGACTACAGACTCTTCACGATTATTTCTTAGTCTGGGACGTTTTGTTGGTGGTTCACTCGATCTGAATTCTCGGGGTCTGAAGGTAGTTGCGACAGAGATTAATTCGGGAACAGTTGTAGATTTACTAGAGAGAAGGCGAAGCCGTAGGTATTCATTGTCTACGCAACCAATTACTGCCTCGACTGCATCTTTCTCTTTATCGCCATTTATTACACGTTTCCAAATTTGCCAGGCCTTCGTTATAGATTCAACTGGATTCGAGTTGTCAAATCTGAAATTTCTTAATTTTAATACGTCATTAGAGTATCTTGCTTCAGGTTCAAATGTTTGAATCAAAGCTTCTCGCATATCTTTCCAAACTGGTGATTTGACAAGCCATGCGTCTCCTAGAGGCTTAGCTCTGCCTTCCAGTAATCCAGCTATTTTGGTACAAATTTCATAATCACTTAATTTCCAGTGAACTTTTCCTTGGTCACCGTGATCACACCAGTCCCTTAAAAGTACGTCCCTGCCTGGATTAAACGAGCCAATATAAATGTCACTCAATCGAGGTTTATGTGTCGTTGTAGTCGAGTTACCTAGTATGCCCGCAAGGAACTCGTGATTGGCTTGCATACTGGCTTGTTGTTGCTTAGACAGTGTTTCCAGAATAGTAGTCAGTGCTAAGAGTGTCTCTGAATTCCCTGGTATGCTTCTTCCTTCAGTGTGAGAGGATGAACCTGGTGGGTCCATCCCACTTCTGATATCGGCTCGAGGTTGCAGGACAGGCGATCCAGGAGGTTTCGACGTCTGGTTATTCTGAGGGTAGTTCTCCATAGTATGAATAACACAGATATGATTCAGGCGTGATCCCAATCACGATATAGAGCTGTGAGCAAGACGGTAGACCAAACCAAACTGTGTCCCATTGGCGTTGCCCGACGTTTATATAGCTAAGCCCCCTCCTCACAGCTCGCCTGATTCATTGAGTGGTTCGATGATGTCACTTGCGTTAAAGAACTATATTCATAAATTATTTAATTTAAATTCTATTTAAATTTCACTAATAAATTTGTTTGTTAAAAGATATTTTAAAAATAATTATAAATTTATTCTCAATATTTTCTATTTAATTTTCAACGCCGACATATATATATATATATATATATATATATATATATATATATATATATATATATATATATATATATATATATATATATATATATATATATATATATATATATATATATATATATATATATATATGTATATGTATATGTATATGTATATGTATATGTATATGTATATGTATATGTATATGTATATGTATATGTATATGTATATGTATATGTATATACACATATACATATACATATACATATACATATATATATATATATATATATATATATATATATATATATATATATATATATATATATATATATATATATATATATATATATATATATATATATATATATATATATATCTTTGTGAACATCTTTGCCTTAAATACTTAAATATTATATAAATATATTTTAAGGCTTATTTAAATAAATAGATAAACTGTTATAAAATATATGTTTATGCTGTATTTTAACCCAGACAAGGCAGTTAGATATCTCATATCATAAATGATGTTATTAACGACAAAATAGTGAAATAATATAGTTTAGAATGGTATTGTTGTTAAATGAAACAAAATTATTATAATTTTTCAAAACATACGTACTTAATTCAGAATTTCCAATGAACTAAGAATCGGTCCACGCCCGCTGATAAAAAGATAAGATATCCCGATAGTGTTTACAGCACACTGATAAGCCGATATATGTATGTACTTAGTGTAAACTGTGGGTTATATTATTTGAACTGTGATGTTTTCTTTTTCATACTCCATAATCAGTATTGCAAAAAATATTTTTTTTAATAAAATTAAATAAGTATATTATTAACGTAGCGCGATTTGAACTAATGTCTCTCGGGCAATCAAAACCGTCCAAACATTCTTTCCACCATACCATGTATTTTTTTTCTTTTTTTTTTTTACTTCACTTCACTTGAACTTGGAAACTTAGATACACTCAGTTTTTCACCAAACATTGCTATATATATTTGTATATTTGAGAACTAATTTCCTTTTTTTTAATGTATAAAGTTTTTAAATTTATAACAAGAATAATACAATTCACTTACATAAGAATAATTAAAGTTTAAACATAAAAAAAAGGACAGTTACGTACAATCAAGAAAAAAAAAGATTTGGAGGTAGTTACATAAAGTTTGCACGCAAATGAACATAACAATATTTTTTTAAAGATTCCTTAGACTAAGCGAAACTGGATATGGCATCGGTGTAATTTGTGATTAAAATTTATTTATTTATTTTTTTAATATTGTTTGTATGGTTTATTATATATTAAATATTTTTATATACATATAAATATATATTATACATCTACAAACACACATATTTATTTATAATATAGAATTTCAAAAGCTTCTTAAATGTTAATGTCGTCTTAGAATCTTTTATATCTAATGGTAATTTATTGTAATGTTGAGCACCTTCAAACATTATATTTTTTTTGCCGTAATTTGTTCTTGGTCTATGCAGTACAATGTGATCAGCGTTCCTAAGTCTAATTTTACTAATTTGAGATTTTTTTGTGAATGTTAGGTGAGTATGTATATCTTTATTGAGAATCTTACGTATCAGTATACAAGTTTTATAAATATAAGTTTGCGAAATTGTCATAATCTTAGTTTCGCCATAGATTTTATCAGTTGAAGTTAAGAAGTCGTAATTGAACATAACCTTTATAAGTTTATTTTGCGCTATTTGCAAGGGTATTAAGTTCGTTTTTGCAGCTGCACCCCAAATCTCTATTAGGTAATCTAGGTGTGGTTTAACACGAGAATTGTATACATTATATTTTACTTTGCGCGGTAGACATCTCGCCATTCCACGTAATAAACCCGTAAGAGAAGTTAATTTCTTTTTTATCTTGTCAATATGCGGCTTCCATGAAATAGTGCAATCCAGTATTAAACCTAAGTATTTATCTTCGTATACTCTATTAATTATTTGATTATTTATTTTGGGTGGTTCATGACTGGGAATAATTTTATTTTTCGCAGCGAATATTATGTAGTTAGACTTAGACACATTAATAGTAAGTAGATTATCCTGAAACCACCTTTCCAATATGTTCAAGTCATCCTGAGCTGATCGCAATATATCTTCAATTGAATTTCCAAAGTAGAACAAAGTCGTGTCATCAGCATAAAGAGAAAGATCCCCTTTTAACCCAATCTGACTAATACTGTTAACATAAATTAAAAACAATAGAGGCCCTAATATGGATCCCTGGGGCACTCCAAAGGTAATATTTCTGGGACTACTTACAGTATTTCCGATTTTAACTACTTGACAACGATTTCTGAGATACGATTGAAACATTTTATGTGCGTTCCCAGTTATACCAATTTTATTTAATTTATCAAGCAATATATCGTGACTTACCGAGTCAAAAGCTTTTTTTAAATCAATAAGAATACCTACTGCAATAAGCTTATAATCAATATTTAATTTTATTTTAGTTATAGTGTCCGTCACAGCTGAGAGTGTATTCGATTTTGGTCTAAAGCCATATTGCCTTACATAAAAGTAATTTTGAGAGGATAGATAATGTTCTAACCGATTATAAAGAACCCGCTCAAAAATCTTTGATAATACATCTTCAATTGAATTTCCAAAGTAGAACAAAGTCGTGTCATCAGCATAAAGAGAAAGATCCCCTTTTAACCCAATCTGACTAATACTGTTAACATAAATTAAAAACAATAGAGGCCCTAATATGGATCCCTGGGGCACTCCAAAGGTAATATTTCTGGGACTACTTACAGTATTTCCGATTTTAACTACTTGACAACGATTTCTGAGATACGATTGAAACATTTTATGTGCGTTCCCAGTTATACCAATTTTATTTAATTTATCAAGCAATATATCGTGACTTACCGAGTCAAAAGCTTTTTTTAAATCAATAAGAATACCTACTGCAATAAGCTTATAATCAATATTTAATTTTATTTTAGTTATAGTGTCCGTCACAGCTGAGAGTGTATTCGATTTTGGTCTAAAGCCATATTGCCTTACATAAAAGTAATTTTGAGAGGATAGATAATGTTCTAACCGATTATAAAGAACCCGCTCAAAAATCTTTGATAATACAGGGAGAACCGAGATGGGGCGATAGTTCCCCGGGTCAGTTTTACTTCCAGCTTTATAAACTGGAGTAACTTTGGCAATCTTAAGACTATCGGGAAAGGTCCCCAAACGTAAACACTTGTTTATAGACTGAGTAAGCTCATTAATTATAAGGTTTTTTATACATTTAATAGATTTTGTGTTAATCCCATCAATTCCCGAACTGGTATTATTATTTAAATTATCAATTATTAAGTTAATTTCGTTTGTGGTTGCAAGTGAGAAGTCTGTGAGTGAATGTGTAGTGGATCCAGTTTCACTTACCTCAGAATTATAAGATGAATTATTCATCTTGATTTCACTCGCCAGAGACGAGCCAATTGTAGAAAAAAAGTCATTGAATACCTCGCAGATTTTTTTCGTGTCTGTAATGCTATTGTTGTTGATATGGAGCTTAGTTGGACCTCCAGATTCTTTGATTTTGTTGCTTGAAAGACTGTTGATGAGGGACCACATTTTAGCTGGTTTTTTATTACAATTTGTAAAAGCTTTTAAGTAATATGAAGTTTTAGATTGTTGTATCATTTTCGTAACTTCATTTCTCTTCGTAATGAACTCTGTATACTTTGCATTATTTTCTGGGTCGCGTTTATGTATTTTCCACAAAGCGTTTCTACAGTTTATTTCACTTATTATTGTTTTGTTAACCCAGTCTTGTCTGGGAGAATTTAGAATTTTATATTTTAATACCTTACTTTTATTTACACTTTTGGAAACATTTTTTTCTAAAATATCGAATATATTGTTTTTATTTTTATCTTTATTGTCAGCCATGTTATTATAAAGTAAGTCATAGTCAACAGCCTCATATGGTATCTTTTCCAAAATTCCTTTTTGATACCTTTTCAATTCAAAATAAAGTTGTTTGTGATCTGATATTGATGATTCTATTATAGCTAAAAGGTGTTTACTTTCTTTTAAATTGCAACACACGTGATCTATGAGTGTTTTTGATGTAGTGGTTTCTCGGGTGCAGTGTGCTTTATCTATTTTGTTCTTGATTTCATACCCATTTTCTTCCAAAACATCTCTGTACATTACAGTCGTTTGCTCTGTCGCAAGTAAATTGATATTGAAATCACCAAATACAAGGCCTCTTTTCATTTTATGAAGTTGGTTTGAATATTCATCAAGGAAGGTTTTGATGCTGGATTCTGGTTTCCTGTAGATGGCTCCAACATTTAGGGAAAAATTCCTAAGATAGATCCATAGAAAATGATTATCGTTAGAACATTTACTTTCAACTAAGATATGCTTAAGATTTTCGTTGACGAATATTGATACTCCACCACCTCTCATATTAGACCTGTAATTGTAATAATGAGAGTAACCACTAATCTTAAATCGCTTGGCTTCATCGTCAATTTTTAACCACGTTTCAGTTAAGATTATTACATGGAGAGGATTTTCGAATGATTTGACAATACATAGAAGCTCATCAAACTTTTCCGGCACCACAATACTCCTCACATTTGCATAGAAAAATCTTAATGATTTTTTAGTTGTACGAATACAATTATAATTTTTAACAATTTGATAGATATTTACATTCTCGTTTGTAATTTGACGGTTTATATCCAGTCCTCTTTTATCATGTTCATTTATAAAGCTCAGTTTTTTGCAGATTTGGCCGTTTTTAGTTGAGAGACAATGATTTTTGGAATTCCATTAAAATATTTTATAATCAAATTGTTTTCACCATTTTCCGTTCTAGTCTTAATCTCTTCAGTTATTTTTTTAAGAAATACTCGCTGCTGTGGTGTTTGGTCTGAATATACATTTACACTGGGACTTTGTATTTCGCTTCTATTTCGAAGGATATGTTTGCAAACTTCTTGAGATGTAAATATTGCTTTTATGACACGTTTTTTGTGTGGATTGTACTTCCCAAGTCGTAAAATAGTACGTGGTGCCGGGCAATCTGGATTCACTTGTTTTAAAATTTTCATGACTTCATTTTTGTCGATTTCATTTCTATCTTCCTTCCGAAATGATTCTGCTTCTGTGATCCCGGTGATAATAATATTATTCATTCTTCTCTCTCTTTCATTTATTTCCTTTATTATTCCTTCAATCGAATAACAGACGAGCAGATAGCGGAATCCATTTTAAGAAGCCTTAATTCCGATTCTACGTAAACAAGTTTATTTGCTGTCACAACACTTTTGTCTTGTAGAATAGACAGGTCAGATTTAATATCGATTTGTTCTTTGACAACGTTTTCTATCGTAGTTTTAATGTTACCCATTTGCTCATTAAGAACAGTCATATCTTTGGATATCTTATCCATAAATTCTTTTTGATTATTGCCAAAAGAAGTTAGCATTGACATTATTTGTGACATTTGATTTTTAATTTCACTTACTTCTTCTTTGATTAAATTGATATTCTCATTTTCTTCAGGTTGTTTCCTTTTATGTCGAAAAGTAATCTTTTGAACATCTGATATTTCAGAAGACGCAGCAAGGGAAGATAGATTTGGTTGCGAATCACTCAAGCCTCTTCCAGCAGACATTTTAATCTATGTTGTTTACTATAACTCCAATAGTAAACAGTTTTACTCAGTGGGTATATTAATAAAACTCAGATGATTTTATGCAAAAACAAATTCAAGCCACTTAAGCACTTTTAACGTGGTATATAGAGTTGGGATTAAGTTGACAGTAACTACAAATATTTAAAGATTATTTGCAACACGTCTACTCGGTACGCTGTCCGAAACGCATTTTTTTAATGTATAAATTTATAACAATACTTTCCAATATAAAGGTTCAGATTATAAGCAACACAATCTGATAAAATAAAGCTTTTAGAATCTCTTAAATGAGCTGAAACAGGAAAATTGTAAGATTTTGGTTTACCTCTCGCTAGAAATATACCTTCCATACATATAAACTTGGTAGATGGAATCATGTTCTGATTATTGGCGTAACTTAACGCCACGCTTTGTAAGCAAAACATTTGATTTTAAAATAATTGAGTTGAATCGAACCCACAACCGGCATGTTTAAAATCTGACGTCTTGCCAATGCGCCACGATGGCCTCAATGTATTTTATTTTTTTTTGTTTCACGCTATATCCTGCGCACCGCAGAGTAGACAGAGGGAACCTGGGAACTTAGTGCTAAGACACTCGTTTCTCATTTAGACATTTCTGTTCTTCACTTTCCGCCAAATTATGCAGGCATTGCGGATTGAATGGTGTAATTCAACACCCTGCCTTGCCTTGATACCAGATATATTTTATTTCCTTGGCTAAGGAGCCCATAACCTGTCGCGCTCACAGTCGCATATTGTGCTACGCCAGGCCTCACATCTATGGCCTCCATTAATTATTATTATAAACGTATTTTCTATTATTCATTTCAGCTAGCTGGTATAGCGCTCATAGGACTTGGTGTGGCCGTAGAGCTCCGGGTGTCTAATGTGACGAACATATTTGAAGACTCTAGAATATTCGAGCTGACCCCCATAGGCGCTATTGTTGTGGGATGTGTGGTATTTATAGTCGCCTTCTTCGGATGCTGTGGGGCCATCAGGGAGAGTAATTGTATGCTTATCACCGTAAGTATTATTTGTTTAGGTTCACGCTGTCTCCTGGACGTAACAGTGTGGGAACCTGAGTACCCAATGTTAAGTACGCTTCCGGTCCCCGTTCTCCGTGGAATTTAGGAGGCATTGCGTTGTGTACTTTGCCTTGTTATTAGAGGGAGGGATTCCTATAACCTGTGGCATGTATAATCACGTTAGTACTCCTGCATCAGGACAGGCCTTAATATATAAAATAAAGGCACTATTTCCACGTGAGCGCAACTTAAGTAACTTTTTTCATTTCCAGTATGCAATATTCATGATTGTTTTGATGATATTGAAAATTACGTTGGCCGTATTAATATTTGTGAAACAAGACGAGCTCCTTGACAGCATCCCGCGCTGGCTCAACGAGGCGTTCGCCAGGGATCGTACCACATTCCAAGAAATAGAGAAATCCGTAAGTTAGCAAAATGTTTTTGTTTATCCTATATTTATGCACGACAAAAATAGATACAGAAATATGTAATAACATAAAATTGTGTAGAGTAGATAAGTTATATCTCTATCAGAGATATCTACAAGGAATTCTTGATTGTTAGAATTTTCAAAAGATACGATTAGAATACCGTATGTATATATCTTAACTAATCCAATTTCCTGAATACAAAGCCATAATCGTCAAGTATATGCTGCTATGCTACACAACATATAATAAATAGAACAAAAATTATATTCATTGCATGAAGGCTCCACAGTTGTTACAACATTACCTAACTTAGCTCTTATAAAAATACTTAAATGCGATAAATCTTTTCCAATTACTAATACTCGTATTCGATCGTCACCACCACAATGAGGTCGTAGACAGTATCGTTTTATACATATTTAATAATTAATTGACTATCAATTTGACGTATTGCGTGTTAAATGGAAGGAATTAACGGCGCGCTTTACCTTGTTACCACAGCAGAGAAATAAAAATATCAAATATTTTATTTCCTCGACTAAGGATCGAACTCAAAATCTATCGTGTTTACAGTCACACGGTTGTCTTCCTGAGCCACGACCAGCCTCAAACATGATGTTAATGACTTCGATATAACTCTACCATACTGCGAACAGAGTTTCCACGGATACTTAGAATTGTGTAACTATTAAGTACTTATGAGGCCTGTCGTGGCGCAGCGGCACAAGAGTGTGACTGTAAACGACAGGTTCTGGGTTCGATCCCCAGTCGAGGAAATGAAATATTTAATATTTTAAATTTAAATATTTAATGTTTCATTTCTTCGCTCTGGTATTAAGGCAAAAAGCGCGGCGTTGAGTTCCGCCACTCAACACGCAATGCCTCAAATTCGGCGGAAAGTGGGGAACGGAAGTGGAACGGAGTGTCTTTACACTAGGTTCCCGAGTTCCCTCTGCCTACCCTGCCTCGTGCGGGATACAGCGTGAAGTTAAAAAAAAAAAAAATACTTATATCAATTAACCACAGCAGAAACCACCTGTAAAAGGCAGTATTTAATCGAGTAAAATAAATTATAATATTAAACTGATAATGAAAAAGATGATAGCATAATATTTATGTGTCAAACAACATAAGATTAGATAGCAGTGGTGTACTACTTGTACATAACATTGATAATAATCGATATTTTATTAGAACGATATTTGAAAAGAAAGAAATAGCACAAGCTTTTTAATTTCTTAGTTTGCTTAAAATTTTTATTCTATATTAATCTTCGTCGTTGTTTGTTTGTTGAGATTTTGATGGGAAAAATATATAATTTGAATACGATTTATGTGGATGTCACTGTTGTCGTATAAATAGACATGTAGTACGGCATACAGTACTAACCCCCTTAGAAATTAGTACAATTTATCAACATGTAATACCTAGCTAGGGAGGATAATATTACTTTATAATGTTTTTTTTTAGTTTCATTTTCTTAACTATAACCACAATTTCAAGATTTGAAACAAAAAAAATCTTTTTCAAGGAGATATATGATAGAATCGAAAATCATCACATTTACTTACAGTCAGACACTGTTCCGCCACTACTTCCACATTGGTAAGAAAGCAGTAGGCGGCGTTGAGTTCAGAACTCGGTGGACAGCAGGACTCGGATGTGCCTTAACACTGGGCTCAAAGATTTCCTCTGCCCATCCTGCCATGTGCAAAATACGGCGTTCACGGCGGATTAAAACTTATTATCAATGTTATTTTCTTTTCAGTTCAAATGCTGCGGACCACAAGGCGCTTTGTCCTACTTGAATATTACTCTACCTGATTCATGCTGCGCGTCCTCTCCTTGCATCATCGGCAACACTTACGACGGCTGCAATACTATTGTCGTTCAATTCTTTGAGACGTTCGGCCTCGCTATCGGCGTTGTAGCCATTGTGGTTGTTGCGATTGAGGTATGAAAATTGTATACATATTGAATTTATTTTGATTTCTGACTGATTTGTAAGCGGAACAGGTTGTGGATTCGACCCCCACTCGCAGAAACGATGTATCTCATTTTTTCGGTCTGGTAGCAAGGTAAAACGCGGCATTCAGTTTAGTTATTCAATACGCAATGTCCTAATTTGGCGGAAAATGGGGAACGAAAATGTATTAATGGGAACGAAGTGTACTAGGTTCCCAGTTCTCTCTGTCTACCCTGCCATATGCGGGATACAGCGTGAAGCTAAAAACCAATGTAATGTATGAGATGGCTGTGCAGGTATACAGACACACTACCACTCCTTGTATTCGTTCTGAAGTTAAAATTAAAATACGTATAATTCGAGAGTCTGAGCTTATTTTCTTACCATTCATGTCCTAGTCACTCACTGAAACTTGAATTAGGAATAAGGTTAAATAGCCTTTAGTTGCTTTTTTAACAAGTTAAATTCCGTTATTAATTAACTCAACGTTTCTTAACTCAACGTTTCTTCTTCATAGCATTATACAGAAAAAGTTTAAAATTTATTACTCAGCTTCACGCTGTATCCCGCACATGGCAGGGTAGGCAGAGGAAATCTAGTGGAATTGCGTGTTGAGTGGCATAACTCAATGCCGCGCTTTGCCTTGATACTAGAGCTAAGAAATTAAAACTTTAAATAATTATTTTGAAAATATTAGATTTCCTCGAGTGTGTATCGAACGACAGGTTGTGGATCAATCGTTCAATCATTCAGTCACACACTTGTTACGTTGCGCCACGAAGCCTTTATGTTATTATTTATTTATAATTTATTAATTTAATTAATTTTTTGTTTCAGTTGGTAGCTGTTGTATTTGGACTGTGTCTAGCGAACCATGCGCGCAACAAGGACAGAAGAGCGCGCTACTAATATCTTATATTTATAAATATAAACAGCTTTATAGGAGCTTTAGCTTCCGTAGTTATAAATAATATTAAGTATAAACGTATTTAAACTTATAAGAAAATAAAATTGTAGGTTATTAATTTGGACTTAAGACAAAATGTAAACAGACAATGCAAAATTTCTTAATCTTTATTTGATAACTAGCGACCTGTCCACGTCTTCGCCTACTTGAATTACACTATTTTATTTACTAATTTCAAGTATTTTCTTGTTCTAACGACATTATCACAGACTTATAAGACGGACTTTAGGAAGAATGTAAATATTTGGTAGCCTTATATTTTTAAAAATAAAAATCGTCAATATAATTATAACAGAACAATCAACAAAAAACTTCAAAATAAAAACAAAAAAATCAAGAAACAAGAAACTAGAAATTTCATTCTCGTATAAACAAAATAAAATGATAATGAAATAACAAAATTTAAATTAAAATATCTGGAGACAGGAAGTTGATCTCTAGTAAAAATTATACAACTCGACCAATGACAAAACGTCACTTTTTAATGTCTGTTTTTTTAATCTGTGTTCTATAATTTCTTACCACTAAAATGTGTTTGTTGTATAAAAAGTGCCTTTTGGATGTTTTTCGTGTAAACTATTTTAATAATTATTAAAAATAAAAACAAACATAATCTAACGATTTATAATATTTGATCTGGACCAGATCGTCGGTCCACCTGACATTACATTATAAAATCCATTTTGTTAAAGTGAACTACAAGGTTTTGACAGTATTTTTTTTTTCATAATAGTTTTAATGTACGGTACACTTGAGAATTTTAGCAATTCATAAGGATTTTAGTTAAATAATAACAAGTATAATAAGATAAAAAGAACCACGAAAATTTTAGACTTTAAATGTTTTATTACAATAGTAATGGCAGTTATAAGAAATTTTGTGAAATAAAATTTGTAATAAAAGCATAAATTAATCAAAGAAGTTATTTTTTCGCAACCGTCGTAACAGATGCTGTCCGATTGCGCCATTTTACATCTGTGTATAACTTCAATATTCATTAGGAAGTAAGGAAATAATCCCCAATTCAATTACTATAATTGAGGCTTATCATGGCACGTGGGTACAAAATAATATGTAAATATGTTTCTATGAAGGTGACAGATTCAATTCCTACACAAAGAAATATTTTAATTTTCCTAGCTCTGAATATAAGGCAATGCGCGGTGTTGATTTGCCACTCAATACTCAATATCTCCAAAATTTGTTGGAATGTGGGTAACGAAAGTATCTTAGTATCAACGAAGTGTCTTAACACTAAGTTCACAAATTCTCTCTACGTACCACCATGCCACCTACCACTCATGTATGCAGAATAGCGTGAAGATAAAAAAAATAACTTTGGACATTACATCACCAACGTGGAGCGGAAGTTGGGATGTATTAAGTATCGGGACCAAGGAAAGTGAATCGCTCCTTAAGATAGGAAGGAGAGTTAATACGAAAAAGGATAGAAGTATAGAGTGCAAGAATATGGAAATATCGATGCAGAGACAGTCAAGTTTTTCAAATTAAAAAATATATTTAATGCAAACAATTTGGAGACGCTCTAGTTTATCTTAGTGTTTTTGTGATAAATCAAGGAAACATGTATCAGCATAGTAGATGATGGGAAGAAGGAAAGAACGGAAATGGCTAAGGTATTTTTTATTTTTATTGACAGACAGAGGCAGATTCTAACTTTTAAGAAAGCCTACTGTAGCAAATATCTTACGCCTAGCATTTTAAATATGTGGAGTCCATGATAAGGTGCTATCCATGATGTTACCCAGGTTTCTGACGGACTGTAACTCCTATATAGGAGTGTCAAATTAAAAATTCAAATATTTTTTTATTCAAAATTTACCACCAGTTTACTAAAGATACTGCCTCAGATCTGCGAAGAACCGGCTAAAGAAACTCATCGGGATATGTCTTTTTTTTAACCAAAGCTAGGTTCAACGGCTTCGCCATTCAAGAGTACATCGGCTTTTACAATCTTCGTGTTGGGTGTTCGGAATATCAAATATTTAATTATTTTACTATTCAAAAGTAAATTATTAACACAACGTAATATTTTTGAGAGAGCATTGTTTACATCGTCACATACTTTTTGACTTTTTTCATGTTAAAAATTAACGATATATCCGCAAAAAATACTACCTCATAACTTTTTTCAATTAAATATTGTAGGTCAATCATATATCAAAAAGAGAAAAGGAGCAAATATAGACCCCTGTGGGACTCCCATACTGATTAATGTATTAGGAGATTTCCTGCCATTAACATTAATCCTCTGTATTAGTCAGAAGATCGAGTGCACCGTAATAGTGGTCTGTAATGGTGTAGCTCCATGACCAATGTTGAGCTTGAAATTGTAGTGTTGTTTTCGTAACGAATACTTTGTTGGTGAATGTGTACACAGGCATGTGTTTGGCAACATTCTAGCAATTTACTTGCATAAATTATCAGGAAGGATTTACTTGCATAAATTATAAGATGGAAATTTCGGAAGGAGGGCCCCATGCCACAGTCCGAGGCTTACGCCATATCCAAACTAACTGATAGTCCCTCTTCCTTACTTTCAATAGTCTTGGCGGAAGCCATATTCCACTAAAGGAGAAATACTATCAGGCCAACTTGACTTGTGGATGTCCGAGGAAGACAGAACACGCCTCAAGGGCGTATTTTAAGATTGCGCGCCCCAGGCTACTGTAACTTTCCGCCCCATCAAGGAATGAAAGAAGTCCATAGGATCACAGAACATATTCTGGATCATAGGACCCGTTCCAACCACAAAATGCCGTCTGCGGCAATCTTCCTAGATGTTGCAAAGGCGTTCGATAAAGTCTGACATAATGGCTTGATTTTCAAGCTCATACGTTAAGGGGTGCCAGATAGACTCGTGCACATCATACGAGCTTACTTATCGAATCGCACTTTCAGATTCCAGGCCGAAGGTATCCTGTCCAGTGGAGCCGGTGTTCCTCAGGGCTTTGTACTCTCTTCTGTACAGTTTGTACATACATGACATCCCAAAAAGCTCCACTGACTAACCTAGCCCTTTATGCGGACGACACTGCCGTCTATGCGTCTGCCCGCAATTCAGTTCTGTTAGCCGATCGCCTACTTATAGGCACCTGGCTAAATGGTGTATCGAAGTTAACCTTGAAAAGAGTACGTCAGTATTCTTCCCCATTCGCCCAAACGAATGGCATGCCTCATGTTCTTCTGCAAGGCAAAATCATACCTCAAGCACAGAGTTCCAAATATCTAGGAGTAATTCTGGATAACAAAGTCAATTTCTAAGAGCACATGAGATACGTACGCCGGAAAGCGACGTACGTACTTCTTCTTCCTGGCATTAATCCCGGCTTGCTGTGCCAGGGTCTGCCTTCCTACTAAGCCTACTCATGCTAAGTGAGCATGATCTTTTAGGTCCTCAGGTATCAAGGCACTTGCGTCCGATTCTTAGGCCGGCACGCAACGTGGCCATACCATCTCAAGCGACGCTCTTGGAGCTTATCGGCTATGCCACGGACTCCAAGACTACCTCGAATGAATGTGTTACGTATGCGGTCAGACCGCTTTACTTCGCACAGCATCTTCATTTCCGTGGGCTGCTCCTGAGTGTGCCGAGATAATACTGGCCAGCATTCGCTGCCGTATAAAAAAACCGGTTGAACGATGCTCTTGTATGTCAGCCCCTTGAGTTTGGTCGGTATTCTGCGATCGCAGACCATACCAGTGACGTCTCGCCATTTGGCCCAGGCAGGTGCTTATCCGACCATGAACATCGTGATCGATGCCTCCAGACTTGTGCATAACGGATCCGAGATCCGAGCTTGGTTATATGGATAGTGCTTGAGTCCGGTCTTCTGCAAGCCATGTACTCAGTACCATTCCAGAGGTTCACTTTACGCTCTAGCATCAGCCGATCCTCGTCAGTGCGTGCTATGTCATCGGCATACATCATCAGCCACGGAGGCTGGTCTTGGATGTGAGCCAACAGTATCTAACACTACATTGAATAAAAATGGACTAAGAGCCCAGCCCGTACGTGTAAGTACTCTCTTGTCTATACCCGCTGGTCTGTGCCAAATTTAAAATGACCCTTAGAAATAAAATCCGCCTGTACACCACCTGTATCCGGCCAATGTTCACATATGCCAGTGTAGTGTTCGCACACACTCGCCTCCGTGGTTTAAAATAATTCATAGAAAATCTCGCGCATTGCCACGGGAGCTCCTTGGTTCATGCGCAACATAGATCTACATCGAGACATCAATCTCGACTCCATTCAAGAGCACTGCAGGAAACTGTCCAGTAGCTACTTTGAAAAGGCCTCGGCCCATCCGAACACCCTGGTGGTAAAAGCCTGCGATTATCCGCTCCCCGTAGCTAAGGGAATATTCCGTAAGGTCTACCGTAGACCACGCAATGTTCTATTCGATAAAGCTTACCATTACAGTCGCGAATAAAGTGAAACAAGTAGGTAGGTCCCCGCCGGTGGATACGAGGTCCCAGTTATACAGCAGCCCAAGCGCGCCTAGGCGCGGGAGGGTGCCAAAAATAAATTCCAAAAGGGTATCCACAGCCCTACCCAGTAGGCCTAGCTCGGGCCGAGCGAAGCAAAGCTCGGCTAGCGAACTTCGTTTGTAGTGGGGGGCCCCACTACAAACGAAGTTCGCAGTTCGAGGTTCGAGTCTCGCAAGAGGCGCCCTTGCAACTTCGTAGTATCTCTTTGAGTCACTCAATCTGGTGACAAGTTCAAGATCATAGCTCTTCCAGCTTGGCCTCCAACAAAACCGGTGACGCTGTAGAGGTCGCAGGGCCAACAGCATACTACCCCATCGAAAGAAAAAAATAAAAAGGATGAAAGAACACAAAACAAAATATAGATTTTATATTTTACACTATTTTTCTGTGGACAAAATTTTAAATGTGAAAAGAAAACCGAGGCGAAAAAAAAATAGACGGTTCAACCGCTTCAGGACAAGGGGCGGCTTGCATATTTCAATTTAATTTCGAATTCTTCAGATATGAAATCTTCACGTAGAAAGGTGGTTCAGAGGCGTTCTAAGTCTAAGCCTTATGTATTAAAATATTTTTTTGTATTTTTTGAAACGTCCAAACCGAAGGCCGCGCTGCCCCTGGGCCGCCCCTCGCGGCCTGCCGCCCCGGGCTATAGCCCTTCTAGCCCTAGGGTAAATACACCCTTGACACGCCTAACAACATTTTGACTGAATTCATCGTCATGAATTGAGTTCTAACACCACGGGATGGTCGACGGCGTTGTTCCTCGTAATTTTAATTCTAATACTGTATCTTATTAGCTTAACAAAGTCAGTCAATTATTCTTTTAATTCTAATTATTATATTCTTCAGTCAAATAATTATAATTATACTAAATAGCATACTTAATCTTTATCTCAGCCACTAAATAAAGTCGGTATGACTCATATTAATTCTATATCTTATAGTTATTCTTATAACAATAAAAATATACTAAATCTTTATCTCAGCCGCCAAAGAAACTCTGTTTTAGACATACTAAATCCTATACTAAATATTTATCTCTATTGCTTAATAAAGTAAGCATGAGTCATGTTAACTCCATATCCTTAACTATTTTTATAAAAATAATAATGCAAGTTCTATTTATACTCGTAATAACAAGTATCGCAAAAACAAGAACGATGTGAACCTTTAGGGATAGAATCTACAAGATTCAAAGTTCACATCGTTATCACCCTAGTCTATACTCAGTAATAGTAGGGAGCAGTGGCAGTGTAAGCAAGCGTACTATTTATTGTACAGCCTTTTTTACAGTCTTATTTAAAAAAAAAAAGTACTTTTTAGCAATACACAAAATAAATTAATTATTATGGGAAGTTTGATTTTCCAAGATGCGTAGACGTGATCGTGTCCCATATGTATTATGGTTGGTCTAGTACATTTTCGTGAATCATTGACAGATCAGTCATTGTTTTTTTTAATGTATTTAATACAAAGTTATGACAGTGATATGTTTATTGGATGTCTTATAAGAAACCAAGTTAAATCATAATTTCATTGATAAAAAGGGACTAAATAACAAAAAAAAGTATTTGGTAAGAATTTTCTTAAAAATTAAATAACTTTTTAGTTAAAATACTCTGATAATAAGTTATTATTTAGAGAAACAGATGGTTTTATTGACCGATGGTGAGCACCTGCACTTGCACCTGATGGTGAGTGATCATTACCTACCACTAAGCTTAAAAGATTTCTATAAATTCTTGGGAAGCCTGTAAGATGGAAGTTTTACAAAGAACTCACCCTGCTACGCTTGATCGAAGGCTTACGCCAAGTCCAGACTAACTCTTCCTCTCAGGCCCTCCCTTATTTTCAATAGACACAATCCAGTGTCATATTGACGGTAACCATTGACCAATCGGTGATTCTGCAAATAAACCAAGCTGGCTATATAAAATGCTCTCTACAATTTTAAAGAGCAGGGTAGTTATAGAAATAGGAGTTGTGTCGGTTTTATTGCCTTTTTTTAGGATCAAGTGGATCAGAACTCACAGCGGCGGAAGGCTGGCTAAAATTGCCAAGTGCTGTAAAAGAGGGCCAAAACTGACGAGTTCTGGACGAGTAGCTCTTAAGTTTCTCGTCGATTTTAACGATATTTTCTGACCGTTCCATGTCTATTTACCACTTAAAGTGTGTTTGCCACTTTTTAGGATTTTTAACTTCGGTTTCTTAGTAATCAATGCCTTGGCAAGTGCCAGTAAGCAAGTTTGCAAGAGGTATCCAAACCAAACCTGTGACTTGCCACTGAATGGCACAAAAGTGCTGGGAATATAAAGTTCCATATCCTGCAGAGCCACGTCAATCACAGCAGTGACATAATACTAAAGAAAGAAGCAAACTGGTCCACAGGAATAAGACAAGTAAAGTGTACGCAGCCCATGCCAATCTGATTTATATTGCCAGACACGACGAGCTTCTGATGTTCTTTGACTATTAAGTTTAATGAGCACAACACTCCGTACTAGACAGTCTTAAGACTCTAAAGGTCCTATAAGGAGGTATTGTAGTTGTCCATGTCTGGGAATCGCGAAGGCGATTTAACCAATTGGGCCAATCCATTCGCCATAGCAAGGTCGAATAGAGTACTCCCCGCGTGGTCAGTGGAGCGTGACCCGAGACAACTAGGATAATGTGCATTAAAATCACCTAGTATCACAACCTCTAAAGTGGGGATCTGTGAGAACACATCTTCAAAATCTGGGTCTCCATTAGAAATAACAAGCCCGTGCTGTCTCAAGATATTGGTGAATGGCATTCAGATTGGAGTGTATGCTCCTGATGTTGGAAGATCCCACGTTAAATAGGGGCTGCTGTGAAGCGTACACTGGAGCGTGCACCTCGTTTGTCTTGTCGGATGGAGAGATTCTCCAGCATCGTTAATGATGGTACCTTCCTGGTATAATTTTACTATTACTTCTGTTTACATGTCTAATGCAAAACACAGTAGGAGGAGCCACTTAACGCCGGTTGTAAATGCTGAGTAGCATTGTTGGGTGTGGTGATAATCTGGTCGGGTCTGCCCATGCGTGTTCCCATTATAGATAAGTCTCCCACACGTATTTTAGTTACCTCAAACGACACCATCAATACCAGGGTGGTCTTTAACTAAGCCAGTGTCGAGCGGCTAAATAAAGATGAAAAGAAAATCATATTTACATATTCATTCACTACAATTATCTTTATTTTGGAAGTTGTTTCTTTTTAATCTACCTGCCTCGGCGCAGGAACACAATCGTATGGCAAATTGTGCATTCTATTTTTATTGGAATTAAATTTCATTTCTTCGCTCTGGTAGCAAGGCGAAACATTTCGTTGATCCGCCTCTCAACGCAGAATGTCTCAAATTATTGGAACGTTATAAACGAGCTTGTTAGCTCTGATCACTCTGCCAAATGGGGATACGGCGTGAAGCTATAAAAAATCTTGTTAATAATAAATATAAATAAAATTGTCAAACTTTGCAAAGAACCATTCGTGACACCAATCACCTATCAACTTGTTATCTGATAAGTCTGATCCAGGTACAATTTATATATCCTAGTTAGTTCAATGCTAGTTCTTGAAATTGTTTCGTTCAATCATACTTTGTCGAAATACAATTTAATAATAGAACAAAATGTGCTTTATAGTTAAATATATTTTATTTTTTACTAATTTCTTTTTCACAGTAAGTTTTCTTATCTTATTTTATTAGCTTCATGCTGCACTCTATACACGGATAGACAGAGGGAACTTGGGAACCTAGTGTTAAGACATTCCGTTCTTTTCTTCACCTTCCACCGAATTTGAGGCATTGAATACGTCATTGGTAAAGCCCAATGTCTGCTTTTTTACGAGGGCGTATAAATGAAAATATGGAATGTTTCAATTTCTCGAATGGTGATCGAAACCACATCTTCTCGCGTTTACTGCTATGCTGCTTGTGCCCCTGCGCCACTACGTTTGTTCTTGTTTTACTACATATAGAAAAACCTTAGTGAAATATTACCCATAGTCATAGTTATAATAAATAAATCAAAAGTAGTAAATATATATTCACGATATATCCCGTACATGACATGGTAAGTAGAAGGAACTCGAGAACCTCCTGTTAAGACATATTTCGTTTTCCACTTCTCGAATTTGAGATTTTGTTTTCATTTTCCTCGGGTGGAGATCAAACCCACAACCTGTTGCGTTAACATTCCCCTCAATAACACCCCTCATTTATTAACAGCAAATATTTTTTTTGTTATAAAAATTGAAATTATAATGTACTTATATAAGAAAACTTGAACGAGGCACGGCTGCAAAACGTAGGTCCCCACGTTTTGCAGCCAGCAATTTCTTATCAAATTTTGTCGAAATTTCTTTACCGACTTTACAACTTATTTATATTGTTAGTCTATTTCTATCTTTTTAAAGATATTTTTAGTTACAGCTGGTGCATTATTAAATATTTTTCATATTTTAAAACGAACACACATATTTTAAAACGAATAAAAAAGAATATTTAGTGGATAACGAACCCGCGCTTCTTGGAAACTTATGTTAATTACATGTTTTTGTCTATTTTGAGTTAGCCGGACTAGCAGTACTTGGCTTGGGTGCGGCTGTTCTGGTGCAGCTACGTGATGTGTTCGCGTTAGTGCCTGTTAATATCAACGCAATTCCTATAGCAATCATAGTTCTGGGAGCGGTCACTTTTGTGATCGCATTCTTTGGATGTTGCGGTGCCATCAGAGAGAACAAATGCTTTCTTATGCTGGTAAGATATTTAATTTCAATATTATTTTTGTCTGCTCTAAATAAGAATCTTGTCATAAATATTTCAAATAAAAACAAATATTCTTGAAGACATCGTGGACGGTAGTTGAATAATTTCTACTATAAAGAATAAAATATTTGATGTTTTCAATTCTTTGCTCTGGTAGTGACAGAAAACACTGTGTTGACTTCCGGCGTTCAATATGCAATTTTCAAAATTTGACGTAAAGGTAATAATTATAATAATTTATTATAATAATTTATTTTTTGTCACAAGAGATACATAACAATGGATAACAACACATACAATTTTAATATTATTAACACGCTATAGTTAAATTGACCACTGATACCCAAAGTAAGCTCTAACTTGTGGTACGGGTATTAGGGCATTAAAAACATAATTTACTAAAAGTGTAGTGTATTGTTGATACATCGATTAATGTGGTGAAATTCTAAGACTACAAAATAATAATAAAAATAAAAATAAGTGTGGGTGTGTGTGTGTGTCTGTGTGTGTGCTTGCGCGCACGCGTGTGTTTGGTTATTTGGTATACGAAGAATGAATTTAAATTAAAGTACACTTAGTTTGATCAAAGTTTCTGTGTCTTCATAAGATTTAGTCATCAGCCATGTGGTAACTTATATCTTACATTGTGATTTAATTAACGGATAGATGTTGCAGTATTTATTAGCGATATTATAAAAATGACAACTTACAACCCTGTGATTCCGAGCAGCTAAGGCATATTTAGATCTTTGAATTTGACATACCTTAGCTGTGTGGCGTTTTTTTGTCATTTGAACGTCATATATAAGGTTAGTATGTTTTCTGCAAATTGTTGCAAGCACAAAGAGTTGTCTAACAGTAAGCATTTCACCTTCTTGTTATAATTGGGTAGTCGAATATCTAAAAGGTTTAAATGTCATTACCTTAGGGACTGCCCTTTGTGCTCGCTCTAGAGGCAGAAGATACGATTTTACAGCTCCACCCCAGACAGATATACAATATGTTGGTATAGGTTGGCATAGAGCATTATAAACTAATTTTTTTCTCAGCTTCACGCTGTATCCCGTACTAGGCAGGGTAGGCAGAGGGAACGGAAGTGGAACCTAGTGTTATGACACTCCGTTCCACTTCCTTTCCCCACTAATTTTCTGGTGTCAATTTTAGCCGAGTAACGTTACTTTTTAAAAAAAAACAACATTAACTGTAAGTAAGTTGTTTGATAGCCACAACACCACCTGAATAAGAGTGAATTATGCATGGGCAAATACTTCTAACCAGTTTTGGCCGTCAATATTTTTGTAATTGTGTTTTAATTTTTTAAGTAATTTGTTGCAAAAGTTACGGTATCTGATAGAGGTTATTTTAAGGGTATAGTTATCAGGATTGTTTTTTTAATCTTTTACTCATGGCGTCTCGATTTCGTATACAACACTTGCAATCAATGTCAGTTGCAATGTTAGGATCAAATGTATTCAAAATTGGGAAAAATCTGTGTCCGATATTTCCGCGTAAACAGAGTCGTAATTGACTTTGACATACTGAGTCTAATGTTTTTTTGGCCTTAGTAATATTTCTATATCTAAGAGCACCGGTGCATGGTCTGTGATACTAGCATCTATTACTAGTGTAGGAGCGTAAAGGTAACGGAACGGAAGTGCCTTATTAGGAACGGAAATTCCTAACACAAGGTGCCCAGGTTCCTTCTGCCTACCATACTGCGAGTAGATGCGAGAGTTAGGATTCAGTACCTTAAAAAAAACAACAATCCTTATAGAAACACTTTGCTGTCCGTCTGACAAAATACTTTTTCTCGAGCTTACGTTGATTCAGTTTTACCTAAACCTTTATGTTTAAAACTATACCAGCGGCGGACAGACAGTTATGAGATTTTGCAAGAAGTTAAATTTTGAAAAAAAAATAAATAAAAAAAAAGTATAATGTTAAGTATATTAAATAAATATGTATAATATGTAAATTAGTGTATATCCCTTCCAACTTAAATTCAATTAAATTTTGTATCGGTTCTTCTTCCCGTCGACATATTTTATCGTATTGGGGTAGCCCAATTGGGTACAAACAAACATACTTTAATCTTTACCCTATTTACTATTATTACAGTACGGGATTTGTATGATCGCGTTGGCCGCCGGTAAATTATATATATCGGTGATTCTCTTCCAAAGCCTCAACAGCATCAGGCGGACTGTACAGGGCTGGCTCAACAGTGCATTCGTCAGGCCCAATGTGAGAGAATACTTCAATGCTGTGCAAGTTGCGGTAAGATAATAAGATTACTCCGATTTCAAATTATTTTTTATGCATGAGACATTTTTCCAAAAACGTTTTGCAGTGAACATATGAAATGAAGCCAACAAACTGTACTATTTCACCACACATTTTCCATATATAGCATTTTTCTCTTTCGAAAGAGAAGTTGTGCTCATTCAGTTTCACGTGCTATCCCGCATGTAGCAGGATAGGCAGAAGGAGTGAACACTCCTTTCTCCGGCTCCTTTGGCCGAGGGGGTTGAAACTTATCACGTTTACAGCTACACGCTTGTGCTCCTACATCACGACAGGCCTTATTTTTATAGTTGTATATAACATAAAATGCCTTAGTATGTGTATAACATTATTTCAAAAATCTATATGTATGTTATGAATACAGTTCAGATGCTGCGGGACGACAGGTGCGGGTTCATACACCGCGGTGATGGAGAGTGTACCCTCGACGTGCTGCCCCAGCGACATGACGTGCGACTTACAGAACTCATACTCAGGGTGTAACGACCTCATCGGTGATTTCTTCGAAAAATATTCTGAAATCATTGCAGTTTTTATAGTTATAATTGTTGCGATAGAGGTAATATTTCTTTGTTTTAAAATTATTTTTATTAGCTTCACATCGTGTTCCTAGCGGGGTAGGCAGAGAGAAAGGAGCGCCAAACGCTATGGAGACCATAGCTGTTTTTTCAACATAGCAGGGTAGGCCGAGGGAACGTGGAAACTTAGTGTTGAGACACTCCGATCTGTTACTCAATTTCCGCTAAAATTGAAATATTGCATGTTGAGTAGTACCCCACATCCGCCTTTCCACATCTTTAAATTTCTATATATGTATATAATATACATTAAAAAAAACCTACCCAACTAATATGAAGTCTAATATGAAGACTTGAGACTTAAGAATAAAAAAAAATACGAAGTTAAAAATTAAACTTTTTTACGAAAGAGAAAAATAAACGAATCAATATGTTAAAGATATTTAGTTAAACATTCTTTGTGATATATTTCAAATATTATTAGTGGCGAAGCAAGTCGTGGCACAGGGGCACAAGCGTGGAACCGTAAACGCGACAGATTCTGGGTTCGATTCCCACTCGAGGAAGTATGATCAATGTTAAATATTTTCATTTAATATCTTTAACGCAACGTCTCATTGTACCTCATTACCAGACGGTGACGAGGTACAATGAGACGTCGCGTTTCACCACTCATCAATACCTTAAAAATCCAGACGAAAGTGTGCCTGAATAGGTATTTTCACCTAAGAATATTTTAAAATGCAAAATTATATAATACATTTTTATATTTTTTTCAGATAGTAGCGATGACTTTGAGTTTTACATTCTGCTGTACGATCAGGAAACGGAATAACCAATATGTATAGAAAATATTTATAAGTGATATTAATAAATACTGTCTGATAAGCTTCTGATTAATTATTTAACTGTCACATAACTCTACTTAGCCTGCCATGTGTGAAGATACAACGTAAAGCTGTAGATCGTCTCAGCGTCTAGTATGATGGTTGGGGGTTCGATTTCCACTGAGGGAGAGATTTGTTTTAATTTCTTCAACATGCCATGTCAATAAGACAATGTAATTCAATTTTCTCAACATGTTATGTCAATAAGACAGTGTAATTCAATTTTTTCAACATGTTTTGTCAATAATACAAGCGTGGCGTTGAGATCTGCAAGTGAACACGCAATGTTTCGAAAATTGGGCAGAAAGTGCTAAACTTTACTTAAACGTAATGTTTTAAAAGTAGTTTTCCTCTGCCCGCTGTAAGCGGAATACAGGGTGATGTGATAAATTTTGCTTGAAAAGGAAATACAAGTACAAGTAACAACATGCGAGGCTGCCGCACATGGCAGGATAGGCAAAAGGAACATGGGAACTTACTATTCGCCTAATTTTGGAGGCAATGTAAATTGAATGTTGGATTTCAACGCGGCGTTTTGCCTCGTTATCAGAGCGATCGTTTCCATACCCTGTTACGTTTGTGCCTTTGGACTACAACGCTCAAGGGCTCACCACAAAAGCTTTTCAATAATAAAAAGTAAGCTTTTTAATAACATTTTTGCTAATTAATCAGAAAGTTATCAGGCATATGTGACATAGTAGTATTTAAGGTACTATAATTATAGATATTTTATTAATTATACATGTTTTTCATATTAAATACAATACAATTTTGTTATATTGTTTTCTAACCATCCACAAACCAACTGCTTTGAGTTCTTTGAGTATCTTACCTTACCTACATAGATTGATTTGGTTTTCTATCTAGTAGATAGAAACGCTAAGTCTGGGTTCAAAGTGAAGAATATATTTACTTGATTTTAATTCTATCCTAAAAAGTAAATTTATTCATATATTCTCAATTACTTTAGATTAAACCTAAACTAAAGTGAGAGAAGCTGAGAGCATTTGAAGGAAACACCAATACTGCTTACCAAAAGATTGTTAGCGATAGTTATAATCTCAAATTTGACTTTCCATAGCTGATAAGCTATGACCTGAATGTTATATACAATAATTTGTATTTATACATATTTATAACTTATATAATAGTGATAAGGCCGCCTATACACGAAAATTCTATTTTATCTGTTCATTTGTTGTGTTTTTAATATAAGTTTTATAATCTAGTTGGAAAAATAAAGCAATTAATAAATAAATAAATATTTTTATTTCCTAACTATGTTGGAGAAACAAAACCTATTTTTGTAGTTCCTAAGGACGCTACGACGTTTTAACATATTTGGTATAAAGGGTAATGTTAACACTAGGTTCCCTCATACTACCCTTCCATATTCTGCACACACCGTGAAACTAAAATTAAAAAATAAATAGAAATAAAAATAGAAATAAATAACTATTTATAGTATTTTTTATCAATACTTGATAAAAAAATAAAAGCTTAACTTCTATCGTTATCACCGGATTGATTTTTGTGACACGGTAATCTATGAATAGTAAAAAAAATATTATTTGTAATGATAACAAATATCAGCCGACTCACACAATATTTATTAATAAACAAACAAATAGGTACACTTGCACTTAAAAGCCAACTTGCATATATACACTTATAGGAATTTCATTGTCGTGAAGTGAAATCTTTGGGCATTTCATGAAATATTTATTTATCAACATTTATTTAGATAGGCACAGATCACTTAGTAACCTAACATTAAAACAATTCGTTCCTAATATGGCAACATCATCTCTTTCTTTCTGCCAAATTGATTCGGAACTCAACGCCGCGCTTGGCTGTGTTATCCGATTTAAAAATAAAATATTGTATTTCCTCGAGTCGGGGGGAACCAGAACGAGAAAAATTAAAATATTAATTTTCAATGATTTAATAAAGTGAATGATTAAAAAAACTTGCACATTAATCATTGAATTATCATCAATATCTCTGTAAAACCTATAGTAGATCTAGTATTCAGACACTCCGTGTTATTCCCCAATTTTTACCAAATGTAAGGCATTGCGTGTTGTGTGGCGAGACTCAACGCCACATTTTGCTTTGTTTTCAGAACAAAGAAATGAAAACATTAAGTACTTAATTTTCCCTAGTGCGGATAGAATCGTCCCACGCTTGTGCCACGATGGGTTTTTTAACTTTATTAATCAAAGTTAAAATCAAGACGCAAAAAAACGATTAATGAATGTTACGTCTAAATATTTAAAGAGCAACATCTCTGTTGATAATAATTGCTCTATAGGAATCGTCGGCATAGAGTGTAAGCCAGTTAACTCTATTACTTTACGATATGTCTTTTTCTTCTGCGATTTTTCCCCATTCCTGAAGGTCGTATCTGATCTAGTAGCTATAGGAGCTTACAAGATGCCTCCATGTCTGCCACTTTAATTTCTTTTTGCCTTGAGACACACTACGACTAATCTTTTTGACAGAATCACGATCGACTAGGTGATCGATCACTAGCTTAAGTACAGCCTTGGTGCACTCTTTTTCTAGTTTAAATAGACCTGAAATTACGTACATATGTTTCCCTGATTAACATTTCACCATCATAGTACACGTCCACAATCATGTAAGGGGAGGGGACTCTATTTCCCGCAGAAAACGTCATAAGTGATTCCATTGCACACAGTTAATCGCTTTGGAGTAGTCAATGAAGCATATGAGCATCGATATCAAAATTCTCTATTCTTCACTTAAAACTTAATTAAACTTTAAACTTAATTTACCTTAACTTAGCGTCACACTGTAACTCTAGCGGGATAGACAGAGAGAACGGACACCGGCATTTAAGACCGGCGTTAAGTAGTGGTTTTGGCCACTGCATTTCGCATTAGGTAATGCCGGGCCCCGATGCCCATCCACCTTAAAAACGGCAACGCTCCTGTAGCTCCTCTGGAGTTACACGGGGCCGTGGGCGACGGTGATCACTTATCATCAGGTGAGACGTACGCTCGTTTGCCGTCTCTTCCATAAAAAAAAGGCGAGAGACCGTTCTGAGACCGTTCTCAGCGTACCTCCCTTGCCTCGTCCACTGTAATTAACTTCTTTGTGTCCTTGGGGGGCTCCTCATGTTTTCTCCGCTCTCCTCGAATAGCGTAGATACTCTGTGTACCTGCACGCAGGCTTAGCGATCTCTATAAAGAGATGTAGCTTTATTACCTTCAGCAAGAGTCCGTTCACATTGTAATGGGACAATCTCTCGTAGTCTCTTTCTTACAACCCTGTCTAACGCCTTTTCTAAGTCCACAAAAGTACAGAAAATTTTCCGTGATCATGCCGAGAGAAAATTTTATCCATACATCCTTTCCTTTTCCAGGTCTAAAGCCTCCCTGGGCCTTCCACAACAGTTTTTCCCATCTCCAAGCTATAAAAGCCAGAACAGGTCCAACATGCATGGCACACAATATGTGATCATCTCGGTAAGAATTCTACCTGCTCCCTCTGCCTTATCACATTTCGGACTCGATTCAAAAATAACATGGGTCTTAGCGTTTTGCGTGATTCACTAACAAATTTATAAATAGTGTTGTTCTTATTCATTGTATTTTAGATACAGAAATATGACAGATATGGTTTTATAATATGTACTTATAACTGATTAGTTATTGACTCATTAAACGCGTTAAGATAGTAAAAACCTCGTATGTATTGGATTACATGGAAATACCCGTAATAATCTATTTAGTAACAAAATAAAATAAAAATTTTAGGAAACCTCCGAACCAAGTAATTTCTGCTTATCCGATTTTCATAAAACTTTGCCAAAATCCGTAGGCTTTTGATTTAAAAACAGCACTCTTATAGATTCATTCTTTTAGGAGCTATGGTGGCAGTTGCGTCATACTTCTATAATCTGTAAATATTGCATTAACATCTAAACATTGTTTTTTAGCTTTGCTCTGGTTAGCAGGATAGGTAGATGGGACCTGGGAATCTAATGTTAAGTCACTCTGTTCTTATTATGACTACCGATTCCAATTTACCTTTTAATTCTTAAGACATAGGGTATTGAGTATTCTACGCCGCGCTATGCCATGTTACCAGAGCGTGGAAATGAAAATATTAAATATTACATTTCCTAGACTGGGGAAAAACGAAAACTTTCTACTTTTTCAGTCGCACACTTGTGCCACTGCATCAGGACCGGCTTTTGAGTATATTTATATACATTCTTGTAATTATATCATATTAATATAGGAAGTAAAATTCCCAAAAATCCATCCATGAGTCACACCACTTTCCACATATATGATTTTTATCTATAATCTTATCAGATAAGCATATACAGTGATGAAATATTTATTATACATTCTACTTAGTTCAATGTTAGTCATTCTAAATGTTTCGTTTGATCACTTGTTTTGATTGAAGCCGAAAATTGTTCGACAAAATGTGTTGTATAGTTAAATATGGATTGTTTTTAACTAATTTTATTTTTACAGTAAGTTTTATTTGGTTTTTGTGAGATATCTCAGGAGGGAAACTGGCACTGACCCGTACATTACTTTTTCTATGTTTATTTAACCGCGTTAATTCATGGTCGAACTTAAGAAATATTTCCATAAAGTCATAGTTGTGATCTTTCTATTATATAAAAATGCTAACGGATAAAATGCGGCTTCGCCTGTTAAACCTATATTTATATTATACTTAAAGAAAAATAATTAACAATCGCAAGCTGAAGAACTTACACAGTATGCTTTTTTAAATATTTTTCTACTTGTAGATCGCCGGACTAACAATACTCGGCTTGGGAATAGCTGTTCTGTTACAACTTGGTGATGTTTTCGAGATAGTGGACACCAATGTCGATGCCATTCCTATTGCAATCATAGTTCTGGGTGCGGTCACTTTTGTGATCGCATTCTTTGGATGCTGTGGTGCCATCAGGGAGAATAGATGCTTGCTTGTGTTGGTAAGTATATTTTATATATTTTTTGAATTAAAATATTCTTGAGATTTTTCATTCTTTTGAATTTTGAATCCAAATGATGTGTTGATTCTTTGTTGATGAAGGCGTTATGTGGCGAAAACAACTGTAAAAGCTACTGGTTCTGAGTTCCAAACCCACTCGAAGAAATTGAACATTTAATATTTTCATTTCTTCGCTTTATAGTCTAAGAGCCCGCGACGCCCAGACCTTCGTTATATTATAACTATCTGGGTCGCGGTGGTTTTGGCAGGTAACAGGTAGTAAAGGTGAGTAAAATTGTGTTTCAAATTTGTGATAGTATAAAACTTAGTTTTTATATATTTTAACTTATAATCATATTAGACCGCCTCGTCTATTGACGGACATTTAGGACGATAACAACCCCTTTCCAGACACCCTCTCAGTCTAATTATTTATAAATCTACTTTCGTCATAGTATAAATTCTGACTTTTATATATGCTATTCAGAAAACTATACGAATAATGTTTCCACAATCCCCAGTCACTTTCGATGGTTCCCCTATTTTCCCAGACACATTGAAGTCTACTCCAAGCGTACGCGCGATGAATATACAGATACGTTGGTGCGAGTGAAATAGCGCGATCGAAACTCTAAATTTATTAAGAAAATTAATTATGTAGATTTGTAACGGATTAAAAAAGTGAATTTTTAAAAAAATAATTTATAAAAAAATTCATATCAATAAATTTTTTATTTAACAATATAATAATGCGATTCATTACGCTATTAACTGTTGCAAATTATCATTAAATTTTGTATTTAACTAAACTTTGATTTTTTCAAGTGAATTTTATGGAATCAAGTTGTGATTTAAGAAAATTGTAAAAAAATATCTTTCGATATTTTTTTTTTACATATTGTGCAGAAAATAATAAGAAAAATCGGCAGTCAATGATAAAATTCTAGAAGCTTAAAGTTAAAGAGATAAATTTGTATGTATGTTGGTTTTACTATAAGGAGAGGAAATAATTTAGATAGTAATGAAATGAATGGAAAAATTAAATTATATTTTTAATTATAGCCATTACAAAACAAAGTAAAAAAATAAAGTTTAAAACATGTATTGTTAAATTTAAAGAAAAATTCAATTATTTCCATCGTCATCGTCGATATTTCCATTGTTTTCATCACTGCTACTCCATTCTGTTTATTTGTCCTCATCAATGTCACTATCTTCAACGGCTTCTGCAATAATTAAAGCAAGTTAGAACAAATATGAATAGCCGATAATTTGTTCATGACCATTGAACATTATAACATACCTGACAAAGTTTGTAGAGAATCACTGACATATTTAGGTAGCTGATCTCCTTCAAACCATTTAAAATGGTATTGACCACTTTCCAGTACCCAGCCATTTTTTTCAGGTTTACGTGAAGTAGGTTTACTTAAGTGAGCATTGTTCCAAATCGCACTAATATAATTAGCTTGTAAAAAATGCTGCAGTAGCTCATTTTTACAAGGTAGTAAGCTGCTAGCATCAAAATTTTTCATTTTTTTTCGATTGAAAGCCTCATGAATATCAGATACTTAATACGAGTCTATAAACATCTGAACTCGCAGCATCAACATCAATTAAAAACGAATACTATTAAAAACGTTCTTCTGTTCATCGCTGTCCTCCATTAATTCACTTACGCCCAATTTAATAAAAGCTTTTTGGAACTCGTCAAATTTTTTTAATAATTTATAAGGTCTCAGTTTTCCTTTTCTAAAAAATGCTGGATTGTAATCACACCCTGTAATGGCGTGGAAACCAGGCAAGCTTCGACACAAGGATTCTCCTAGTTGGTTGGTTGGTTAGATCCACGTACCTTACATTGTTTCCAGTTCCCGTCAGCATCCAAACGATTGAATCATTTTTTAGACGATGTAAATGAGCAAGCATTATAGCGGCAATATCAGTGTCGACAGTTCGAATGACTATATTTGCTTTGAAGTTGTAATTACAAACATGAAATATTATTTTGGTATCAGCTTCTTCATGTTCCGGGCATGATAATTCTTCATAAATACCTGATACAACTTTCTGGGAATCATTTACTTTAAAATAATGGCATTTTCCAAAATTTAATTTTAGCGACGCGTTCATTGGAGTCAAATAAGAAATAACTTGCTGCGAACTCTCACCATTATCAATCTGACTATTAAAGCCAACCCACATAGGTATATCAGGTAATTCAAGAGCATGACTTATCATCCAGATATTGTCTAATTCTGCATATTTTTGGAGTAGACTTCAATGTGTCTGGGAAAATAGGAGAACCATCGAAAGTGACTGGGGATTGTGGAAACATTATTCGTATAGTTTTCTGAATAGCATATATAAAAGTCAGATTTTATACTATGACGAAAGTAGATTTATAAATAATTAGACTGAGAGGGTGTCTGGAAAGGGGTTGTTACCGTCCTAAGTGTAATAATAAATAATAATAATAAATACTCTTTATTGTACACCCAAAGATCAGTAAGTATAAACTACAATACAGAATAAGCAAATGTACAAAAGGCGGCCTTATCGCTTAAGTAGCGATCTCTGCCAGGCAACCGTAGGGCAGAAGGAATAGAAAACATAAATAGGCAGGGTGTATTAAAATAACAAAATTTAAATAGTAAAAATATATATATACACACACACACACATACACATAACAAATATATATACACATATACACATCGTATACATACATACATACATACATATACATACATATATACACACATACATATACATACATATATACACACATACATACACACATATATACATATAAAATAATAATGATAATTACTATAATAATATTCATCTTACAAAGTACATACATACATACATGAATACATACATAGATTAGATAGTAGGAAATGTAGTATAACAAAATAAGAGCTTAAAGTGACAAGAAATGTTTCTTTAAGCTACGCTTAAAGGAGCTCAATGTTTTAGCTTTTCTGATGTGCAAAGGTAGGGAATTCCACAAACGACACGCCGTTACGGTAAATGAGTCACTGTAAAAAGAAGTCGTGTGGGAAGGAATTTTTAAGAGAAGGTTACGTTCTGAGCGAAGAGATCGAGGATGTGACCCGCCCAAAAACTCGAAACGTTCCTTGAGGTAGAAAGGAGAAGTAGGTTTGAACAGGATACAGTAAAGAAGGTGAAGTATGTGAGTATTTCTGCGAAGGCGGATCGGGAGCCACTTGAGTTTTTTACGATAGTCGGATATGTGATCAAATTTACGTAAACCAAATATAAATCGAATAGATAAATTTTGAAGGCGCTCAAGCTTATTTAACTGCTCCTCTCTTAAGTCTAGATAGCAAATGTCAGCATAATCAAGAATCGGTAGAAGGAGAGAATTTGCTAGCGAAATTTTAGTAGGAATAGGGAGAAAATTACGTAGGCGCTTGAGGGATCCTAGAGATGCAAAGACTTTTCTACTCACCTCACTTACCTGTGAACTCCATGTCATATTATTGTCCAGAGTGATTCCTAGGTCTTTTACAGTTTTACTATAAGGCAAAATATCACCATTTAAAAATACTGGTGGCAAAGAAATTACATCGATTTTCGATATAAGCTTATTACTACCAATTAAAATGAGTTGAGTTTTATTTGAATTGAGCTGCAAACCAAATGAATTACTCCAGATACTTATACTTTCCAAGCTACTGTTTAATTTATTAATGGCATCATCTAAATCTGATACATTCGCTTGATTGTAGATCTGAAGATCGTCTGCATATAGATGGTAGAGAGAAGAAATTGAGTTGGAAATTGTATTAATAAACATGGAAAATAACAAGGGAGACAACACGCCACCCTGCGGAACACCAGCAATGACAGGAGACCAGTCAGAGTACGAATCTTGGATACGTAAACGTTGCCGGCGCCCATACAGGTATTCACGAAACCAGTCAATTGCATTAGGAGATATGTTAAGAGACCTTAGAATAGCAAGCATGACATCAAAATCTACAGAACCAAAGGCATTGCTGAAGTCCAGCAAGGCTAGGACCGTGATTTGTTGCATGCCCATACCTTTACGAATATCATCTGTAATTTTAACTAAAGCTGTTGTTGTACTATGACTAGGACGAAAGCCGGATTGTAAGGGATCCAAAAGATTATGAGAATAAAGGAACTGTGTGAGTTGGTTTTGAACTAGGCGCTCAAGGACTTTAGACAGGAAAGGAAGGATAGCAATAGGGCGGAAATCAGAATTATCAACAGGATTAAGCTTTTTAGGTAAAGGAATTATCTGAGCATCTTTCCAGGTAGAAGGAAATTTGTTGGAAGCTATAGAGTGGTTAAATATATTAGTGATCACAGGTAGTACAATGTCCAGGATGGGAATAATCATCTTACGACTTATGCCATCGGCACCAACAGCATCAGAGGTAATATCTAGAATGGTCTCCTTAACATCACATTCTGCAAATTGACTAAAGAAAAACAATTGAGAACTAGGAGTGGATGAAGCATTGAGACTATTAATTGTAGATAATTTCGTTGTGTCATCAATAACACTGGAAGATGAGAAATGTTGATTGAGTTCATTTAAATTAATACTTTGAGGATTTATATTTTGTTGCGCTTTACCAACTCCAATAGATCTTAAGAAGTTCCAAATTTTGAGGGAGTCTTTTTCTTCAGAAACAGATTTGTATATATGGCGTCGTTGGTTATCTCTACAAACCATATTGCATCGATTTCGAGCTTTTGTGTAGTTTTGTCGATTCGTACTGTTGGGATTCGCTTTGAATTTCATTTTGGCAATAACCTTTTTATGTTGCAATTTTTTAACATCATCTGTTAACCATGGAGCGGGAAGATGTTTTATTCGCACAGGGCGCATTGGCGCATGATGATCATATAGTTTAATTAATAAAGAGTTAAAAATAGTAAGCTGTTCATCAGTTGTGATACAATTTAATACATTGGACCAGTCAATAGCAAACGCATCCTCACGCAAGCGATTCAGGTCCATTCCACTGAAACTTCGTTGCAGAAGGATTCTTGATTTAGCTTTAGGGGGCTTAATTTTATAAGATAAATATATGAGGTCATGGTATGAAAATGCTAAGGCAGGATATTGACCATGCTTTTCAACATGGTCAATAGAAGAAACAATCATAAGATCAAGTAATGACGGAACACAATTAGGAAAATTATGAGTAGCGGATAGAGGAAGTAAATTTAAGTTAGCTCCACTTATCAAAGATTTTAAACGGGAAGAGCGATAATTGACTTTTAAAATGCAGGTGTTAAAGTCCCCCATTATAATTGTATGATCATAGGAAGGCTTGTAGTGCTCAAGTAGGGTCTCAAATGATAAAAAGTAATCGATCGTTAGACTAGGGTTGTAGTAGACGCCAAGGAGGACTTTAGTATGTAGAAAATACACCTCGATAAAGAGATGCTCAGGTCCAGCGTTAGGCTCGTGTATGGAAAAATCAATTAAACTAAAAGGAATGTGTGAGCGTAGATAAATGGCAACACCACCACCAGCTCGGCCAATACGATCGTTACGGATCAAATGAAACCCGGGAAGAGAGTAGGATGTCGAAGGCAAGCATGGTTTTAGCCAAGACTCCGACACTAAAATAGCATGGATATTTTTATTATTGAGTGAAGATATGAAATCAGGAAAGTGTGCAGGAATACTCTGCGCGTTCAAATGAATTATATTAAAATTTTTCAAAACATTTGAGAAAGTAGAATCTAGTGTTTCACTTAATGTCGGAACATTGGAAAGGCTGTCATCACTGTTCAATTCATCAGAAGTAGACGGAGGGGAGAGGAAAGTATCATTAGTTAAGTTATTTCTATTTGACATAATAATATGTAATAAGAAAAAAATATAAATTTATATGTGTAAACTTTGTTGATAATAAAGAAAAATGTATGTATATAAAATATAAATAATATAATATAATATAATAAAAATATATTATATTAAAAATAAATAAATGATTTGTAACTATATGAAAAGGTCTAATTACCTTCTCTTATTTTCTAATTTTACTAAATTTGCCAACCGCCCGCTAGTTGAAAAGCAAGACAAATGAAAAAAATCAAATACAATATAATGATACAGAAAATGATTATAACAAAATACCGAAAAATATTGAAACGGATACAATAAAAGCATAAACGCTTAAATAGTTTACAATTGTCCTAAAAAAAAACTAAAATAATAATATTGCATAATTATTAAAAAAAAAAGAAGACAAAAGTGTTTATCTTTAGTTAAAAAAAAATAATAATAACACAAAAAGTGTTTATCATGTTAAATGTTTAAAAAGAAAAAATATCTAAATAAAAACAAAAAGTTTAAAACTAATACAAATCAATAGTGAGTAATTGCAAGGAAAAACAACAAAAGCTATAATAATAATTAGGTAATTAAAAAAAAAAAAAATATGTAATAAACAAAACAAATAGTATGCATATCTAAATTGTAAAATTTACAAATTAAAAAGTCTGATTGAAATTGTATAAATGTACCTAAGTTTACATATTACATTTCAAGTAAAATAAAACAAACAAATATTATAAGTCAGACAAAATCCTCTAAGTGAAAGCAGTAAACATAACTTACATAATATACTAATAAAAAGAATGAGAAAAAAAACACAATAAAAAAAAAAACAAATTAAATATAACTTTGTTAAAGAAATAAAAAAAAATCATAACTAAACTGAGCGGTGAAATGAGAAAGTTATAACAATAAGTTTTTAAAATTTTAAAATTTTAAAATTTAAGTTTAGTATTTATATTACTTCTTAGCCACTCGCTTACATCTTTGGACAGCCTGAACCTTATTTTGTGAGCATTTTGGAGCCCCCACAGATTCCTGAGTCATAGTCATTCCAGGTGGTGACTTTGAAGGAGAAACAGGTATGCCCTGAAGTTCTGTCATGCATATAATGCGATAACGTAAACCGTTTGGGGCAACGACGTTGATGGACCCGTCACGCGTCCAGCACTTCCCCATACCATAACGTTGCCGCGCGAGCATGAATACTTCATGGCGATATTTTGTCAAAAACTCAGATATAGTGACACCAGATCCCTTCAATTGAGCTTTAGCAAACCAAACACTGTTACGCACCTGCAGACATGAAAATTTTATCACTATGGGCCTGGGTTTCTCACCGTGCGAACGACCCAAACGAAAAGCTGATCTAATGTCCGAAGAAGTAAAATTGGCCACATCGAGATTATCCCTCACTAAGTTGATAATTATATTGTTAATATCTTCTGATTTTTTCTCCACTACACCATGGAAAAGGAGGGTTTTATGCCTTCTTGACATCTCTAGTCGATCTATATCTCGAGTTAGAATTTCCACCTGTTTTTGCAGAGAAGTCAGTGCAGTGTGCATAAAGTTTTTAAAAATATTAAAGTCCGCAGCTAAAGTAGTAACGGTTGCAGGTGATGTTGTTTTATTAAGATCCTGCTGAAACTCACACATCCTGGTATTAAACATCTCAGTCATGGCAATTATAGACTCCTTAATAGCATCCATAATGTAACGTAAATAACTTTAACGGCAATAATATTAATTCAATAGGAAATTATTACAGGATAACACTAGCGGTCGGTTAATTATTACACTAGCACATAAGTCACTTTAAATATTGTGAATATATATTAAAATATAAAAATAAATTAGAGCTCTAAAATCAGTTGTTTACTTATTCACGCCTACCCGCCAAATTAAAATTATAAGTTAAAATATATAAAAACTAAGTTTTATACTATCACAAATTTGAAACACAATTTTACTCACCTTTACTACCTGTTACCTGCCAAAGCCACCGCGATCCAGGTTGTATAGGCTGGGTTTGCTTATACCTGTATAGGAGACATATATAGAAGAATTTTAAGCTTTTATAATATAACGAAGGTCTGGGCGTCGCGGGCTCTCATTCTATTAGTAAAAACGCAAAGCGTGGCATTGAGTTCCACCATTTCACGAACACCGCCACACTTAATTTCACATATTCAGTAGAAAATGGGGAACTCCTAGCACTTAGGTCCCAAGTTCCCTCTGCCGAAGATGAAGTTAAAAAAAGTGTATTGTTTATAGACCCGTATATTTTACGTAAACAGGTTGTGGATGTTTTTTTATATTCTACTCTGAAAATACCGATTGAAGCCGATGAAGTATTTCAAACACTACTAGTTCAAATCCTATTGACATCAACATTGACTTTGACTTGCTATTTCCAAAACTTTGAGAAATACTCTTGCAACGACGCAAAGTGTGGAATCGAGTTAAGCCACACAGCACATAATGTCTCTAGAATTTAAAGGAAAGTGGGGAACGGAAATATAGGACAGAGAAATAGGCAATAGGAAGCTGAGAATCTAGTGTTTAGACACTCCGTTTATATTTATATGTTCATTTATACGCTTAATTGATATAACTCTATTTACAGTACGGAATTTGTATGATCGTGCTGGCCGCTGGTAAAGTATATATATCGGTGATTCTCTTTCAAAACCTCAACACTATCAAACAGACTGTACAGGGTTGGCTCAATAACGCCTTCGTCAGGCCAAATGTACAAGACTACTTCAATGCTGTGGAAATTACGGTAAGGAACTATAAATAAAAATTAGATATATTGTTTATTGTAGGGTTTATTTTTTTTCTTCAATTATTAATTTGGTAACACCAGGTCCGGAAGGCATTTCTATTGAGAGGAACTAAAAAGAAACTCAGCAGTTGCTTTTTTCAATATACAAATTTATTCTTCAATGTTATGACAAAGCAGGTAGACGCAGGTGTTATATATAGTTACTGCACCGTGTCCTCCTTTTTCGGCCAAATTTTACTAGCGGAAAAAATACAAATGGCATAAGTGTGTGACTGTAAAGACGACAGGTTGCAGGTTCGATTTCCACTCGAGCAAATGAATTATTTAATACTTCTTCGCTCTGATAACGAGAAGGCAAAGCGTATCGATAAGTTTCTCCACACCTCACATGCCTCTAGAATTCAGCAGTAATTAAGGAGAAAAAGTTTCTTACCAATAGGTTACCAGGTTCCCTCTGCCATATCAAGTAAAGTTAAAAAAAAATATTATTTTTCCCTAGCAATGATGTTATCAAGTTGAGAAATTCAATGATTCTGCTTTGTTTCAATATCTTATCAGGACAATAACTATTTATATATTTAAGCCGTACTGTTAGTGGGTGAGGTTAAGATCGATAAATATTAAATGCGATAACATGTATCCGAAGTATGACGTCAATGGAAATTATAATCGTATTTGCATCCGCAACTATGTGTAAAAATGTTTCCAGCTCCAGGGTAAAAGAAGTAATTAAAAACAATAAAGAGAGTCAAGACACTCCCTTCACATTAAGGAGCATTCATAAACTGCCTGAACTCAACGTCATGGTGTACCTTGTTAACAAAGCAACTAAATGAAAATATTAATTACTTTATTTCCTAAAATGGATATCAAACCAGAACCTGCCGCGTTTACAATCGCACTTATATGTCCCTGCGCCACGAGAACTGTTTGAAACGATCACAGATTAAAAAACATCATAGGTTGTACCTATGTTACTTTTATTATAGACGCAATATAAACTAATATTTTTGAGAAAATTACAAAATTAGGTCAATTCACCAAACACTCAATTTTATATATGATTCTGTGATAAAATAAGATAAGGTTTGCAATGAAATAATCTACCTTTTTAAAATATCATAAACATGTTATTATCTATGACATCTCTACCAGTTATCTGTTGTAGATCAGTTAAATAGTTTTAGTATATAAGTTAGTTTTATAAGTAAAATCTATAGTAGAACACGGGAACCCGGTGCCAAAACAACAAGCTCAATGGCAAAACGTTCTCCAGAAAAAACGTTGTTTTCTAATTCCGAAAAATTATGCTTTTATCACAAATTAACGTGGCGTGATATAACTTAAATAAGAATAATGAGACCCCACAATAGTCTTGTGCCCACTCCAAAAATTGTAAGTTGTAATTCACTATTGAGACCAGTTCCTAGCGTGTCCAACCAAAGAAAGTCTTCAGTTTTATAATATTAACGTATCATAAAATATGGGATATACATGTCTTAATATTTCGACAATAATATTTACAAACAATAACAACAATAAAATAACTTATATTTTATATATACAGTTCACCTGCTGCGGCACAACAGGTGCAGGTGCTTACACAGCTCTGATGCAAAGTATTCCATCGTCGTGCTGTCCCAGTAACCTCACCTGTAACTTGGGGAACTCATACTCGGGCTGTAACGAGGTCGTCGGGGATTTCTTCGAAAAGTATTCAGAAATCATTTCGATCGTGATTGTTATAATTATTGCGATAGAGGTAAGATTAGTTGGTTTGTTAGTATTTTTTTATTTAGAAATTAAAATTGTTAAACTGGGATTTAGCAAGAGCCAATCATAATTTGACAAAAGCAAATTGTTTGCACATTGTAAGTTATACTATATAATACTAAATAGTTAACAGTTTGATAATGGCCTACTTAGAATGACTAGTTTAGGATCAAACGTTTACAAGCAACAAGCAAGTAAGAGATGTTTGTTTTTTTGATGCACACACTCCAAGTATTGAATTACTTTCAATAAATGGCCAAGACAAAGCCAAAATTAGCGTTGAGTTTCGCCACTCAACTTGCAATCTCAATGACTCGAGTGTGTTCCGACCACAATGATATAATTGTTAAGTTAAAAACCAACGCAGTTGGTTAAAACAACAACATTAGTTAAATTTGAATATAACCTAAAAATAACCTCAAAATGTTGTTCTTGTCCCTACTTTTTTGCTGTATGAGGTATTGAGTGTTTACAATAAGGAAATCATTCTTATTTTAATATGAAATTTAAAAACCTTATGGATTAGCTTCCATCTATATTCTCGTACAACTTATCTGGTAGACAATAAACACACACCATTTGAGTCCCACCACTCAGCACGCAATGCTTTAAATTCGGTGGAAAGTGGGGAACGGAAGTGGAACGGAGTGTCTTAACACTAGGTTCTCACGTTCCCTCTATCTACCCTGCTATGTACGGGGCATAGCGTGAAGCTGAGTTATTAGTCACACACATAATAGGTGACTACCCGGTAGTATTTCAGCCAGTACGGAAGCCGGCTCTAAATGTATAATATGTTTTAACATTAATATGTAAAATTATATAATAACATTTTTGTTCTAGGTACTTGCGATGATCTTCAGTTTTGCTTTCTGTTGTAATGTAAAGAATAAGAGAAACCAAACTGTATAAAAATCCAAATTTCATAATTTTAAGATAATTTTGTAAATACTGCCTGATAACTTTCTGATAAATTATTCAACTATCGCATACCTACACATGTTCTTTTCCGTCGTCTCCATAAAGGTAAAGAGCTTATTTTGCTTGATATTATTAAATATTGTTAATTTTTTTTTATTTGACAGTACATCGATTGTTTTCGCTTTGAAATTGTTTTCAATGCCTGGCACAAATGCCTCGTAAAGCGACGTTGAGTTCCGTCACTCAACGCACATTTTTCTGAAAAAAAAAAAAAATATATATTTTTTTTCAATGCAGAAAGTACATTTGCAGGTATATTTGAATCACACCATACCAACTTCTACAATTGTAAATAATATTTTAAATTCACGTAAACGCTCTTCAATCATATTTCACTTCACAATCGTCAATTTACCAGAAAGTTGTCAGGCAAAATCGACATATTAGTATATAAGGTACTTTAACTATAGATCTTTTATTTATTTGATATATTTTTTACTTAATAAAATATAAAAATGTTTAAATATTGTTTTCCTATTTTTCACTGTCATGTCAAGTTATGACTAACTTGTAAATTTGCCTTACTTATCTCTGTTTATATCTATCTTTTATCGATTTCATTTGAAGTTCGTTCGGTTGTGGGTTCCCATTCATAGAAATGAACCATTTTATATTTTCTTTAATGTCACACCCTGCATTAATATTCGCAACTTATCAAGCATTGCCTCAAAAATGCGATGGAAAGTGGAGAACGGAGGTTCTTAGCACTGGGTTCCCAGGTGTTTCTCGTATGCCGTATCACATGGCATGGAATGCCAGAAGAAACTTGGGAACTTGATATTAAGACATCCCGTTTCCCACTTTCAGCTGAAATTGAAGCTTTGCCGGTTGAGCAACACCAACCTTTGCATTGTTACCAGAGCGAGAAAAATTAAAATATTAAACATTTCATTTCCTCAAGTCAGGATCAATCCCACAACCTGTCGTATTAACAGTCGCTCGCTTGTGTCGCTGTACTACAATAGGTATCAATGCAGTCTCAATAACATTAAACCTTCATTGTTTATTAATATTTATAAGCCATTATTTATATTTCTCTTCACCTACAAAAGCGTTGGTACGCTTTGAAGAAAAATAATGCAAAATCAAGTCAAGGTATCAGCTTAGGCCAAGTTAAGCAACAATACGCGGTCAGTGGCGGAATTCTTTCATCCCGTGACCAGTGCAGGGAAATGAAAATAAATAATCTACCGAGTGGGAATTGAACCTACAACCTATTTAGCATTACAATTGTGTCTACGCCACGAAAGGCTTCATATCTTAACTTGATAATCAGGTGGTAAACTGTGATAATCGTTATCACCATTCTGATATTGTTTATGACATATATCAACTGATAATAAAACATTGCTTATTAAGTATTTGACTCACATAAGATAACAACCAGGTACACTTGCACCCGATCATGTTTGTATAGAGCCACGTAGCCTAGCGGTGGTGTCTAGATGTGGTTCGATAAGGGGTTAGTGGATTAGTGGTAGAGGCTATTTTTAATATTAAATATGCATTGTCAATAGTCACTTTGATTGCAATTTTTTTTTAAAAAAGCTTCTAGGGCATGAAAATTAAAATATAGGGCCGTTTATTTACGATATGATATTACATACATTGTTTTATCTACATTTTGTATGGATTTACTTCTCGTGCTGCAATTGAAGAATTTACTTTATTTTAGTGACCGACCTAAAGTTCGGTTTCGTCCAGTTTCAGCCAATTGCCGAAACTTTCGGCCGCACCAAAACTAGACTATTTGTCAATTATCGTGTTCACCCACCATGGCTAGGCGCCGCCACCAGACTAGTACGACTCTTTCATCTTTTGAATTTGCAATAAACTGTAGTATGTATAAAAATGGTACACATACTTATGTATAATAAAATTTCAGTAGTGGTTTTAGGCTAATCACTTCAACAATTAAAAAATAGAGCTGTCAGTGAACCCATTAAGTTAAATATTAATAACGTCATATTAGAATCGGACTCGGAAGTGGCAAATGCTTTTGAGAAGTTTTTCTCAGAAGCACCAGTTAAAGTAACTTGTTCACTGCCATCATCTCCCTCTCACGCAGTATCCATATTAAAAAACATGTAGTTAAATCAAAACATAAATTCGTCTTTAAGCATGTATCACCAGATGAGATTGTTAAAGTATTCAAAAGTCTTAATTTAAAGAAAACTGGTGATTTATGGGATATGTCAGTAAAATTGCTTGGTACTATTATAAGTAGTATTGCTCCTTACCTCGCGTATGTTTTTAATAGATGTATAGAAACCGGTACTTTTCCAGACTTAATGAAATATAGTAAAATAGTACCGCTTTTCAAAAATGGAGATAGACTTGATCCTGGAAACTACAGACCAATATCGATTTTACCATCATTAAGCAAAATATTTGAAAAAATAATTTTTGACCAGATTTCACTATTTATACATAGAAACAATTCTATACATAGTGAGCAATATGGTTTCACCAAAGGCAAGTCAACGACAGATGCGGGTGCTGCACTTCTCAAGCACATCTATGACGCATGGGAGAGATCGCAAAATGTAGTTGGAGTGTTTTGCGATCTATCCAAAGCCTTTGATTGTGTAGACCATGAAACTTTGCTATTAAAACTTTCTCACTACGGCATATAGGACGCAGCTCTTGACCTTGTTGCCTCGTATTTAACTCAAAAAATCCAGAAGGTTAATATAAATAATGTAAAATCGTCTGGATCACCTCTAAGGATAGGCGTTCCACAAGGTTCCATTCTTGGTCCCCTTTTATTTTTGTTATATATAAACGATTTACCATTTTATGCAAAGAATTTATGCGACATTGTACTATTCGCTGATGATACTTTTCTAATATTTAAGATTGACAGAAGTAAAGTTAACTTTGACGAAGTGAATATTGCTTTGTCGCATATTATTCATTGGTTTGACGTTAATAATCTTATGTTAAATGCAAAAAAAAACTAAATGTATACAATTTTCGTTACCTAACGTTAGAAAACAAAATTTTTATCTTACTATTAAAGGTGAACCTGTCGAGGTGACGGAATCAACGGTGTTTTTAGGTATAACTATAGATTCCAAGCTTCAGTGGAATTCCCATCTTGCAACACTCACAGATAAACTCAGCAAAGCCGCGTTCGCAGTTAAAAAAGTAAGGCAAATTGCGGACATTAATACTGCCCGACTAGTTTATTTTAGTTATTTTCATAGTATTCTTTCTTATGGGATGCTACTATGGGGCAGCGCTGCCGATATTAATTCAATATTTATACTACGGCAAGAGCCGTAAGATCTATTTATAATCTTAAAGCTCGAGATTCTCTGCGAGATGTTTTTAAGGATACAGGTACTCTAACGGTTGCTTCTCAACATATTTTTTACAATATTTTGTTTGTCCGGCAACATATTCAGTGCTATAGCAAACACAGTGACAGACACACGATGGGGACGAGAAACAAGGACAAACTTGTGACGCCTAGTTATCGCCTCCAAAAAGTAAATAAGTCATTTATGGGTCTGAGTATACGTATCTACAATAGTATTTCGCAGTGTATTTTGAATTTGCCACTAGAGAAGTTTAAAGTAAATGTTAAAGTAATGTTAATTAAGAAAGCGTACTACACTGTCGAAGAATATTTGAATGATAAAAATGTATTTAATTAAGGTCATTTGAATTTCATGCAGGATAATCACTATTGTATTAAACAATGAAATTGTGACTTTATTCGATATTGAAAAGAGCAACTGTTGAGTTTCTTGCCGGCTCTTCTCAGCAGAACTGCATTCCGAGCCGGTGGTAATTTTATGTTGTGACGATTCAAAAGTGCTTGCTAAAGCCTATTTGAATAAAGAATATTTTGAATTTGAATTTGAATTTGAATTAAAAGTGAATGTGAAAATATATTATTAGGCCTAATTCAATTTCACTTCAATTCAATTCAAGGCTATTACGAGGTACCATGGTAGGAGTTCGTGGGATTAAATGCTGTTGGTACTCACACTGTTGAGTTTCTCATCAAATGACACTACAGACATTTTTATGAAACTTGACAATTAAATACTGCCTTTAATGGTCTAACTTAATAAAGAATACTCTGATATCATTTTAGTTATGATTTTTTTTTAGCTTCACGCTGTATCCCGCACGAGGCAGGGTAGGCAGAAGGAACCCGGGAACCTAGTGTTAAGACACTCTGTTCTACTTCCGTTCCCCACTTTCGACGAATGTGGCATCGCGTGTTGAGTGGCGGAACTCAACGCCGTGCTTTGCCTTATTACCAGAGCGAAGAAATGAAACATTAAATATTTAAATTGAAAATGTTAAATATTTCATTTTCTGGACTGGGGATGGAACCCAGAACCTGTCGGTTAAAGTCGCACGCTTGTGCCGCTGCGCCACGGCAGGCCTCATTATGTATTAATTATGATAACGCTCAGAATAGCTTGTATTATCATTTTATTTCATTTAACTCTATTTATTTATCAATAGAATATGCAAATATTGCGCAAATTCAGTATGCAGAAAATTTAAATATGTTTAAGTAAGTTTCAATTTCGGTTTCGGCCTCGGCTGAAAATCTGTTCCGGCCGGTCACTATTTTATTTATTTCATGTAGTGAAAACTTTTAATACAAATAAGGGAATTATTTCACAGAAAAATATCTCAGTTTCAAGCTGTATCCCACACACGACAGGGTAGGCAGACGGTACTTGGGATCCTAGTATAAAGACACTCCGTTCCACTTCCTTTCCCCACTTTTGGCCGAATTTGAGACATTGCGTGTTGAGTGGTTGAACTCAACGCCGCGCTTCGCCTTGTAACCAGAGCGAAGAAATGAAAATATTACATATTACACTTGACAATATTAAATATTTCATTTCCTCGAATAGGGATCGAACCCACAACCTGTCTTTTACAGTCACACACACGTCTGTGCCGCTGCGCCACGACAGGCTTTATTCAGAAAATAATATATTTTATTTTATATATATCCCTGTCCTGAAGTAATAGATATTATAAAATAGTAAAAAATGCATCTGTACATTAAATATTTATATTACATAAAAAATAGAGTTAGATGCTAATTTTATAAACGTATAAAAGTTTAAACGCTGGCCATAGAATTGTGATCATCGAAGAGTGTGACATATAATATATATATATATATATATATATATATATATATATATATATATATATATATATATATATATATATATATATATATATATATATATATATATATATATATATATATATATATATATATATATAATATATATATATATATATATATATATATATATATATATATATATATATATATATATATATATATATATATATATATATATATATATATATAATATATATATATATATATATATATATATATATATATATATATATATATATATATATATATACAATTTTTCAGAGAACTTGGTGTTAATACTTTAACAAAGAATTGGAAAATACAAGTGTAAAATAAATAATAATTAGATTAACGCTCGTTAGTGAATAAGAGTACAAACATTGACTTTACTTTCTCATACATATCACAACTTCCCACTGTATCTTACAAATGGTAGAGCAGAAGAAACTTGGGATCCTACTGTTAAGACACCTCGTTCCGTTCCGCATTTCCCGTTGAATTTGAGGTATTTCTTGTTGAATGGCGGGACTCAACGCCGCGCTTTACTTTACTTGTTACTAAAGCGAAGAAAAAAAAATATTAAATATTTCACTTAAAAATAACAAATAATTCACTTCTTCAAGTTTACTCGAGCCCACAACCAGTCGCTTACAGCCATATGCTTGTGCTGCTGCGCCACGACAGGCTCTTTCACGCCTAGTAGGGTAAGCTGAGCGATATACAATATATCTAAAAAGTTTGAAACGGAACTCACCGCCGCTATAAGTCACAATATTTATTACTTCTCTTATTATTATTCATTACATGCATGTTTCACGTTGCACGACGGTAGTGTTCACTTCGTTACCTTGTCTATTAATTATTATAGAATGTATTTAAAAACATCAACATGATTTTTATATATATATATATATATATATATATATATATATATATATATATATATAATATATATATATATATATATATATATATATATATATATATATATATATATATATATATATATATATATATATATATATATATATATATATATATATATATATATATATATATATATATATATATATATATAAAATTTGTTGCGCGACCGAAATCTACAGAAACATATAGGCATAAGTAAAAATTCGAAAAGTGAAAATAATGGGATTTCAAAGAAAAAAATCATTACTTACTTATTTACGTATAGTAATTTTTATGCTAAATGAATCCGCACACTTTCGTCAACTTTTGTCGCTATCAAAACCATTACAGTAATTCCTGTGCCAATTTCACAATTATCGGTCTACAATTTCAAAATTTTGCCAAAAGTCAGGATTTGTCATTTAAATAAAGTAAAAATGGGGGTTCACGATGGAAGGCTTGCCCGTAGCGACCCCTGCCAGCCCTCTAGAGGGTTGCAACGTTCCATCAACCACAATGTGCACCACACGAGCGCGCACTGATAGGGCGTCCCCCCAAGGCGACGCGCACCAGTGCGTCCCCGCTGGTGCGACAAGTGGAGACGAATGCGGCGTTGGGGACCGCCACCCAGCACGCCATGTCCGGAGCGGCGGGAAGTGGAGGACGGAGCTACAAATAGCTACGTGGAATGTAAGAGGAGGGATGGAAGAAATGATGAATGAATTATTAGATATGATGGAAGACAGAGATCTGGATGTTATTTGTGTGACTGCCGTGTCACTGCCTTTTCGCTTGGTCTCCAAGCGAAAAGGCAGTGACACGGCCGATTTACCTGGCAACCGGATCGCTCTCTGGGCCGGCGTACCAGAGAGCGAGCGAGGGAGTCGAGGTGTAGGCGTGTTAGTGTCTTCTCGGTTGGTTAGTGCAATGATAGAATACAAGGCGATCAACTCGAGGCTGCTTTGGGTGCGCTTCAAGCTGGGGATAACAAGAGTTTTCTTGTTAGCGGCGTATGCGCCGGTATCCTCAGCTCCATTATGCGAACTCGAAGAGTTTTGGGAGAGTGTGAGGGACGTTCTAGGTAGTGTTAGAGAGAATGAAAAAGTAATAATATGCGGTGATTTGAACGGATGGGTCGGAACTGCGCGTAGCGGTTACGAAGGAGTGCTAGGGAAGTACGGTGATAAGAGAATGAACGAGGCTGGAAAGCTTATATTGGAAATTTGCAAGGAAAAGAATTTGTTTGTGGCAAACACGATGTTTGACCACAAACAAATTCACATGTATACGTGGGAGCGAACGGAAGAGAAAAGTATGATTGATCTATTCCTAGTGGATCAGCGTATTCGTAGCCAAGTTATGGACACGCGAGTGTTTAGGGGTGCTGAATTGGGAACAGACCATTATCTAGTCGTAGCTAGGATAAGGGGTCTGTTCGCAGGTTGGCGCAGCCGCACCGGTTGTCCAAGCTTGGCTACGAATCATCGCATAAGAAGCTGGAAGCTTCAAGATCCACCGGTCAGAGAGGAATATCAAGAAAGAGTTTCCAAAAAGTTAGATAGCTACGAATCTGGAGGTGAAAATATCGAAGTATTCTGGCAGATCCTAAGGAATTATATGACGGAAATAGCGGCAGAGGTATGTGGTAAAGGGAAAAGAGGCTTTAACAAAAAGCGAGATGAATGGTGGGATGATGAAGTGAAAGATGCATTAGGAAAAAAGAGGAAAGCATGGCAGGATTATAAAGCCTCGGGTAAGGATAAAAGCATGAGAGAGATAAGAAAGAAAGAGTATAAGCTGCAAAAACACCAAACGAAAGTACTGATAAAGATGAAGCGTGAAACCTCTGAGAAAGAAAGAGATGAAAGGTTAACGAACAACTTTCGGGAAAACACAAAGCTTTTCTGGCGAGAGTGAGTGGTTCCCGGAGTTGCTCGCTAACCTGTAGAATGAAAGGGGTGCTTTCGAAAGACGGTGAACTTTTAACTGAACAACCACAGGTTTTGCAGCGATGGGCGGAATTTTACAAGGAGATGTATGAATGTGATGACGCCTCTGCCTCAAGTAACAGCGAAACGCTGAGTCTTGATGTAGCGGACGGCGAAATCAGTATAAAAGAAGTTGAGAGTGCCATACGAAGTTTGAAATGTGGTAAGGCAGCGGGAGCAGATGGAGTTACTGCCGAGATGATCAAATATGGTGGGCCACGCGTCTTGGACCTGTTCTGGTTTCTGTGCAATTTATGCTGGAAATCCGGGGAGGTCCCAGACGATTGGCGAGGTGCAGTCATCGTGCCTTTGTATAAAGGCAAAGGTTCACAGATAGATTGCGCAAGCTATAGGGCTATCAGTTTGATTAGCTTAGGTAGTAAAGTGTATGCTAAAATATTAGCGAGAAGAATGCAAGATAGATCTGAAAGGCTGTTGTGGGAGGCCCAGGGAGGCTTTAGACCTGTAAGAGGTTGTATGGATCAGATCTTTTCCCTCCGCATGACTACGGAAAAATTTTTGGCAGTAAACCAAAAGTTTTCTGTGCTTTTGTGGATTTGGAAAAGGCGTTTGACAGGGTTGTAAGAAAGAGATTATGGGAGATACTGCCCCGGTACAATGTGAGCGGACCCTTGCTGCAGGCTGTAAAGTCTCTTTACAGAGATCACTCAGCCTGCGTGCTAGTAGGAGCTGGCATGTCGCCTTGGTTTAACATCCAATCGGGTGTTAAACAAGGTTGCGCCATGTCAGCTTGGTTGTTCAATTTGTATTTGGACAGCTGTCTTCATGGAGTGAGACAAAGTGACATGGGAGTGAAAGTAGGTACCTCGAATATAAATTGCCTGCTGTACGCAGATGATGCAGTGCTTATTGCATCATCAGAAAGCGAGGTGCAGGCATTGGTTACCACTCTGAAAGAAGGATGCGCGAATAATGGTCTAAGCCTGAATGCGAATAAGACGAAGGTTCTGGTATTTGAAAAAAATGAAGAAAGAACAGTTTGCAAGGTCAGTGTAAATGATAAGATATTAGAACAAGTGAATGAGGTAGTATATCTGGGAAGTATGTTTAGCAGAGACGGTAGATACGAAATGGATGTGGAAAGGCGTATTACTGCCTGTAACAGAGTTAACGGTGCCTTAGCTGCATTGTTGAGACGGCGAAACGTCAGCATAGCTGCGCGTTTGGCCGTACACAATGCAGTGTTGGTATCGACACTGTTATACGGCAGCGAAACGTGGGTATTACAGAAGAAGAATGTAAGAAAGATGATTGCTGTAGAGATGCGATCTCTTCGTCGGATATGCGGAGTCAGTTTATCTGATCGCATGTCCAATGAAGAAATACACAGAATGGCAGGTACTAGCGTGGATGTCACAGTGAGAATGAAGAAGAACGTGCTCAGGTGGTTTGGGCACGTCGAGCGAATGAGTGAAGAAAGAATGGTAAAAAAGATTTATGAAGGCAAAGTGAGTGGTAAGAGAGGGAGGGGGAGACCTCGGTTGACCTTCGAAAACACAGTATCGACGATACTGGAGGAAGGTCACGTAAAAAGCATGAGGACCCCCCGGAGGGCATGTATGAAGAGGTTGATGACAGTGGACGAGGCGAAAGAGGTATGCCGAGACCGTAGCGTTTGGCGCTCCGTTCTCTCTGCCTACCCCGATAGGGATATAGCGTGAAGCTAAGTATAAAGTAAAAATCTGAATTCTGAAAATTTGTAATTATATTACACATTTTAACCAATAGCAAAGTTATAATTATACTTAAGTTCATACTAAATGAGGAAAAATGCATGCAAACTTAAGTTTGTTAATTTTGTCAAGTTCTATCTCCCGTTGACCTAGAAGTCTAAAATTAGCACGGACGCCGTCAGTGGACGAGTCTGACTCGCGCTTGACCGATTTTCCTTTTAATTCTAGATTATAGATGTAATAAAAATGCCTCGTTATAAAACATTAAATAACAGTTTGTTACAATTTGTACATAAAAAGCTCTAAACCGGCATCTATACCTGACGGCGTTCAAAAAATAATTTATTTCCTACAAATTACAGAACGGACGTGGAACTTGTATTAGTAAAGCCTAAGACACATTAGTTTTCTACTTTCATCAAAAAATATATTTAAAAACAAAAGACAAATCAAAGGAATTTAATGTAACCTTCTTTACAAGGCAGTCCCAAAATCCAACAGCACAGTCACGTAGTCAAATGGAACAATCACGTTCATTTATAATCAAATACTTAATTTCTTGATAGCTTCACACCGTATCCCGCACACGGCAGGGTAGAAGGAACTTGGGAACCTAGTATACCTAGGCTAAGCATGTTGAGTAGCGTAACTCAACGCCGAATTAATGAAAATATAAAATATCTCATCCCAACCTCTACTTTGGAAACTGGAGGGTGGTGTTTAGGGACTCCGTTCCACTTCCGTTCCCTATTTTCCACTGAATTAGAGGCATTTAGTGTTGAGTAGCGGAACTCAACTCAACCCCGTCGCTTTATATTGTTACCAGAGCAAAGAAAAAAATCATTAAATGAATATTTCATTTGAAAATATTAAATATCTCGTTTCCTCGAGTAGGGATCATTTTTGATCAATGGAGATCAAACCCACAACCTGTCGTTTACAGTAACGCGCGTGCTGCCGGGCCACGACAGGCCACAGTATAAAATTATAAATTTAAGTTCTATTGTACAAGCGATCCGTTTTATTCGGACGGTTCAACTTTAATTGGAAAGAATATATTTTTTCAGCTTTGTCGCTTTATTCCGAACAGAGCAGGATAGACAGAGGGCACCTGGGTACCTAGGGTTAATACAGTCCGTTCACATTAAAAGTCTTTCCCCATATTGCACCGAAATCTTGATGCATTTTAAAATACTTATAATTTTTGTTTAAAGAGTGTAGCAGCCTCAGACTAACGGAAGCAGCTCAGCAAGATTTTTTCTTGTTTAATTTAAATATACAAAATCAAGTACTTAATTAATAATAATAATATAAATCCAGTGTTAAGTCAATATTTAATCATAATTAAAGAGTAAATATTAAATAAATAAGAAAAAAAATACAAATTAAACAAGCAATGTGTACAAGACCTCAATCGGACGACCCGGTCGAGGTATTCTCGATCGCTTAACGGCACTCGCGACCGGTTGGTCCTCCGCCGCCTCCCGGCCACGTCGATTTGCAAAACAATTTATTACGAAATTAAGGATAATGATCGGTACGCTGACGTTATAGCTGCGTTTTAGATATGATAAAGTTAAATTTAGTTAGGTTGTTAAATTCTAAACGAGACCAAGTGCGGTGTTGAGTTACGAAGATTGAATTTGATTTTGGTTGCTAGGTCTGATTAGGTGCGTCAACATTAGGTTTCCTTAGTCCAATGGGACGCTACACAAATGTATTGCTATACACTTAATTAGCTATAATATAAATAATAAGTCACGAGGCCTGTCATAGTGCTGGGATATAAGCGTGGCTGTAAACTGGCACAATGTGATTTTGATCCCCATTCGAGGAAAGTAAGTAGTAAATATTTTATTACTTCCTTCTGGTAACAAGATAAAGCATGCCATTGAGTTCTGCCACTCAAGCAAGCATGTTATACATATAGTATAGGTACTGCTTGAATCCAAATGCAATAAAAATATTTTTCTTTGACTATACCATTGCAGACTTCAGAATCTCAAAAACATCGAAAAGTAGTGAACGGGACAGAGTGCCTTAACACTATAACCCAAGCTCCTTCTGCCTACCATGCTATGGGCGGGATGCAGCGTGAAGCTGAAAAGGAGAAAGAGAGAGAGAGAAAAAGAGGACTTGCACAAAATACTATAAAAGAACAGTGGTGTACTGATCCGGAGCTCAATTAATCAATCAATCAAAATATTCTTCATTCAATTAGGCCATTACAGGCACTTTTGAATCGTCAAGTCACATAGAAGTGTCTGTAGTGTCAATTCTGCTAAGAGTTGGCAATAAGTGTAATAGTTGCTCTCTTCTTTCTCCTTATATACATTTAAGTAAGGTTTCAGATGCCCTTCTGCGCTGTATTTGTCGTCAAGTGAGACATTTGTGAATGCAATTTCCGCTCGGAGGTTTAAATATTTATTTGTTCTTCGCTCTAGTTAATGGACAAAGCGCGGCGTTAAGTTCCGCAATTCACGATGCAATATTAGCATAAGGTTCAGCATCACTCTCATACTGCGTGTAGCTAAAATAAGAAAACCTTTTGTTTTATACTTGATTTGTATGCAAATAAGGAACGGTTGAGAATTAATTAGTTAGAACAGAAACAATTATCTCGCCCTTAACAGGTTTTGATGGGTTTTCTTGTGGCGTCATCTAAAAATAAGAAACAAAATAAAAAGCTGTCGAAAATAACGCTTTTAAGTGATAACGGTAAAGTCCGGCTCTAAGGCGGCGCGGGGTCACCGACCGATAAAAGCAGGTGTCGCTATTGAAGCCCTTTTACGTGAGATAAGATATTAATTAATTCGTGCTAAGCGAGTTATTTAAAACGTGGCTGACGAGACTCTCGGCTAGAAGTGACGATTGGGATGCAGTTAAAATATTTTGAACGTATGTATTAGTGTAAAAAATGTTAATATAATGATTGTGTCGAAAAATTTATAAAAAAGTTGTTTTAATTAAGAGTAATGTTTGAAAAGAGGTTGTTGGTTTTTAAAGTAATCTTCTGACGCTATTCACCCCATTTGCACCAAATTCATTAAAAAAATTAAACCTTTTTTATCTTTTATTTAATTTTTTCACTAAAGCCTTTTTAATATTAGTAATATATATAGGAAGTCGGAGTGTCATAACACTAGGTTCCCTAGTTCCCTCTGTCTACCCTGCCATGTGTTTTATTTGTATAATATTTTTTTTCATATTGACAAGTATGCAAAGTATCAAATCAATCTGACGTTTTAAAGCAAATCTAAATCTCGTTCAAATTTTTCTTTACTAACAGATAGATATTATATAGATACGACCAAAAAAGTGTTTAAAAGATAGCCTTATGATATATATGGAGATATTCTTCGGATATACCATGGTACACAGAGAAAACAAAGTGTCAAGACACTCTGTTCTCCAATTTTCATCAAAATTCTAAAACTGCGTTTTAAATGGTAGTAAAAGACTTCAGGTAATTTTAGATTCTTATCAATCTATAAAAATTAAAGTTCGAGGAAAATATCAAATATATGAATGATATTGAAGACGCTACTTTGTTTTATTTATAAACAAGGAAGAGGGAAGTTTTTAAATACAATATTCAATTATTTTTATGTTACATTTACATCCTCTTTGTAGTGCGAAGTTGAGTTTCGCCAATCAACACGCAATATTTAGAGAAATGACGGTGTCATTACACTAGTACCCTCTGCTTTCTTTCTATATCGAATGTGTATCTTAGGACATCTAAGAAAACTAAATTTGGTTGACTTATGTGGTAATAATATAAATATGTATATAAAGTTTAAAAAGTTACGTTTGTACATAATTTAAGAATTATTTCTTGGATATTACTTTTTCAAGGTGAAATAAATAAAATTATAATTAAATAAATAAATAAATTAGCACTGCAATGAAACAAAGTTCTAAATATAACGACGGTACAAGTAACTTTAGAAGAAGTTGAGCATTAATTAGTGAGTTTTTACAATATTAACACAAACGGCAAAGACTGGGTTTTGTGAAATCCATGTTTTGTTTGCTATTATGGCATTGATGTTGGCTACTTTATCTCATCATAAGGGAGAAAGATATTTTTCTTAGCTTCACACTGTATCCCGCTCATAGCAAGGCAAGTTCAGGGAACTTGAGATCTTAGAGTTAACAGTCCGTTCCGTTCCCCACTTTCTGTCGAATTTGAGGCATTATCAGTGGAGTGGCGGAACTCAACGCCGCGCTTTGTCTTGTTACCAGGGGGAAGAAATGAAAATATTAAAAATTCCACTTTTTCGAGTGGTGATTGGAACTACGACCTGTCGCGTTTACAGTCGCATGCATGTGCTCCTACGCTACGAAAACGAAGATAAAACATTAAATGAACTATAGAACTCGTAAATGTTTCTTTTCAGCTACCCGCACTGGGCAGGCTAGGATTTCCATACCCATTTTGAGTGTTGGGTAAGAGAAATCTCATTGATACCATGTTACGAGAGCGGACCAAGCTCAGTATGTTTACCCTGTCATACTAGACATCTAGAGTGAATCGAAAAAAAGAGAATAATACATAAGATAATAGGCCTGTAGTGGCGCAGCGGCACAAGCGTGTGACTGTACCCGCCACTCAACACGCAATGCCTTAAATTCGACGGAAATTAGGAAACGGAAGTCAAGTCAAGTTCCCTCTGTCTACCGGGCCGTGAAGCTGAGTGAAGTGAAATGATAAATTTGAATTTAAATGTGGAAGTACACTATAAAAAATCCTAAATGTAGAACAACACTTTAAGAAATAGTAAAAATACTATCCAGTGCTTTTGAACAGAACAATCTAGATGAGCCGTTATTATCTTATAACAATATAAATATATTCTAAGATATATCGAATATTTAACACACATAAAACAGATTTTACATATCAATTTACTTCGATATGGAATTAATTCCTAGTTATACTATATATATCTTAACACCAGGTTCCTATGTTCCCTTTGCCTACCCCGCTATGTGTGCATACATGGTAATAAGGCAAAGCGCGGCGTTGAATTCCGCCACTCAACACGCAATGCCTCAAATTCGGCGGAAAGTGGGGAACAGAAGTGGAACGGAGTGTCTTAACACTAGGTTCCCGGGTTCCCTCTGCCTACCCTGCCTCGTGCGGGATACAGCATGAAAAAAAAAATATTATGTATTATAAGCTAAGTAATTTATATGATATTGAATATTAACATACATACATATATCTAAATCCAGTTTTTGCTACATTCGTGGTATTGGGAGCGCGGACTGGCGCCGACTAAAAAACTGGCCTTTCCTATAATAAAAATAGATATCATTTGTAAAGAAGATTTATTGGTTCATTATGTGACTGTCTTTTTATCATTATCTCCGCATATGTCTATCGCATTTGGTCTAACTGTAAACATGGCATTTGTTGGTTTAAATCGTGCTCAGGGGAATTAACTGTTTTCGTTTCCCTCCTTTAGTGATGACAAGTGCGGTGTTGAGTTCCGCTAAACTACAGACAAAGTCTTGAGTTACGTTGTGGCCAGTTGTGACGAAGGGGCACAAGTTGGTGTCAAGTGTGGTTCAATTACCCTTTGGAAAGAATTAAATATTTAATATTTTCTATCTACCACTAGGTTCCCAGGTTTCCGCTGTCTACACTGTTATGTACAAGAAAAAGGGTTTAGCTAAAAAAAGTAATGTTATATTTGTCACTCTTTCACTGAGATTCACGCTGTATTCCGCACACGGCAGGGTAAGCAGAGGGAACTTGGGAACTTAGTTTTAAGACACTCCGTTCCACTTCCGTTCCCCACTTTCCGCCAAATTTGAGGCATAGCGTGTTGAGTGGAGGAACACAACGCCGCGTTTTGCCTTGTATCAGAGCGAAGAAACGAAAACATTATATATTTAAATTGAAGATATTAAATATTTCATTTCCTCGAGAGGAGATCGAACCCACAACCTGTCGGTTACAGTCATACTCTTGTGCCTTTGCGCCACTACCTGTGATATTATGTTTGTTTTTATTTATTTTGTATATATAATAAAGTCCTACTAAGTGACATATCATTCCGTTCACGAACATGTAGATCAATCGATACAACAGCTTTCTTTAAATATTTTTATTTTTCAGCTTCATACCGTTTTCCGCAGAGTAAACAAAATTGATGTAAACGTTCCATATCCGATACATCGTCCAATTTTTTAGTCATATTTGAGAGTGGCGGGACTCGACGCCATGTTTTGTCTTTTTGCCAGAATTAAACAAAAACGAAAATGAAAATAGCTTCTTCTATCAAGTGTGATCGAACCCAGAGCGATGACGGTCGTTTTTACAGTCGGACACTGTGCCTCTGCACTACGACGTTCTCGTGTCAATTTTAGATAGACCGACAATTCATTATTATACTATAATATACAAATTTAAATTAAGCCTCCTTACTGTTAATATATAATGTTTTCATCCACATGGCAGGGTAAACAGAGGGAACTTGGGAACCTAGTGCGTAGACACTCCGTTTTGTCCACCGATTTAGACTTGCTACAGTTGCACACTTGTGCCACAAATCCATGACAGACCTCATCTACGTTTTAATTGATAAAATACGACCAACGCTTAAAATCTATCAACTTGGTTACAACTAACGGTACCACAAAACTAATTTGAACACAAATTTCCAATATTAGCATAGACAACTTATATACTCATACACACATACATATATTTAAATAAATCTTTATAAATCGTACTAATTAGTTATTAATGTTTACGATCCCCTTCGATATAAACTGTGAACGGTCATCAAACCGGTCAAGATCGATCCTACTTTTAATTCTCGGACGGAATAATAAGTAAATCAATGAACTTAAAGTGTGACGTTGCACTACATAAGTCTATAAAAGCTTATTATCTTAACTCTACAAGGAAATGTAGACAGAGGGAGCTGGGGTAGGGGGGAGGGTATTTCCTCACTAAAGCTTCAATTTTTTTTTTTTTTTTTTTGAGAAATCGTTTGTTGGACGACAGTATTCTACACCAAGGTCTGTTTTTGTTAACAAGGCGAGGAAATGTAAATAAATTAATTCCCTCGAGTAAGTCATATTTGCTTGCAAACACTGAGCCACTGAGTTGCTTCAATCTCATAAAATAAAAGGTGAATGTGGACTCCAAGTAGGGTATATAACTAACGTATATAAAGTAGGATAAAGGTATAACTATTATTTTACATTGAAACTATAATTATTTTTGTATAATTATTAAAAATATACAATTTATATCAAATCTTTTTGAATATAAATAATAATATTTCTACAATAGTTTGTACAAACTAAAATGACCATATAAAGTAAAAAAAAATTATATATTAATGATATAAAAGTATTTTGTCACTAACCTTTTTTCCATAGGGAACCCTAAATTATAAAAATACATAAAAATTAAAATTATTATAATTATTAAATAATTATCAACATAAGAACATTGATTGTAAATAACTGTTGTCGCGTCTGTCTGTGACGCAGGTTGAATATTTTTTTTATATTTTTACCTTTACTTGGAAAAACGTTATTTTGCTGTGGTACATTTTTGCATCAGTTTTTTATACCATAGGTTAGGCAAAGAGAACTTGTACACTTAGTGTTATAACTCTCCGTTTCTATTAAGAATGACAGACCTACTTTCCAGCGAATGAGGCATTGTATGTAGAGAGGTGGATCTCAACGCCGCCCTTCGCCAGTTTCCAGTGCAGTCCAAATATATTTTATTTCTTCATGAGGAAATTGAACTTACAGTGTTTACAGTTCCACGCTTGTGTCCCCAGGCCTCGAAAGGGATAAGTATTATAATATGATAAAAAAAATATTATTTATATGAAACAACGGAAGCGTTTTAAAAAATATGATATATTTGACTTAATACTTCGAAGAATACGATTGACAGCTTCGTTACTCTGGGAATCAGTTACTAACAGAAAACGATAGTTGTGGTTTCGATTTTCACTCGGTAAGACATTTTGTATTTCCTCATTCTCATGGATACATTACATTAATAAACTATATTCCTTTCCCCACTTTTGACCCACATTTCGAGATATTGCTGAGTGGCGGAACTCAACGCCGCGCTTAGACTTCTGTTTGCGTGTAATTTAAAAAAAAATAGAATAAAAAAATAAGGCTTGGACTTGGGCTATAGAATTGTGAACTTATTCTGTTATTATACTTCTTTAATAATTATATAATACATAAATTAATAATTAATGACACCGTAAATTGACTGTTTTTATCATACACTGTTACCATAAAGTTCTTTTTTTTCCTCATTTTAATATCTTTTTTATAAATTTCAAATAATTTTTTCCTCATATATTTTTTACAGAGAAACAGTTTCTTGAGTAAACGACATCAACGCGCTCATTTATATATTTTAAGCTTTGAACCTGTTCGTAATTAAATTATTTATGTTACCAACGGCATCCGCGCGGCATCGCCTGCTTGAGCTTTGATAATATTTATTTAATATTATAAAAATGTGTTTAGAGAATGTTTATTGATTATTTACTAGTATGGCTCTATAATTATACTAAAATAAAGTATACTTATTTTTTTAGCCGTGTGATTCCGGCTTAGAATAGGATCACCCTGGTACTGATCACTGATGGTGTCGTAAGAGGCGGCTAAAGTGCGTGTGGTAGAGTCACGTTGCCAGTAATGGCAACACGCATGGGCAGACTGGAGGGGATTATTACTACCCCCGGTATTTAAGACCGGCGTTAAGTAGTGGCTTTAGCCAATGCGTTTCGCATAAGGTAATGCCGGGCCCCGGTGCCCATCCACGTCAAAGGACGGCAATGCTCCTGTAGTTCCTCTGGATTTACTCGGGGCCGAGGGCGGCAGTGATCACTTACCATCAGGTGACCTGTACGCTCGTTTGCCGTAAAGAAAAAAAATACTCGCAAAAAGTGGTGTATTAGAAAAATGTTTAGTTATTTAACATGTATCTAGGTAAGCGCGCATGTCGTTTAAACTCACGTTGAATCCGATTTTACGAGAATTCCACGATAAAAAGTATACTTTAGAGCCCTCTCCATGTATCTTTCAGTAAAAGTACCATAAAAATCGGTTTATCTATTCCAGAGATTAGTCCGGACAAGTGGAAACACAGGCAAAAAGTAATGTTTAAAAAACGTTTATTTATTTTTTAATAATGTGTCAAAAATTATATGTATACTTGAGAAACACGGTTACTCTCATCGGGGAATATGATGTTTACAAAAAAAGCTACCACCTGCTTTGTTTGAGACTGATTTTTTTGATTATATAAAATAAAATCTTGGTAAAACTATATAAAATATAACCTTTTGTACTTCGTTAAAAGTTAATGTATATTTTTATAATATTCAATATGAAGAATTACGAACAAATATAGCTTAACAAATTGCTGTGAATTCCATGGCGTTTTTGTATTAACTAATTAATATTTCTTGCTTGTTTACATCTGGGTATTGAACCCAACATCATCCACTGTCGTATACATCGCTGTTAATTTTATATAAATACAATTATATGAAATGGAAAGATTTTTTTTGTGTTTCACATATTTATAGGCGAAGACTATAGTTATAGTATAAGATAACTTTAGACTAACGTTAGGCTGTATGTTACATCACGTTGATTATTTAGATACACCTGATCTACACCGAGCACTTAGAATGTCTCGTACATTATATTTTGTTATTAAACGATAAGACATATGAGCGTACAGATCACCTGGTGGAAACGATCACCGCTTAGCGAGAGCCCGTGTTGTGAGGCTAAATAATACGGTGCTAGATACCAAGTCAAACAGTTCCCTAGAACACTTTCCATGGTAATGGTGACTGTCAACGATAGGTTGTGGGTTCAATCCTAACTCGAGGAAATGAAATATTTAATATTTTCATTTCTTTGCTCTGGTAACAAGGCAAAGCCCGGTGTTAAATTTCGTCACTGAACACGCAATACCTAAAATACGGCGGAAAAGGAATGGAGTGACTTAACACTAGGTATCTAAGTTCTCTCTATGTATAGCGTGGTGCTAAAAAAATTATTATATTATATCTAGTTGTGAAATTATATTAGTTATAATTAAAAAACGATAAATATATAAACGTATAGTGAATGACTCCGGCTACATATAAAGCTGTTTTCTTGCTTTATGATTTTTGACACCACACCGTAGAGTTAAACAGTCATTGTTTATAAATAATTGCTTATACTGCCACCGGCCAGCCTAATAGTATTCAATACTAATTCAAAATTTGCCTCTTTTTAACTTAACACTGTATCTCTATGTAGTGTTAAGACACTTCCATTCTTTCTTCCAACTCTCCGCTGAACTACCTCAAAGGTATCACAAGTTGAGTGGTGGAACTCAACGCCGCGGATATATATATATATATATATATATATATATATATATATATATATATATATATATATATATATATATATATATATATATATATATATATATATATATATATATATATATATATATATATAACGTGTAGAAAAAAAATTAAAAGGTCATTAATCAATTAGATCATTAAAAGCACTTCTCAATCGGAATTTTGTGTGAATTGTCAGTATTGTCAGTACATTTTGGCGACTCTACGCATGGCTTACATTATCGATACAAGCACTAGAAAGATCAAACTAACAGTTGTTTGTATTCTACGGGCGTGCTAGATGAATGGGCGTCACAGCTATACTACTTTCTTGAGATGAATACTTGAATACTTTCTTGCCTCCTGACCTCGAACTACGAGGTTAGCCGTCTTTCGTACAATACGCAAAATTATTGTGTTACATAACTTTTAAATAATTAATTTCTTTTATATATACTCACGCTATATCCCGCACATAGCAGAAGGCAGACGAAAATATATATAGATTTAGATCGTTTTTTTTTTCTTTAGAGAGATGTCATAGATTTCATGTGTCCGTGTGTTTGTTTGTGTTACCGTACATACTAAATTAATGATCCTCTTTGTTAGTGGTTATAATCGAAATCCTTGTTCATCACGAGTTGATATTTTATATGAAAAACTAATCATTAGTTATAATTTGGCAAGTAGTGACTTTTTAGGATGAGGAGTCTTTTTTAATTTTAAAGGTTCAATCTGAATTGAGTTATAATTATCGTATATTAAATTCCTACAAGTACTCTCACCTAAAAAAACGTAAACAAATAAATACAACAGAAAAATATTTGCCACAACACGGAGAAAGCAAATTAGTGTAAGAAAAAACGTGAACTTTGTATACTTTGTTATTAGAGAGTTACTTTCAGGTGAATATGTTTAGGAATAACTGAAATAGATATTTAATGGATTACGCCGGTGTTCATACATTTAGTATTCTTTTACATTTTACAGCTCAACTTATCAATAAACTGTTTGCATTTATTATAGTTTACGTTCTAGAGCGGTGTTGAGTTCTGCCACTCACAATGCTTCAATTGCTTTTGTGCGTCTTTATACTATGTTCCCAAGTACACTTTAGAATTGTAAGAAAATCTTCGTAACAAGAACAATTTTTTTATCAATTTTATATTTATAAGATTTTTTTACTTGTGACTATAGATAGATACAACAGTTGTGGGTACGGTTCTTCCTCGGGGATAAGGGAAGGGAAGTGTCTTAAGATTCTATGTCGATATCCTGCGGTAAATAATATCTAGCGTGAAGCGTATAAAATATCTTGTTTTGTTCACAGTGTCATAAGGAAAATTAGAAATCTTGGAAATACACATCCTATATAAACTAAAAGTTACTTATAAAATCAAAGCTGTTTCATGCCCTCAATGCTGTTTCTATCCTGGCAATAAATAAATTGCATTTCAATTATCAGCAAAAGCTTTTCTGTCAACAAAGGCCTATTTTAAAAAGTTCAATGTATTCACGTCTCTTACGGGTTTACACCGGACCCGGTATTTTTAATATTATATAATTTTACCTATTTACAAAAAACTCTATTAAATAGGTTAGTATATGGAATCATTTTATTATTTTTTCTCTTTTCGTTAAAACTTAATTTAAAAAATTGCACGAATAACCTCATTATACAAACTTTTATAATGTTATAATTTCATTTCATCATTATTAAATGTCAGTCTAATTATCATTATTTAAAGGAATTAATTAATTATTTTCATTCCCTCGCTTGCAAAGCAAGTCCTGCCAAAAGTTCTGCCACTCAACAGGTAATCCCTTATGGATGTGGTGCAAAAGGCGGAAAATCGGTCTTGACAGGAACAAAATATCTTTACACTATGTTCCCATGTTCCCTTCGCCTACCCTAAGTGATATAAGGTGAAGTTAAAACAAAGATATAATTTAATATTACGCAAATATTTAAGACGCGTCATCTTATTATGTCTTATTCACTCACTAACCTCGGGTTTTTACTAATAATAATCAATGTCTGAACTCTGACAATATAAATTTTATATGGGGCCTTGGGATAAATTGTACTATTGATTTTTCCTTTAATATATTTTTTATTTCCAGTAAAACATTTATAATATAATTTAACATTTAAATTTGAGGTCTGTCACGGCCATTTGCGGTATTCAGCATGAAGTTGAGTGAGTGAGAGAGAGTAGAATATGTATAAAAACTCTTTCATTTAAATGTTACTTATTCACTCAGACTCACGCAATGTCTCGCAATTGGTAGACATAGGGAACTTGGGAATCCAGTTTTAAGACACTCCGTTCCGTTCTTTACTTTCCGCCGAATTAGAGGCATTGCGTGTTGAGTGACATACCTCACCGTCACGTTTTGCCTTGTTACCAATGCGGAAAAATGTAAACATTAAATATTTAAATTGAAAATATTAAATATTTCAATTATTCGAGTGGAAAACGAACCCACAACCTGTTGGTTACAGACGCACGTTTGTGCCGCTGCGCCACGACAGGCCTCCCATATTTTACCAATAGCAGAAAAAACTTAGAAGCGCCGTATTGGAGAGCTAGTTCAAAATACAAATAATGACAAAAACATTTAGCGTGGAGCGTGTGTGGACCGTTATGTACGGTATAAAGGAGGACGCGCGACGCACCGGCGCAGTGTCCGGCGCCCGCCATGAGAATATACACGTTAGTTACATTGTGCGCGTGTGCGTTGTACGCCAGTGCGGCGTCCGTTCCCTTGCCAGAGAGAAAGATCGATGCTCTAGATAACGTTGATTTAGACAATGTTGACCCCGAGCTGATCGATCAGCCCTCTGTTGAAGATATCGATAACAGTTTACGTAAGGTATCGGATATTCCGGTCAAAGTTGTCGACTCGCCAGTTATTCTGGATGAAAGTTCAAATGACTATGTACCAGATAAAGATGAAAACATCAGCATTAAGAGAATCGAAATTGATCTAAATAATCCCGGACCACCACAGCGTCAGGAGCATGAAACACAAAATCCAGGAAACTTCGGAGAAAAAGAGAGGGCTGTATACCAAATATTACAAAAGGCTAAGGAAGCACAGTCTATTTTTACTAAAGGAGTAAAAGATATATCTGATAGCTTCTATAACTTAAACAAGCATAGTGACGAAATTCCAGCAGTTTTGGAAAATATAAAAAAATTAAATTTCTCATTTTCAAATGAAATTATTGAACTTAACAACACTATAAGAACGTATTTGGAACCAAAGCCTGCACAAGATGATGAGCAAAAAAATAATTTAAAACTTAAATATGTTGAATCAAAATTACAAAATTTACAATCAAACTTTAATCACGGTGTTGATATTTTAAATGAGGGCTTTGAACTTCTTTCAATTCTTCAGGAAGAAGATGAAGCGGCCAAATCAGAAACTAAGTCATTGGTAAAAGAGGAAAATGAATCAGTTAAAGAAGATGCATCATCCTCTGCTCCTAGCTCTTCTACTGCAGCTCCTGCACCCGTTCAGGTGCCTGCCAATGGGTTCAACGCATTTTTAGGATTTTTTTCTACGACTGTCTCCAACATGCTATCAAATGTAACCTCAGTATTTCAAAATAACTTAGCGCAACCTATTAACATTTTCCAAGGTTTTCGGCCAACTACTGTAAAACCAGCACAAAAACCTCAAGATTCTAAACCATCTGGTGCGCAATCTGACGAGGCCGGATCAGCCCCAGCACCGGCTCCGTCTCCAGCGTCTCCTCAATGGGGACCGCAAGCGTTCTTCCAACAATTTCAGAATTCTATTCAAAATCTCGTAAACGGCGGACAAGGCAACCAACCATCGCAGGCATCAGCTCAGCCAGCACCCAGCGGACCGATCTCACAAGCAATTCAAAATATTGTTCAATTCATCCAACGACCAGGCCAAGCTCTGTCACCACAACCAGCGAATCCCAGCCCTGTGCCACAAAATCCTGTAAGCCAAAGCGTACCTCCGAAGAACCCTGAGAGTGTGCCTCCACCGCAAGCAGATGCGATTCCTGCGCCTGCATCCGTTCCAGTAGCTGCATCAGTTCCAGCTGTACCTCAGGTAGTACAACCAGCGCAGATCGCAGCCGTTTCTCAGCCTGCTGCCGCACAGCAAGTGGCTGCTCAAGAGCAACCTGCTCAAGGCGGACCAATACAACAAATAGTTCAAAATAATCCAATTATCAAAGGCATTCAATCCGCAGTACAGAGAATTCAGGGTACCCCGAACTCAGCAGATACACCAAGAAACGAGGAGATAAACGAAAAAGAAGCTTTGGAGAATAAGGGACACAGACCTGGCGGGAATAATCAGGGTTAGTAATTATATTTTTATCAGTACGAATATGTTTTACATTTTTCAGTAAATATTTTATAAATAAATTTATTTCCATAGTGACTGCGTGGATGAATTTCGTAACCGGTCTTATAGGTTCGATAAGTGCGGCGATAAACGGTACAGCTCTCACTGTATCCACGGCCGTTAACGGCGCTATAAACACGATAGGCACAAACGTTCAGGTATCACGCGCGTCCGCGACGAGCTTTCTGTATACTTTGTTGTACAACGCTTTGTGTACTTTTAACTACTGAGCTAAATTTGATTTGTGTTATATGTGTCAATAACCTATTATTTAATTTTGTGTTTTAACCATCGCTTTTGTTGTTATTAAATTATTATTTGTTATAGTTACGGTACGAGACAGTTTCTGAAGAAAATATAATTATAATCTATTAATATATTTTTATGTCCTTTTAAATTGTTTTAAAAACTATAAGTATGAAATATTTTCTTAGCCATTAGCCATTTAGTAGAGCGAAAAAATGTATCCTATATCAAATTGATTTCTCTTTCTCCATCTCACACGGTCGAGAAGCGTTAAGGAATAATATAGATAATATAAAAATAACTAACGATAGTCAACGTAGCGCTTGTCACCTTAAAAAATCCTAAAAGAAATATGACAGGAGGCTATCGTGGTTCACATCTTTGCTTAGAGCAATGATTATATTTAAAATTTATTAATTGGACAAAAGGTACTCTCTGCCTGTTCTTAACTAGGACATAGTCCTAATGTAACTAATATTATAAACGTGAAAGTTTGTATTGTTACATGTTTGTTCCACTTTAACCCAACACGTACTGAATGGATATAGAAAACACTTTACATATATGAGAATAACACATTTTTTTTTTATTTAAATTTAGTTTTATAAATTTGAATATAATAGTAAGTTAAAATGGCGAAGCCACGTCTCATTGGCCTTCGTATAAATACTGTGAACTAGTTAATTCGGGTTTTTTTTTCTTTGATACAAGCTGTATCCTGCGCCGCGTTTTTGGTTGAAAATAAAAATTTTGTTTTCTTCCCCTGATTGGGAACCAAACTCACTGCACTCGCGTTTACAATCAGACACTTGTATTACATTTATTTAATAACAACCATTCTTAAAGTAAAAATAAAATTATTTTTTTAAATTTTTAGGCAGTATTGACGACAGCGGCCGGTTAGAGGTGAAATTGGAGGAACAAAAAGAAAAACCTGTTGCCATTCTTGCCGATGCGAGCTTCGAAGCCGCTATCAAACCAGAAGAAGTAAAATTGATTGCCGACAAGACTGACTGAGTCGTAGTGTGATACAGTAGTACATATTTATTTATTAAGATTTGGTTTTAATGTAAATAATAAAAGAGGCGTTTCTTAATAAATGATTTGAAACAGTTTCTAAAAATTTGTGTTTGTTTTACTTAAAATCGTTTTATATAGACGAATTATTAAGTGATTATTAATCTTATTAATATTTACAATATATATATATATATATATATATATATATATATATATATATATATATATATATATATATATATATATATATATATATATATATATATATATATATATATATATATATATATATATATATATATATATATATATATATATATATATATATATAAATAAATAAATAAATAAAAAGCCTTTATTTTATTTCCTACAAAAAGTTTACAATTTAACAGTTCACCGTTACATTTTTATATAACTACTATATGTACTATTACTATTTGCTTATTTGCTTTTATTATATATGTTATTATAATAGTAATTATTTAGTTGTAGGAACCCCTCTTACAGGTAATGGCCTCGTCCAAGGATGACCAGGTTTTTCTTGACTGGGCTGTGTGAATCCAATCTGGGCCCGCTATTTTGCGGATTTCGTCATCCCATCGACTAAAGGGTCTCCCCTTTCTTCGTTTTCCTATAGGGCCTTTCCATTTCATTACTTGTTTAGTCCATCTTTTATCATTGATACGAGCCATATGGCCAGCCCATTTCCACTTGAGTGTTAGAGCCTGGGTTAGCGCTTCTTTTGCTTGAGTAGTCTCTCTTATTTTTGAGTGCCGTATTTTTTGCATTTTTCTTATCTTCAGCATACTTCGTTCTATGCCTCTTTGACAAGTTAATAATTTATTTTTTATTTTGGTGTTGAAGATCCACGTTTGGCAACCATACGTTAAACACGGTATGAGGCAGGTGTTTAAGATTTTCGTTTTGATGTTAATTGGCATATTACTTTTAAAAATCTCCTTTAAGCCCCAGTACTTATTCCAGGTTAACTGTACTCTGCGTTCCACTTCCAGCTCATTGCCCTTATAGTTAAATGTGATTTGTTTTCCCAGGTAGTATTTATCAGTATACGTTAGAGGTTCGTTGTCAACAGATAGTACTATCTTATTGCTATTGGTCATAAGCATTGTTTTTGACCGATTGATTTCAAGGCCTACTGACTTGCTCGCGTTGTTTCAACATTCTATCATGGTTTGCAATTCTGTGGTCGTCTCAGAAAGAAGAACGATGTCGTCTGCGAAACGTAGGTGGCTTAAGTATTCATTATTAACTTTAATACCATATCCCTTCCAGTCTAGTTGATTGAAAACAGATTCTAGTGTCGCTGTAAACAGAATTGGAGACAGTGGGTCGCCTTGTCTTACACCTCTTTGTACTGAAAACCATGGGCCAGTTGATTCTAGTTTCACTCTGCTCTTACTGGTGTCGTACATGCTTTTGATGACACGTATATATTTTTTCTCTACTTTCTGCGCTTCTAGAGTTTGCCAGATGTTAATGTGCGATATGGTATCGAAAGCTTTTTGATAGTCAATATACGCTACGTAGAGTGGTCTCTGCATCTCTTGGTATTTCCTAATGACGGTTTCTAACGTGTATATGTGATCAATCGTTGAGTAGCCTTTTCTAAATCCTGCTTGTTCAACCGGTTGTGCAGGATCTAATGTGCTGCTTAGTCTACTGTTTAAAACTGAAGAGAAAAGCTTGTAGATACAAGGGAGAGAGCTTATTGGTCTATAATTGCTAATGTTATTGGGGTTTCCCTTTTTGTAGATTAAAATGATGTTAGATTCCGACCATTGTGTGGGCGTTTCTCCTGTCTCTACGATGCGGTTAAACAGATTTGTCAAGGGTAGTGCGAGTGTCCTACATGCTGCTTTTAGGGCTTCATTTGTGATGTAGTCTGAGCCTGGGCTTTTATCTGCCTTCAACTTATCTATCGTTTTTACAATTTCACTTGTATCTACCTGTGCTGGATCGTTCTTATTTATTTCTTTATCGGCTGTGGTAATACTGCGATTTGTATTTAAAGGTATTTTGGCTCTGTAGAGGTTCTTGTAATATTCTGTGGCTATCCCAATAATCTCGCGGCGGTTATGTATCATGTCTCCATCTCTCTTCAATCCATCAATCCATAATTTGTTTGACCTTAATTCTTTAAAAGCTTTTTTAGTGCTTCCCGTTTGGTTTAGATGTTTTTTATGATTTTGTGTCTGTATTCTATATAATCTCTTTTTATGTATTTATATACTAGTTTATACAAGGCAGAGATCTCGTTCTTTATAGCTCGAGTTTTATTTTTACTGCTTTGTAGCTCTCGCCTTCGCCTTAAAAGATGCAATGTGTGATCTGACAAAATTTTGTGACCTCTGTTCTCATTACAGCTAGTATTTCGTGCATAATGTTTTAGTAATAACTTCAGTTATATTGTCGTAGTAGTTCTGTATCGACATGTCATCTTGGTAGTCGAGCAGAGCTTATGACTCGTGGGAAGTAAGGCATTCTTGAAATTTCATTATCTCTTCTGCGCTTTTTAATGTGGCACTTGGGTAGCTTGAGTAGTTAATTCTATTACTTCTTTTTTTAAGCGAGTGAGGGTTATTGTTGCTCTAAGGGGTCTGTGATCAGAAGGGTAGTTTATTTTTAATACTTCCATATTTTTAAATTTACTAGGAAAGTTCGATAAAATAAAATCAATTTCATTTTTATATTTGCTACCTGGGGAATGCCAGGTCCATTTTTTCTTTATTTTTTTCTTAAAAAATGTATTGAGTATTGAAAGTTTGTTTTCTAAAGCAAAGTCAATCAATGTTTGTCCTCTACTGTTTCTTTAACCATAGCCATTTGGTTTGGTGATCAGGTATTCTTCTTGTTTTGGTTGTCCAATCTTTGAATTGAAGTCTCCCATCAGTATGTATTCTTTGTTTGCTCCTGCTATTGCGCTGTTAACTGTTGTATAAAAATTATCAATGTCTTCCTCATTTGCTTCCTCTGTCGGTGCGTATACCTGTATAATGCTAATGAAAGTATCCTCGATAATCATATTCAATACAGCTGCCCTATCTGTGAGGCCAATGTAAATAATAATGTTGTTTTTTTTGCACTTATTCAATATAAATCCTACGCCGTACATTCCTGACGTTATACCTGAATAAAAAAGTATAAAGTCTTGGTATTCCATAATTTGTTTCCCGGCACGACGTACTTCTGGTAAACCGATTACATCATATTTTATTGATTTCAGAGCTTCGTTTAATTCTATCAGACGGTCATATGATGTAAGTGATCTGACATTATATGTTAATATAAAGAATTTTTTTGAGAGTTAGTTCTAGTTCTAGTTTGTTTCCTTGGAGGGTTTTGGTCCTGACCTTCCACGGTGACCAGCCGGATTGGAGGGTGTGTATCTTGTTTTGTTAATTTTGTTTGTTCGATTCCTATTTCTTTGTGAGAGGGGTGCGTTAGTTGCTACATGTTCTTTTTATCGTTGCCTCTATTTGTAGATGAATCTGTTTGGTTCTTGGTAGTGAGAAAATTAAGCAGACCTGGCTTTACTACTCCTTCCGATATGGTGGATGATCTTTGCAGTGGGGTAAAGGTTTTTGCTTTCTTGGTAGTTTTTGATTTTTGTACTTCTTGTACTTGTACGACTTGAACAGGGATAGAAACTAGGGAATTTGAGAGGCTCCTTTTATTTTTACTTGTTGTGTTTTTATTCTTACTTTTTATTACTATTTTGTCATATTTAATAATAAAAAAATTACCTCTCAGTCTTTCTAACTCAATCTGTGTTTGTAATTCTTTTCTTTTCTCCAGAGTGTATTGCGGGTAATCCTCTTTCGTATAATATGGAGTTTCTTTCAATAGTTTTCTTTGACTAAAAATATCTAATTTTATGCCAAGAGTAAGAAATGTTGTTATTATTGGGCGAGGTAAGTCTCCTTTTTTCCCTATTCTTTTTATTTCTTGTATATCCCTGCGATCTAGCTTTATAGAGAAGAACTTGGTTATAAAGCTAATAAGATTGTTATCTAGGCTGGAATATGATGTTTCTGTTTCTTCTAAACCAAAAAAGACAATATTTCTCTGCCTTGCTTGTTTTTCCAGAAAGTATAATCGCTTCTCTTGGTTTTCTAACTTATTTTTGAGGTTGTCATGTTTTTCATCCCATATTTTGAACTTCTCATCCAGAATAAAATTTATATTATATGTTACTTGTTCAGTAACTGATTGGCTGCTTTTTAGGATTGTTGCTTTTTGGTCGTCGAATTCATTTGGATTTTGCGGAGTGCGATCATAACCATGCCATTTTATTTTCGGCTGTAGCTTTTGTTGTTTATTTTACACTTTTATTTTTACACTTTACTTGTTTTTATTGAATACTTCACTTTTACTATGAATATTGTACATGGTTGTAATGTTTACACACAATTACGCACTGGATAGTTCACTTTTAGTATTTTATAAAACGGTTAATATACGGAAACGATGTTCACGGTCGCACAGTAGCGCCTTCCCATCATATATATATATATATATATATATATATATATATATATATATATATATATATATATATATATATATATATATATATATATATAGATATATATATATATATATATATATATATATATATATATATATATATATATATATATGTATATATATATATATATATACCCACAATCATTGTATATGCCAGACACTGGCTTGCTTATCTATATTAGTTTATTATATAAAAGAAGACACGTACATAACGCATCTAAACAAGTCTCTCTCGGGAATTGGCATAGCCAGAGAAAGTGTTAATTCCCTGTATACATTTACGTTTCCCACTTTTCGTCCGATCCTAGACATTTTGCGTGTTGGATGCCGACAATCATCTCGGCACTTTGCTTCGTTACTAGAATGAGAAAAACTAAATTTTTAAACATATAGAATATTTAATCCTCGATGGGAGATTGAACTCAAAATCCGTCGCGTTTACGCCTCTGCCCCACGACAGGCCTAAAAGATTATGCAATACTTGTCTAAGAGATGCAGACGCCAAAATTACGCTCAAGGTTTGCTATATGATAATATTAATCTTATTTATATAATCGTTAATCGACACAAAAATGTGCCATTTTAGTTAAAATGCTGTGGAACAACTGGTCCAGATTCATATGAAGGTGCCATACCTATAACTTGTTGCCCTGACTTTAACATCAATAACTTGGATATATCCCAAGTGGGGGGAAGTTTAAACGATTTAAATATTTTCACCTGCTCCGAGGCCCTAGCATACAAGACGGGATGCGTCGAGGTTGCCGGAAATTATATTCAAACTATTTTGAATATCATTCAAAATATATTGATTGGTATTGATGTTGCTCAGGTAAGTCACTACTGATATCTGTAGGTATATATAAAACTGGAGCACAGTTGTGACGCAGGGGTAGTGGGTAATTTGTGCGTTGGATACAGCATGAAGCTATTAAAAATACTATATAAAACTAATATGTTATTAAGTGACTAACAAACAAAGCACATTCGAACTTAGCGGCGTTGAACGATGCAATTTTACATATAGGATTAGTGTAGAGGAGAAATAAGAAGCTGTTCTCTAAAAAATCATACGAGAATGGCAAAAGTACGAAATTGGAAAAAGACGTGATTTCCAAAAAAAAATATCTTTTGGTCTCCCGTTAATATACTGCGTATCGCATTGGGTAATGCCGGGCCCCGGTGCCCATCCATCTTAAAGACCGGCAACGCACATGTAGCTCCTTTAATGCTATATGGAGTCGTGGGCAGCGGTGATCACTTACCATCAGGTGACCCGTACTCTCGTCATCTATCAAGTTTACTTGATCCGATTGTTAATATCAAAATGTCGTAACGCAGGGCACAAGTGCGTTAGTGTAAACGCGACAGGTTGTGAAGTTGGTCACCACTCGAGGGAATGACATATGTCATATTTTAATTTTTTTTTATGTTTGATATTTTCACTATGGTAACAAACCGCGGTGTTGAGTTACGCCACTCAACATGCAATGTCACAGCGAAAAGTGGGGAACGGAACAG